>JAJHSJ010000015.1:26275671-26475671 GCA_021015155.1 Magnolia officinalis
ATTCCGTCGTAATTCACAACGCACGGTATTTTCTTCGAATTGAACGCAGACTGACATCTTCCAACCTAGGTATCGGTTCGGTGCGCGAGTCGCGGCGTGGAACCGCGGCGACGGTGCTGTCGCCAAGGTACAAGTTTCGGATTGAGCCGCCTTCGATAGGCAGGACTCGGCTTAAGATCATGCGCACGTCGGACACGAGTCGAGAGTTGCCGAAATTCGACAGGAAGGATCGCGGAAGCCTACGGAACGGTACGGACTAGGGTACGGGTCTTACAGCCCTCGTCTTCCTCATCCTGAGTTATCTTGTTGTGCTCCTGAGCTAAGGGCGGGGCAAATTGTCTAAGGAAGAAATAACTCTTTTTTGTCTCTACGTCTAAAGCGGCTATTCTCATTGATGGTGAACTCGGCCATCAAAGTATGTCGGTAGCTTGGAGAATGTAGATTTTTTTCATCTACTGACCTTGGTCTTTTCTCTGTTGCTGGAGGCCCTCAGGATCATAGCCCTCGGCAATTTTCTCTTAACCTGATGACTCGGTTCTAGGAGGTAGGCCGCATGCTTAATAATGACTAGATCGACCTCGAGGTGAAGGCACAGGAGCTGGTGATAGCCATGGTGACTCTGGAGGCACTTTACGATGCCCTTCATGTATCCAAGGAGGGGTGAGAGGCTAATCTGTACAGCTGGCAGAGGAACGTCAACGAAGTGATGCACTGATGGCCAAAATGTTTGAGCTAGAGGCTAAGGTGGAGAAGGCAAGAACCAGGGCAACCGAGACAGAGGCTGGTATCTCGACCAAAGAGGTGACGGCAGTGGACATCTACAAAGTCTTCGAGTACCATTAGGAGAAGTTGGAGGAGGTCTTCAACGCCTGCTTCGCCAACTGCCAAGAAGAGATCCAGTGGCGGTTTCCTGAGCTTAACCTATCGTGGCTAGATGAAGAGGCAAGCTCGTCAGAGAATGTAGCTGCTACGGCCGAAGTTGTCGCTAGTCAGGTCGCCCCTGAGCCAAAGGGACCCCCACCAGTACAGGCAATTTTTGTTTTTTTTTTTTAATAATGGCAGTAAGGATTTTCTTTTCTTTATTAATGAAAAGACTTTTATTTGTATATTTGCCTAAGTCTTACCTCTGTTTGTGTGTATACTTGTTACCCCCCCCCCCCCCCCCCCCCCCCCACCCCCCCCCCCCCCCCCCCCCCCCCCCCCCCCCCCCCCCCAAAAAAATAAAAAATTAAAAATAAAATTAAAAATTAAAAAAAAAAAAAACTTTTTAGTTGGGCTTGCTCGAGCTCGTAAGTGAGATGGTAAAGATAGTATGGTCAACCCTTTAGGAGTATCCTCAGGAATATTTAATCCCAAGCACTTAGGTCAGTATAGAATGTTCATTTCTAGGTCTTGCCCCTTGGGTTCGTTACCTTATTAAGGTAAAGAGCTCAGCCTCGGCCCACTTTGTGAAGTAATCGATGGTGACGATGGCGAACTTGATATGCACCTTACCGGTCAACAGGGGTCGGATGACGTTGACTCCCCATTGTGTGAAAGGCCAAGGCCTGCTCATCAAGGTCAACTACTTAGGCGGTTGTCGTGGCACCACCTAAAAGTGCTTTGGTGAACCTGTTTTAAAATCATTAATAGTGAAATCCGGTGCACTCTGGAATTGCGTGTGGATGCCGGGAGTGGAGTAGGCACAGGAAAACTACCTGTTGTAGCAAATGGTTATTGGGTTCCTGGATTGATGAGGCTTCTCAAGCTCTCCTTAGGTGATCTCTGTCATCAGCTTGAGGATTGTTTAGGTCTAACTCAGTTGGGAAACTAGACGGGTTAACTCACGACCGAGTTGAGAGAGATCTTAACTACAGGTTGTAGAGTTTTGATTTTATACCTGAATAGGGGTCGTCCTGATTTGCTGAAAGAGTTTGCACGAGGTATGTCCTGCTCCGAGTTCGTCTAATCAGGGAACTCGTTCTCTGACTCGATCCAGGTCTCATGGTTGCGTTTTGGGATAACACTGGCCTGACTCAGTAGAAGGTTGGGTCGAGTTATTAACGAGTTAGGTGGCTGTAAATTGAATGGATGGGTTTTTATATAATACCTGGACGAATGTGGGTTCTCTCTGGCGGTCCAGGGAAGATTGGCGTAGCTCAGGGAATCAGTTGGGACAACGAGTTGGCGCGAGGCTGACTCACTTGATTTGGATTGAGCTGGGTATATGCCAGCGGTCTGATGCAGCCAGCGGCTTCTCCACTCAACTTTCTTCTCTACTGTAATGGGATGGGCCAGGATCTGCTGTTGGCGATAACGGTCGATGGTATGAGCACGACAGCCGGACTGGAAGGTTGAGTTAGAGACGCTACTGACTCGTCGATAACTCACGTATCTACGTCGAGTCAACCCAAATTTTGCTTTGGGTGGTGGCGACGGTTTGATGTGGAAGGATCCTTCCTTCCCTTTCTCCTAGCTCCTTATCAGGCCCATTATCGATAGGAGGATAGAGTCAGGGCTCTATCCTACCCAGCAACTCCGTCGAGTTACGACTCAGCGCACAAGATGCGGCGCCTCTCTCTCTTACGAACTCTCTCTTTCTTTCCCTAACTTTCCTTGAAAGTCGCCCTAAAATTCAGCTATTTATAGCCTTTCCTCTTCTAGAGATTTTCACGGCTAATCACAAGGATTAGCGCACTTTTAGCAAAAGAAAGGTCTAGAAACCCATCGTAAGGGTTCACTTATATAGCTGAAAGTTTGCATGGCTTCAGACAGCTATTCTAGAGATATTTCTGGTGGGGTAAGCCGCATGATGGACGTCTTGGATTAGTGAAAGGATCAACCCTTCGAAATGCGGCACCAATGGTCCGATTGGGGAAGATGGCCCATCGGCCATGGTGTTTTTATGTTGGTCGGTTGATTCGAAGATCTGATGAGTTTAGGCGGTCCAGATGCTGCCTAAGAGGCTCGTGGATCCCACTCTACGGAGAAACAGGGACCGCTAAACACACATCCCTTCATAACGGCAGGGATGGTTTGTTTCATGAAATAGGGAGATTCTTTCCGCCTTTTGCCGGATAGGAAGTTATTTCCGGAAATGTTAAGCATGACGAGGACTCCGGCCGACAACGTGGACGAGCTCCAAGTGTCTGGAGCGAACAGATCTGCCAGCGAGGAGCCGCTGATGTGGATCTGTTGACGTGGATTACCGCATTTAGCGAGGGCGTCAGCATTGCTGACTGGGTGGACGATCGTGCACGTGAGCAAGTATTACTACACATAACGATGGACGGTCAATGCAATTTTATACCATAACGATGGACGTGGTTATGGTCGGTGGGCTCCACTGATTACGATGGACGGTCCTGATCGTGAAGACGATCCATGGTGGAGGGCAGTTTCGGGGCAAGAACGATCCCTGTCATTTGAATTTCAAATGGCGGGAAAAAGGGAGAAATTCCCTGCTTTATCTTGGTTCTATCGGGTCAAGCCCGGTTTGACCGTGTGCACGGTCCCATGTTCTGCTGGAGTATATAGTTTGTGCTCGTGCGTGACTTCAAAGGTGGGGGTCCATGAGTTTATCAGTGTGATCCACTCCGTTCATTCCTCTTGGGAGGCTCATTAAAGGCCCTTAGCTGAAGAATAGTTGGTCTTACGGTTTAAGTGGGTCATATTAGGAGGATTATCACCTATAAGTGTTGGTTTTTGTCGTTCCGACGGTTGTTTTAGTTTCATTATGAATATTGGTGATTATGAGGTGTGTCCATGTGTGGCTGAACTTTCTTATCGCTGGATTGTTGCTAACGCATTCGTGTTAGTTTATGATGGTATGGAAGGAGAGGTAATTTTATTTGTATGTTGAAATTTAGAGTCGTAAATACAAGTCGTTACACCTAAGAAATCCACTTGCCATCAAGTTATAGGAGATTCAACCCATTCCTATTATCTTGTTTACCCAAAAAGGAACATCTTAAGCAAGGAAACCGATCATGAAGCTGAAACATTAGATCATCATAGCATCGAGATCGGGGCAGCATCAAGGAGCTGATTGAAGCTCAACAAAGCAGAGATCAAGCAATCTACAAGCTACATCAAGAATGGCTCATCCACTTCTAAAGTAAGTATAAGACTCCAAAGAGTCTGAAACCTATTTATTGTGTAGGATATGGTTTCAGAGTTTGTTCGCAAACTCGCTAAGACCTTCATAGGCCTCCAGCGGGAGAATACGTTAAGTCCTTGTGTAGGACTGGTTAGCCTTGTGTAGGTTAAGGTTGCCTTTCATAGGCTCCTTGTTATGTCCTTGTGTAAGACTTGTTATGTCCTTGCGCAGGACTTGTTGCCTTGTGTAGGCTTCTAAAGTTGCCTTTCGTAGGCTCCTTTTTGTGTCCTTGTGTTCGCATTTAAGGTTGCCTTGTGTATACTCCTTTTTTAACCTTGTGTAGGTTGTGAAGGTTGGAGTGGAGTAGGTACGTAACCGAACCACTATACATGCCTGTGTTTGGATTTGTCATTTGCACATCTGTTTAATATGTTTATGTGTTTGAATGCTTAATTATATGCATGATTAGATGAATGCCTAAGATTGATAGGTACCATATTCCATACACACATGTTCACTATGCTATAGGCTAGTTACTTAATTTGCATACCTTAAGTAGCCAATGTGATTGGACCCTCTATTGGCTTAGAAGCCTTTAGAGTTATTTTGTCTTACTTAGTTTAATTGTTAAATAGTTTGTATTAGGCAATTAGGATTTTTAAATTGGTCTAATAATTGAAAAGTCTTATTCACCCCCTTCTAGGACCTTTGTCCTATATTCATACTTTAAGAGAAGTGATCGAAACCGTAATTTCGGTCCATAAAACTCGGGAGTGTGTATTGTTGAGTGTCAAATATTACAAATTTTCACCTATTTATATCTTGATTTTATGAACATGATAATGCTTAATGGGTATAATTTATACATGTTTGTATTGCAAGGTGAGTCTTAGAACTTGAATTAAAAAGAATTTTAAAAGCATGGATTTGATGCTTGAAGATTACTAAGGCAATGGATAGATCTTAGGGGACCAAGATTGAAGATTTCAATACCTCAAGATTCAAGGAAACCGAGTGGAGAAGGAAGGAAGTCAAAGTGCAAAGTGTAAAAATTCAGAAAAATTGAACTTCACTGTTAATGCCATCGAACACCATTCGATGAAATCGAAGACAGTTCGATTACGCCAAGAATTATATAAAAATCAAGTTTGGTTGCAGGACTAATTGGACGCATTTCTCGATGACATCGACGACCCGTTCCATTGCTCGAAGGCTTGTTCGATGACATCGAAGGCAGTTCGATGTCATCGAGATTTTTAAAGATTTCTAGAGTAACTTGCTAGAACACTCTAGACACTTTTTCGATTGATTGAACACCCTTCGATGACATCGAAGGTCTATTCGATGACATCGAAAGCAACTCGATGGCATCGAAGATTTACGCAGTGCCAAAGGTGTTACGTAGTGTGAAAAGGCGCGACTTCCTAACTCAATTCAAATTAAGATTCCATGTTCGATGACATCGAAGGCTGTTTGATGACATCGAAGGCGTTACGCAGTCTATGTAAATTTGAGGCAATTTCTAAAGTCGGCCAAAACACACACACACACACCACACACACACACACACACACACACACACACACACACAAACACACACACACACACACACACACACACACATATATATATGTGGGTTTTTCAAGGAGTTCTAAACATGAATTAGGGTTCAAGGAGCATTGAAAAAAGGGTGTAGCAGCCTCCCAAGAGTTTTTCTACTTTCTCAATTTATTTTTAATGTTTTATTTAAGGGTTTTAGTTTTAATCATGTATAGGGTTAATTAAACCTCTTAGATAGGGTTAATGGGTGAAGCTTGTAGTTTATTTGAATGTTTATCTTGCTTTGATTCAAGTTTATGTCAAACTTTTTTTTATTTATAGTTTGATTAAAGGAATATTTTCAGTTTTCTATTATTTATTGTGATTCCAATTACAATAGATATTATGAGAGCTTTACATATCTTCTTACTTGCTTTGGAGTTGCATGATCTGTAAAATTTGTGATTCACCATTGTCTCCTGGGCATGGTGGATGGATGAATTAGCTTCCGATCATCACAATGGTTCTTCATGTGGGAACTAATTCAATGCAAAATTCAAGATTGATTTAATTGCTTCATCTTCCAACTGGATAGGATAGGACTTTGATTCCAGTTGTGTTTTATTGAATCAAGTGAGGTAGAATCTTAATAGCTACAAGTGAATCCTTGGTGCTCTAGTTTCCTTTTTATTATTGATAGTTTATTCTCAATTATTCTCAACATTATAAGTTTAGATCTTGTTCTAGTTCTACTTCTAGTTATTTTCAGAATACGTACAAGTTAAGTTCATGTGGATTCGACCTCGATCTCACTGAGTTATTACTATATCGCGATCCTACACTTGGGGTTGTGAATAAGTTTTTGGTGCTGTTGCCAAAGACTTTGGCTATGTTTTTATGAGATTAATTAGTATTAGAATTAGGTTAAGATTAGGGTTAACTTTTGTCATTTTTTTTGTTAGGATTTTATATATTTGTTTTCAGAAACTAACATTATTTTCTGTTTTGTAGAATCCTAACATAGCAACTCCAATCTGGTAACTTTTGTCCAACTCTCTTTTATCTTTTTAGATTCCTTAATTGCTGTAGTTTTTGGTTTTCTTTTTTAGGTTCTAGTTGTTTAGAATTTGAAGGTTGCAAGTGTTTCATGCCCAAGTGGGTTTGTGACAACACTTGACGTCTCTTAAGTGAAGGAGGATTAGTCGAAGGATTGTCTATCCATCAACGGATTACACACCACTTAAGATCCTCTCAGTTAATTGAAGTAATGGCTACAAATCAACCTCAACATTTAATTAAGGAAGTTCAAGATGAGAATGGGGTGCATAACTCTCCCCCGCCTTGTACCTTACAAGATTACGTACAACCAGTGGGAGTGAGTACACCTTCCTGCATGGTGTTTCCACTTAATATAAGAAATGTGGATTTTAAACCAAGAGTGATTCAACTCCTTCCTAAATTTCATGGATTAGACTCTAAAAGTCCATACTTGCACATCGAAGAGTTTGATGAGATAGTCGTCACATTACACTTTCCAAACATGTCTGAAGACACAGTACGACTCAAATTGTTTCCCTTCTCATTGAAGAAGAAGGCTAAGACGTGAATGCACTCCTTAAAGCTGCAATCTATCAGTACATAGGCCGAGATGACCCAAAAATTTCTCAAAACCTTTTTTTTCCCGTTTTATAAAACTAACACTTTGAGAAAGGCAATCATGAACTTCACCCAGAAGGAGGAAAAAACCTTCTTTCAATGCTGAGAAAGGTTTAAGGATCTCACAAATTCCTGTCAACATCATGGCTACGAAATATGGCGAACAATAAGCTTTTTCTATAATGGATTAACTTCACCAATGCGACAATTCATAGAGATGATGTGTAACGATGAATTTATGAATAAGGAGGCTGATGATGCGTGGGAGTACCTTGATCAATTGGCAGAGAACGATAATCATGAGACACCTCCCCAAGACCCACCACTTCTAAGCCTACTCAATCAAAGGAAATGGGAAGAATATATGCCTTAAAAGAAGAAGATGACATGAGTGCAAGGGTGGCCAATCTCACAAGGAAAGTTGAGGTCATGAAACTTAAGAATGTGGAAACTATCAAACCTAGGGAGGTCGTGGAAGTTATTTGCGGTATTTGTGCTAGCAACATACATGTGACGCGGGATTGTCCCACAATCCCTGCCTTTCAAGATTTATTAAATGAGCAATCAAGTGTCATAAATACTTACCAACAACCATTCAGCGGACCCACCTCAAATACTTATAATCCCAATTGGAGGAACCATCCAAACCTCAGTTGGAAAAACGGGCAAACGACCAATGCTCAAGAGGCCCTTACTCAACTCTTAAATCAACGGAAACCTCGATAGGATCCGGTTCAAAAATTCATGCAAACCCAAGAGCTATTTAACTAGAATACGATACAAGTATTCCAGGATCTTTTCAAAGGATTGAGTCACACTTAGCAATTGGGGAGAAAGGGACTTTTCCAGCCCAACCGCTCCCCAATCCAAAGCCGTAATGTGAAATCAACGACCCAAACTCTTCCAATCAACATGTGAAAAAAACTAAGTCTATCACCACTATTAGAAGTGGAAAGACAATCGATAAAACTATTTCGGCAAGGGCTGAAAAGCCTAAGGACTCTGAAGAACTTGAGGATATGGACTTAGCGGCACTCCACATGGGATAAAACTAGAATCTCAAAATAAGTTGATTGCGCCATTCCCCCAATGGTTGATTGCACCAAAATCTCTATCTAACTCTCAGGATATTTGGAGGTGCTTAAACAAGTGAAAATCAATATCCCTCAATTGGATGTTGTTAAACAAATTCCTTCATATGCCAAATTCCTAAAAGATTTATGCACTAATAAAATATGGCAAAACATACAAAAGAAAATCTTTTTGACAGAAAAAGTGAGTGTCATCCTCAAGCAAGATGTGCTACAAAAATACAAGGATCCCGGTAGCTTAACCATCACTTGTGTAATTGGGAATCACCGGATTGAGCATGCACTTCTTGACTTGGGGGGCGACTGTTAATTTGATCACTTTCTCGGTCTATAAATAACTGGGTTTAGGTAAATTAAAACCTACCCGGACCACGTTACAACTTGTTGATTGTTCGGTTTGTGTACCGAGAGGGATGATTGAGGATGTGTTGATCTAGGTTGATAAATTTTACTATCCAATAGATTTTACTGTTCTGAATACTCAACCCATCATCGATGTGAGCACTCAAATTTTCGTCATTCTTGGTCACCATTCCTAGCTACATCAAATGTCATAATTAATTGTAGGAATGGAATAATGAATTTATCTTTTAGGAATATGACATTGGAGCTCAACATTTTTTTCAATATGAGCAAACAATCAGAGAATATTGACGATATCCATGACATTAACATGATCAATTCTTTCGTAAAAAATAGAGCAATTTTGACTTTATACTCTGACCCCTAGAGACGTGCTTGGCCCACTCCCTTGATTTAAATGATGACGTGATTAGGAAGATGGATGCCTTGCTTGATGTGACACCGGTACTTAAAATTAACCGGTGGAGGCCACAATTTGAGACTTTGCCCCAAACCGATATACTGCCTCTATTGTCTAGTCTCAAGGCATTGAAGCTTGACCTGAAACCTTTGCCCGTTGTTCTTAAATATGTCTATTTAGGTCAAGATGAGACATATGTGGTGATGATCTCTTCCCACCTTGATGAAAAATAAGAGAGTATGCTCATTTCTACTCTCAAGGAATATAAGGGAGCCCTTGGATGGTAGACCTCAAGGGAATTAATCATTTAATTTATACTCACCGTATTCATCTTTAGGATAATGCGAAGACCTCCCAACAACCACAACGTCGGTTAAATCCAAATATGAAAGAAGTGGTTAAAGGTGAGGTACTTAAGTTGTTGGATATGAGTATCATATACCCTATATCTGACAGTGAATGGGTGAGTCCAACACAGGTGGTTCTTAAGAAGTCCGGAATCACCATCATAGCCATTGCCGATAATGAACTTGTACCAACTAGAGTTACTTTTGGTTGAAGAATGTGCATTCACTACAAGAAGTTGAATACCGTCACAAGGACCACTTTCCTTTGCCCTTCATTGATCAAATTTTGAAAAGGCTAGCTGGTCATTCTTACTATTGCTTCCTTGACGAATTTTCGAGCTACAATTAGATAGAGATAGCCCTTAAAGATCAAGAAAAGACAACATTGACATGCCCCTTTGGCACCTTTGCTTACTGAAGGATGTCATTCGGACTATGCAATGCCCCCGCTACCTTTCAGCCATGCATGTTATGCATATTTTCTGACATGATGGGGCAATATTTAGAGGTCTTCATAAATGGATTCTCTATCTTTGGTCCATCCCTCAACGAGTGTCTGGAAAATCTTTAAAAAGTGTTGAAGCGTGAGGAAAAGAATTTAGTTTTAAATTGGGAGAAATGTCATTTCATAGTTCCCAAGGGAATAGTGCTTGGACATATAATTTCGTCCAAGGGAATTGAGGAGGACAAGACTAAAATTGACCTTATCTCTAACCTACCTGTGGGATCTCGGTCTTTTGTAACACCGCTCATGTACACACACATCCCAACTCGCACCATTGACAAACCATCCACCACACCCCAGTGCACCCAGCAACCCCACCCAAGTGATTTGTCTCGGACGACCTTGAGACCTCTATCATAAGGACCATGTCATCATTGCAGTCGCCACGGTGAAAACCATGCGTCAATCCGACCCTCCGTTAGTGAGATACTACACATCGAATCCACGGCCCAAATTGCATATCATATAACACATGCAACCTTTATTATGCTAGGCCCATTGGACTTGAGCGCATGTGGGCCTAAAGCCCACTTTCTAGAACATGAAAATTATCACAAGATAAGACAATCACTACATGAAAAATAAGGAGCTAGCACATATAAGACAATGCACTATAAGACAAAATTGGATTTTATCCTAAAATCCATTGTTAGCCCTCTCCCCATACCTAAGAAACTAATCATGGCCCATGTCCACCTCATCCTATACATGCATCCAATGCATGTCTTGATTTATGGTATATCACTTCAAATAAATAATTGCAACACTCCACTTCATCATCCACCATGCATCACCTACAACCCATAACCCTTATCCACCCATTAGCCAATGCATGTATAGATTTCTTCCACCTTGGCCAATGCATGCTTAGCACCATCCACATCATCCATCCACTACCCATACCATACACCACCTTCCACCTCACTTTTAACACCAATAAGACCCCATAACCTTACTACATCATCTTGCCACCTCAACCCCCAATTTCCTATATAGGAGTATGAGCTCTCTTACACTCATTCTTTTGCTATGCTTAGAAAATTTTGAGATTTTAAGAGAGAGTGAGAGAGAGTGGGTCCAAGGTGTGGCCCATCATTAATCCTAAAGGGAGTGGACCACACATCATCATCCAACCATCCATCCATTTGAGGTGAGTCTACACCCCCTCCTTCCATCCTCCTCTTTCTTCATTTTGTATTCTTTCGATGCATGTGGGGCCCACTGGTGTGGAGCCACACGTGTTCATATATTGTTGGCTATGGTGGTCAACAAGTTGGCCCACGTCAGTATGGTCCACCATGATAAACATTATATCTACACCATTCAAATGTAATCCCATTTTTGTATCCAGACATAAAATTATAAAAATCGTATAAAATCAACTATACTAAGATCTGAGTTGAAACTTGTTAATAATATGAAACATAATATGAGTTAAATCTTGGCCAAATTTTGTCATCATCTAACAGTCCAATCATTTGTGGCATTAACTTTACTTAGCTAATGTACAGCAATACATAGAGTATTCTGATTTTCCAAAATGTGACCCATTTTTTGTCCCTTTATTAAACTCAATAGATAGATATATTACGTTGGCTTCGTAAAAAATCGAAGTATCTTTACAACAGTATATAATATGCCTCGATCAGAGTTCGAATGGCTAAGATCTTGGCCTTTTACGAAAATGTATCTAAGAGCTTGTTGTGACCATTTTTGTGTGGGTCATATCCGTGATTCCAAAGGTCAGATGTAATTGATATTTTTCTTAAATTAAGATAGTTAATAATCATATATACAGTCCCTTTGGTCATATTCTTTCATGATAGAATTTAGGAAATTTTAGACCAACAGATACTTCCATAAGGATAAACCTTAAATTGTTGTGTGGTCTAGATGGATCCAAGGTTTTGTATGGTTAGAAACATATATACAGCCTAAATGATGTATTCTCAAACCATCCATTGGCTCAGATTTCCCAATAGTGAATCTGATCATAGATATTTGATCAAGACATTTCATGTGTTACTTGCATGTTGTAGGTATGTTGTCCACAACATTCATCCTCTTATTGTGGACCCACTTGGTAGTGGGACCACTTTTGATTTACGTACTTTATTAGTTCATTCAATCTGGATAGCCATGTGTATTAATGTATCTCTTATCTATGTTTTTCTAGCGTGTGGGCCCCACTTGTCATTTCATTTATTTCCTTTCCTTTGCACTTTTTCTGTTTACTGAAATTTTTTCATGTACTTGACATATTGCATGTAAGCCTTTTTGTCACCTTGTGGTGGGCCCCATGCTCTGTCGTTAAGGGTCCCACTTTGGGGGATGTTTAATCCTTATATAAGTGAGCTAGTATGTCCCACCTTTTCATCAGGAATGATCCCCAAGTGTTTGAAAATTAGGCCCTAAGTTGTGACAGACCCCATTGCTGAAAATTGTCAGATTATTTTTGTGCTTTGTACCAACTTTGGGCCTCTGTAGTGGACCCCACGCACAAGATATGAGTACGTTATCACTTGGAACCTTTAAGGTATACCAATAAATAGAGAAATTATATTTTACATGGGCCAAATCAGACCCCGCATGATTAGGGAGTGGATCCCAAAATGCGACAAGGCATACTTGTGTGAAAAATTTTGTGCAGAAAATTAAAATGCCTATGTTTGGACCTATACCAAATATTATGTGCGCACAACCAGTTGGTCCCAGCTTATACTTTTTGAAGTACATATATAGTAATACCAAAGGCACCTGACGGCACACTAAAAGGTGGTCCCTTATGATCATGGGACATACTCAACCTTGGGCCAAAGCTAATTCTGCATTGTGTTTCTTACACACTTTCCCCAAGTACCCATGTTTGGGCCATCACCGCAAATTGTATACACCCAACCAAAGAGGCTCGCCTTATACCTTTTAAAGCCCATAGATAGAGCTACCAGATGGATCCTTCCCTACAAAATGTGGATCCCACATGATCATAAATCTGAATCGAAGATGACCAGAAACCAACATTGCACAAAAAATCTATTTGGCATAAAATATATGTAGGGCCACGTCAGTGGGGTCCACCACCTTCCCAGAACATTTAATGCAGCATCTAAACTCTAAAAAATAACTCTCAGGTGTTTTTGGGCTTAAAACCTTAAGTGGGCCATCTAGTATGGGCTATCTTGTATGGGCCTTACCTTTCATGTAATGAGGTCCATGTAGCATGTTTTGTAAATGGGTGTTATATAACTTGTAAAATATTTAGTGGACAGATCTTGCTGTCCAAATGTTCTCTTAAGATATAGGTGGCCTTGGGCCCATATAAATGATGCAACCCTAAGGTCCAACCAGGCCCGACACTAAGAGAAATCGTTGGGGAGTGAGAAGCCTACAATGGTAACCTTTCTTGAGCCCGTTAGGTAGGCCCATTGCCTACTGGACAACATGCCTTGTACACTACCTCTAGTCAAGTGGACCATGCTTACTGAGGCCTATTTTAGAATGTATAAACTGGATAATTGGGTTTTTTTCTTGGTTTGCTTGTATACGTGGCTAGTGGGCCCAATATGATGTATGACATAAAAAATGTTAGCATGTTGTCCTTATGTTTGAGATTGTGCATTGTTTCTATTTGGTGGAATGTGTGGGATCCACTTAGTTGTGGAATTAGATCCACATCATTGAAAGCCTAGCGATTGGACGTTTGTGCCTTTGAGTTGGTCTATTGATTCACCAAATGGGACTCACACTTGACCTATATGACCCCATGCCTTGCATGTAGTCCAAGGTCAATGTGGAAGTCACACTGGGTGGGAATCACCTAGTAATGGTCTAAATGATGATACCCATGTGATAACATGATAAAGATGATGGTGAGTTATTGGTTGAAATAATGGATATGATTTAATGGATGGTGAATTATGATATATACATTGATGATGGATGAGTAATTATTTGTGGTACTTATGACATTTCTTATGTTAATCATGAAGTGAAAATGATCCTCATGGTAATGATGATGATATTATGTATATATATGCATGATGACAAAACATGCTAGTTGAAACCATGCTTGGTATCCAAGTGATAATAATGCACGTATTGATTGTGATGATGATAATATGAATAACATAACCATGTTTTACTTGATGCATGGATGATGATAAATAAATGATGTTGGTGAACATAAGGATAACCTCATGCATGATAGACACCTAATGCCTAGGGCATGTATAATGATAGTATTGGACGATTTCCATGATATTGATGATGCATGTGAATCTATATGTTATATACTCCATGCACATGCTTGCATGATACATGTTATGAGGATGAATCTGATGTTGCATGATGTCTATGATGACGATGATACATATGAAAACTTGTGTACTACCATAACTTATGCACATTATGTATGTGCATGCTATATGCGAGCCATAGTGGCCATTTGTTAAGTATTCACAAGAGGTGTGGGGCCTCAGTGTGTTGTTGAGGACACTTAAACATATAGGCATTTGCGTAACATTGGCTATTCTTGTGTTGGGCCTAGTGCCTTGGGCTTGTGAAAGCCTACTTGCCCATGGAACTTGGGATGTAAGTTGGTTACAAGTAACCGTTGGATGAGAGGCCAAGTGAGCCCACTTCCATGGTCAAGGGAAGGTGTTGATTATTATTAGTTTGCTGGTCTACTTGGCCAATTGGCACTATTGTTAAGTAAAGCCCATGAGGGCATGAGATGATTATGGCATGTGATGTAATGTATGTTAAATGCATGTGATGTGTGGATGATGTGTGATGTGTAGCTCACACATAATGTTTATGGCATGTGTTATGTAGCCAATATGTGATGGACATGGCATGCATCGTGTAGCCTATATACACATGGTTGGGTCTCATAAGACTAGATTATAGATTGATGATTAAATCATAGTTAGGCCCGAGTTAAGGCCCATTGCTTATGGGTACTAAGGCCGTGATCCGGCTTGTGTCAAGAAAGGATTAAGGGTGCACATGGACATCCCCAATGGACAATCGACTACGACCCGAGGATTTACTATTTAGCGTCTATGTGCCATAACTTGGCAAGTTGATCTATTTTGCCTTTGATAGTTTGATACACATAGTTGATTCATGAACATCCATTTTATATGCATGCATGAACACATCATGAAATTGAAGCCCTTGTGTTATTCCATATGCCTGGACGAGATCCAGATGAGTTGGGGGATTTTGGATATTGTTTTTAATTGGGCCCTCATGTTGGTCCATATGATTGGATGAGATGCATCGATGTACTATGTTTGGGCCCTCGTGTTGGTCTGAATGGTTATTTGGGGCCCTTGTGTTGGTCCATGTGGTAGTATTTAGGCCCTCGTGTTGGTCCTTGTGTGTAACATCCCAGATTTTTATCAACCTGGGATTAGACGTCCTTAGGCAATGGGTCGATCCTAACACCTTATTAACTTGTCAGAACTGAATCCCACAGTCTGAAATCGCTCCTTAACCCATTTCCTTCGCAAATCTCACCTTTCACCACCTTGTTCTTTAAATTTTCTAAGTACTTTCACATTAGACGTTATCTTAAAGTTTAGGTAATGAAGAATAATACTTAAACTAAACATTGCTACAAAGGACTAAGTATCACCTCAGACCGAAATCACCCAGGACTAAATCCTTTAGAAATTAGGCAAGAATTAGCTAGTGTGAAACTAGAGTACCCGTGAAATTAGTACCAATCACTTTAAATACGATCTGCAAGACCCAAAACTTGTAGAATCATTGATGCTAAGGTACCCTAAAATCTAGGATCAATCTCATTACCCAGCTGCTCTTGGGAGCATCTCGAAACTCCGTATCAGATCTGAACCGCGCGTCAGAAGTCCAATTAACACGAAGTTAAGGAATTAGGACCGCCTTGCTGGACTTGACAACCATCTCGAAAATCAAATCCAGATAGTGTCCTAGCGCTATTCGGTTGAGCTCGGAGTGAAGAGTGTGAGAAATGTGAAATTAATTCAAAATAAAATATCTCAAATAGTAATCTGGCACCCCTCGCTTGCGGATCAGTATTAAGCAACCAGACCGTTAGAATCAGACCAAATTACACCCTCGGATCAGGAGAAATTTCATACACATATCCATGTACTCGGAATCTCCGATCGAGATCCGCTGACCGTTGAACTGAAACTGGCCGCCACGCGTGATCTGGGAATCCCACTGAAATGAAAACTTAACTAAACGTAAATCCAGTGTTAGTGAGCTTAAGTCCGACCTTTGGCTCAAGGAGGCCCGCCAGAAGTGCTCCGTTGAGCTGAAACAGGGTTACTTTGGTTATAACCTAAGTATACCTTACCCATAAGTTTATTTCAGTGACATTTTAGGCTATATAAGGACCTTAGAACCCTCTCTCTCACAGCCATACGAATTTGAGAAAAACCCTAGAGAGAGAAGAGAAAAAAGAGAGAGAAAGTGTGGGAGCAGTGGGAGAATCTTCCTACCGCTCTACCCTGCCGCTATACGTGCGTAACCACTCCATTCTCATCGCTTTCCCGGTGATTCCGGCATCATTTCTAGGTAAGAAACCCTAACCCTAAACTGATTTGGGGTTTTGATAGTTGTAGGTTATAAAATAGCGAACCTATTTCGTTCTATAGGTTGCCAAACTGCCATATACGAAAGCTTAGCAAACCTATCGACTTCGTTACGATTCTACGACAAAAGGTGTGGACTTTAGGTGTATAGGTTATGATTTTTAACGCTTTCAATGTCAGATAATGATAGATTCATGATCTACATGCAATTGCACATGTACAAAGTGCTGTCTGTTTTCCGTTTCGATTAAATATAAAGAATATGAAATTTTACATACTCTAGGTATTTGTAGAAAGTACCGTATACGTATAAATTTTGGAAATGTGTTTGCCATAATTATTTGCTGTATGAATATATTATATATGGATAAAATACTTATTTGGCAAAAGGGTTCGCCCTAATACATGTTTTTGCTAATATACACTATGTATGTTAAAATAGTGTATTCTAAGTGTTTGTGAAAATGACCAAATGAGTATAGAATTCTCATTCGTGCTCGCCATGACTAATTGTCATGGATTTATAATTGTTGTATTGGCGATAGCCCCTTTGACGAAAGGATTTGCCCTAAATCACGCCACGGCCAATATACACAATATATGCTAAAATGTGTAGCCCAAGTGTTTGTGGAAATGACTGAATGAATATGGAACTTAGATTCCTGCTTCCCATGACTATCCGTCGTGGGTGTATGCATGTTATGATTGGGGTAACTCCCTAGTAAAAGGATTTGGCCTAATACCTATGTGATCAACATATGTCATGTATGTTGATGTATGTAGTCTAAAGTGTTTGTTGAAATGTTTGAATGAGTAGTAGTTAGTAAATTGTAATGTATAAGGGTGTTGAGTTATGATTCTCAACTCCTTTAACTATGTGTATGATTTCCTTGGATAGCTGTGTGATTAGGAATTGAATATGTACAAACTCATGCTTGTGTTGTGCTTCATAACATGCTCAACTGATTATATGATTTTATCTATGTAATGCATATGTTTAAATTCATGTTTACGTTGTATGATCCGTCATGGGTGATGAGGGAGTGGTGTAACGATTCCGTGCAATAGCCCTGGCAACCCTAAACGGATAATATCAGACTTTGATTGTATGATTTGAACCTTGATCCATTACTGCTTTAACTATCTGCAATTGAATGTGATTGGGGCTATGATTAAGTCCAGGCAATCAGTAACGGGATTGAATTCGTGGCTGAGATTCATTTGCCACGTGAGATGTGTTCGACGAACTCGAGTCGTACTTCAGTTGGCGATAGTGGTTGGCCACACGAAGTACTTATCCGCTTCATATCGTTCAACTTGTTATGCGTTCGAGCTAGCCGAGCTCGTCAAGTAACCCGATCTGTCTTATGTATGTTCACCATGTTTGGACGCTACTGCTTGAACCTAGGGTACCAAACTTACCTGTGAAATTCCGTTAACCATGATACCTCGATCCGCTAAGACTCATGAGCTGGGCATGGTGGTATGGGATACCGTGGTCGAGCTGTCAGCCTACGCTGGGGTCACGTGCCTCCCCGTAGTGACCAGTGAGCAACCAGACTCGTGAGCCAATTATAGTGGTATGGGACACTATATTCGTGTTGTCAGCCTACATTGATAAGGTGATGGGGGAGTGGTGTAACGATTCTGTGCAACAGCCCTGACAGCCCTTTGTAGTGACCTCGAGCATACTCTGAATTGCGGTGAGGCGACGAGTTTTGCCGCAGTGTATAGAGTATGAAACTAGGCCTGTATCTGTATATCGATGAATCGTTAAAAAGGTGATGGGGGAGTGGTGTAACCTTTGTACATAACAGCCCTGGCAGCCTTTGCAGCGACCTAGAAAACACACCATCGTCTGAGATTAACTAGGACTGACGACCCTAAAATGGATCATGTTTGGGAATGATAAAAGGGAGGTACCTTAATTTCCCAATCCTGCTGTTTGAAATGGACTAATAACAAACTCGGTAATCATGCTCATCATGCATTGCATGTGCCTGGAAGATGTGGAGCACTGAGGAATGCAAGCATGCCGCGAACGTAAGATGGTGTCGCACGAGGGAGTGTGTGGTGAGGGCATACATCATGACTGCATTTTCGTACTTGCATTAATAAGAGTATTTCGGAGTGTTTGACTTTACTGCTTTATCATTACTGCTTGACTGAATTAATAACATGTTAACCTATGCTTTACTGTTCCACTGAGTTGATCACTCACTCCCACGTTACGGAACGATGTTGTACACACCAACCAGATTTGTTGAGTTTCAGGTGATGGCGATGCTTTGAAGCAGAGCCGGACCACTACTATGATGTTGAGGAGGAGCTCTCCTACATGTAGCTCTCTGACAGGTCTATGAAGACCTGGTATTACATTGACGGGGCCATGTGTTTGGGATAGAAGACATTACACTTCCACAACTTAGTATAATTTAAAATTGTACTTGTAATGAATTAACCTGGTAACATTATCACACTCTGGAGACTCACCACAGTTTATATATTTTATATATCTATCATAGTCTTCCGCTTGTAAATTTAACTGTCTCTGGAGTATGATATGCTGTTTTGGCTTAATCTCACTCATGTTCAATGCACTAATACAGACAACATTCAATCATCATTCATTTTGTTGCATAAGTGATGCGTTGGAACTCGGGAGTTGAGTTTATGCTCGACCCCCGATTTTCAGGTCGTTACATTGTGCCTTGATGAAAGTCCAGAGGAGTTGGGGTGTGTATATGCACTTGATTATGTGGGCTTTCATGGTGATGTATTTCATGAACAGGTGTTTTGTATAGTGCCCACGTGATGGCTAATTCGGTAAGATGGTTTATGTTGAGGCCTTGTGATGGCCCAAGTGTTGATGGCCCAAGTATTATTGAGAAGTTTTTAGAACAGTGCGTCACGGCCACCCCGAGCTTAGATTTCGATATTGGAGACGCTTATCATCCAATGAACCCACTAAGATTGGTCAATCGAGTCCTCTTTCGTCATGTGTCGAGTGGGGGTGAGCATAGTAAGATGGGTGCAAGAGTCTTTTCCATTGTCGGGACCAAGAATGGAGAGGTGTGACGAGCCTACCTACTGTCGTGTGCCGGGTCGAGGTGGGAGGTATTCTGAATGCTGAGGTCAGGTAGGGCGAAATAAATCAGGGTCCCCTATTGTTAAGCCAATGGCTAGATGGGTAGGGGTTGACACGCCCAATACTTTGCTTTTTGAAAATGTTGTCTCACTCTTATGTGAGGATGGTGGTTTATCCATGTGTGGTATGTTCGTGATTTCTGGTGGAGATGTACTAGTAGATGATGACGAATGTTGTCCCACTCTTATGTGTGGATAGTGGATTACCCCTGTGTGGTATGTTCGTGGTTCCTGGTGATGTATTATCTGTTATAGATATGTCCTCATAAAAATGAGGGATGTTCAGCATTTGACTCATGCATTCATTCATCCACTATTCACTCAGGCTGGTGGTGCGCAAATAAATTATTATGTGCACCTTCGTAATGTCTACGATTTTGGTTAGGCATGGGATTAACCTGAGATCAGGAGTTTTCCACATTGAGTCTAACTATCCAAATCAAGTATGGGACTGGTTTGGATAGAAGTCCCTTGTGATGAACCCCACAGCTTGCGATACAACGCATTATCATCCCGACTCAACACGCCAACTTTATCATTGCCTTTCCATCATATGCTCTATAGTAGAATATGGAATTTGATTATCCCGTATATAATGATTGATTATTCTGATGATTCATGGTCGCTCATCAAGTGACATGACTAACATTGATGTCATGTTCATGATAACCTGTGTAGTTATACGACTTGCTTGATTGATAACCTAATTACCTATGATAGCATGCTCGATTGATAACATGCCTATGGTTGTTTTGGATGTCTTTACGGGAGTGCACTGATAAGTCATGTTTTATTCCCGACACGCAGTAGACTCACGAGTTGTGGTTTGCTCATACAAATGACTTACATTTTTTCATGATGAATGAAAGAGTTGATGGAGTTTGTCGTTGTTTCCTTCATTATTGTTGAGCTGGTGCACCATATTATGTGTCATATGTCAAACAGGTTCGTCTCTTCGATATGTATTGATACCATGTACAAAATGTGTAACTACTTAATCAGATTAACCGTTCAAAAAAACTCCTCCGCCATGAGTTGGGTTTGGTGTTCGAGAAATTCGTTAATCATTCACCAAGTCTGGTAAGTAGTGAGGAAGTTCTCCAACCCGAGTTCAGGACTTGGGAAGTAATAGTGCCCGAGTTCCGAATTTGGGGCATGACACTACCTCCACCTAAGAGCATACGTGACGTGCGATCTTTCTTAGTACACGCTGAATTTTATAGACGATTCATAAAGGACTTTAGTCATTTCTCTTGTCCTTTATGTAATCTACTTCAAAAGGATGCACCATACGAGTAGACTGAACAATGCCATGAAGCCTTCACTAAGCTCAAGGCTAAGTTGACTACCACACCTATCATGCAGCCACCCGATTGGAGTATCCCTTTTGAGATTATGTGTGATGCATCTGACTATGCTTTTAGGGTGGTGTTAGGCCAGAGAAAAGAGAAGAAGCCTATGTGATTCACGATGCGAGTAAAACTCTAAATTCTACCCAAGTGAACTACTCTACTACGGAGAAGGAACTCTTAGCCGTAATGTTCGCTTGGACAAATTTAGGTCCTACCTGATCGGATCTACACAGACCATGTGGCACTGAAATAGCTTCTTTCTGAGAAGGATGACAAGCCTCGCCTGATAAGATGGATCCTGGAGTGCTTGATAAGATGGATCCTTCAACTCCAGGAATTCGATATAGAAATACAAGACAAAAAGGGAGTAAAGAACGTAGTAGCTGACCATCTCTCTAGACTTGATCTCCCCAATTTGCTTGAGCCGACGTCAATAGATGATATGTTCCCTAATGAACAATGGTTTAAACTCTCCCAATTACCTTAGTTTTCTGACATTGCGAATTATCTTGCCACAGGTTTCACGCCAACATATTGGACTGCACAAGATAAGAAAAATTCTTCACCGAGGTACGTAAGTTTTTTTGGAATGATCCTTATCTGTTTAAATATTTTTCAGACCAAATTCTATGGAGATGTGTGCTAGACAATGACATCAAAGCGTAATCTCCTTTTGTCATTCTCAGGCATATGGTGGTCACTTTTCTCCTAAAAAGACCACCATGCAGCTTTTATTGGCCCAAAATGCTTAAAGATACTCATGAGTTTTGCAAAGCTTGTGAGCGTTGTCAAAAATTGAGAGGATTGTCCCATCGAAACATAATGTCATTGAACCTCATTCTAATTATTGAAGCATTTGATTGTTGGGGCATTGATTTCATAGGACTATTCCCCTAATCCTTTAGAAACATTTACATCGTGTTATCAATAGACTATGTCACCAAGTGGGTCGAGGCAATCCAGTGCCGAAATAATGAACATAAAATGGTCATTCGATTCTTAAAAGAAAACATCATTTCTCGGTTCGGAATACCTCGAGCCATCATAAGTGATGGAGGTTCACACTTTTGAAATAGGTCATTCGAGAACTTAATAAAGAAATATGGCATCTCTCACAAAGTCAGTATACCCTATCACCCGCAAACAAGCAGTCAAGCTGAAATTTTCAATAGGAAAATTAAATAAATTCTGAAAAAAACAGTTAACCCTGATCATAAAGATTGGTCTATTAGATTGTCTGATGCTTTTTGGGCTTACCGTACAGGTTATAAGAACCCCATTGGAATGTCTCCCTTTAGACTTGTCTATGGGAAGGCTCGCCACTTACCTGTGGAATTGGAACATAAGGCCTACTGGGCGATTAAGAATTTGAACTTCAATTTGGACAACGCCGACTCCCCACGTAAACATCAATTAAATGAACTTGAAGAAATTCAAAACGATGCATACGAGAACTCGAGAATTTATAAGGATAGGATGAAGGCGTTCCATGACCAGAACATTCTTCAAAAATCATTCACGTTGGGTCATAAGGTCATTTTGTATAATTCTCGATTACATCTTTGTCTAGGTAAGCTTCGCTCTCATTGGACCGGCCCTTTTACTCTTACTAATGTTTTTCCTCATGGGGCCGTCAAGATAAAGAATCCAATGAATGACAACATTTTTAAAGTGAATAGTCATCATCTCAAGCCATTCGTTAAGAAATTTGACTCAGATGATATGTCCATGCCTCTAATTGATCCTGTGTATCGGAATTGACCTCCTAGTCTGATAGAGGTGTAGTTAGGTTTATTGCTTTCATAGGATTTAGGATTAGGATAGTTTGTTTTTCAGTTTGTTTAGTCTTCGTACTAACCCGTTTACATGTTAAGAACTTTGGAAAAGCTTCAATTCTCCTTCTTCAGGTATTATCTAACCATCTCTTCCCATTTCTTTTCATTGTCTCATGTGCATTGCATGCTTATATCTTTTACATTGAGGACAATGTAGATTTTAAGATGAGGGTGTGGATTAAGTAAACTAATCAGTATTTTCTTAGTATTTGAGCAAAAAATTTGAAAATTTTTAATTTTCAAGTAAAAGAAATTATTTGAAAAACAAAAGTTTGTGTAATTAAGAATGTCATCAGTATGATGATAGGACAAGAGAAGTAAACTTTGAATTGTTGGAGTTTGATCAAATGAGTAAACTACTAATAAACTCTTCCAATTGACTAGTTAAACGGATGGTTAAATATCACTTTTTTAATTCACAATTCACTCTTGACATATTTTCTAAGGAGGACACTAGAACTTCTAATCTTAGTATGCAAATCACTGATAATCATTGAGAATCAAGATTGGAGAATTTTATTTACCTAAAAAGATGAAAGAAACTGGTTAAAAAACAGTAATTATTCGACAAAAAGGTAATGTACTATAAAGAAACTATCACTGGAAAAGATTGTTTAAAAAGAAGACTGAAAGAATGTTAAAAAGGCCGTCGAGATAAAATCGAAAGCTGGAAAAGAAGAAAAAGGGGATAAGTACGAAATCAATGCTTGAGTAATCTCTTTTACCTTGAAGTGATAAGCATGGCTAACATTATGAAATAATAGTTGTTTTCTATGGAAGATAAGCTGAGACTCACAGGGCATATTAGAAATTGGATATGCAAACTTTTTCTTTTGGTCATTGATATTGGAAGACTTAACTCGACCGTTTATTCATGAGATTCGGCTCTAGGTTTTCAAATTTTCACTTTCTTGTCTTAATTCTACTCATTCATGCTTGATTAAACAAAAGATTATTTTCTGAAAGAGGTTTGAATATTGAGAATCGAGGATTTCTTCAGGCATGTTTTACTTGAGACTAGCAAAATGTTGGTTGGGGGGTGTGTTGAGTGTCAAATATTACATATTTTCCCCTGTTTATATCTTGGTTTTATGAACATGATAATGCTTAATGGGTATATTTTATACATGTTTGTATTACGAGGTGAGTCTGAGAGGTTAAATTGAAAAGAATGTTAAAAGCATGGATTTGATGCTTGAAGAACACTAAGGCAAGGGATGGATCTTAGAAGACCAAGATTGAAGATTTCAAGACCTCAAGATTCAAGGAAACTAAGTGGAGAAGGAAAAAAGTTGAAAATGCAAACTGCAAAAATTCACAAAAACTGAACTTCACTGTCGATGCCATCGAGCACCATTCGATGACATCGAAGTAAGTGCTCAATGACATCGAAGATAGTTTGATTACACTAAGAATTATATGAAAATCAAGTTTGGTTGTTGGACTAATTAGACGTATTTCTCGATGACATCGACGACCCGTTCGATTGCTCGAAGACCTGTTCGACGACATCGAAGGCAATTTGATGACATCGAGATTTTTGAAGATTTCTGGAGCAACTCGCTGAAACACTCTGGACACTTTTTCAATTGATCGAACACCCTTCGATGACACTGAAGGTCTGTTTGATGACATTGAAGGCAGATCGATTGCATCAAAGATTTACGCAGTGCAAAAGGCATTATATAGTACGAAAACGCGCGACTTCCGAACTCGATTCAAACTGAGATTCCATATTCAATGACATCGAAGGCGTTACACGCGGACTGCGTAAATTTAGGCATTTTCCAAAGTCGGTCGAACAAAGCCTATATATTTGGGTTTTTCAAGGAGTTCTAAACACGAATTAGGGTTCAAGGAGCAGAACAAAATGGTGGAGCAGCCTCCCAAGAGTTTTTCTTCTTCCTTAATTTATTTTTAATATTTTATTTAAGGGTTTTAGTTTCAATCATGTCTATGGTTAACTAAAGCTCTTAGATAGGGCTGAGGGGTAAAGCTTGTAGTTTATTTGGATGTTTATCTTGCTTTAATTCAAGTTTATGTTCAACTTCATTGATTTCTAGTTTGATTAAAGGAATATTTTCAGCTTTCTATGATTTATTATCACTCCAATTACAATAGATGTTGTGAGAGCTTTGAATATCTTCTTACTTGCTTTGAGGTTGTAAGATCTGTAAAATTCGTGATTCATCATTGTCTCCTGGACATGGTGGATGGATGAATTCTCTTCCGATCATCATAATGGTTCTTCATGTGGGAACTAATTTAATGAAAAGTTTAAGATTAATTTAATTGCTTCATCTTCCAACTGGATAGGATTGGACTTCGATTCTGATTGTGTTTATTAAATCAAGTGAGGTCTAATCCTAATAGCTACAAGTGGATCCTTGGTGCTCTAATTTCCTTTTTATTATTGATAGTTTATTCTCAATTATTCTCAACTATTCCAGATTTTAGTTTAGATCTTGTTCTAGTTATACTTCTAGTTATTTTTAGAATACATACAAGTTAAGTCCGTATGGATTCGACCTCGGTCTCACCGAGTTATTACTACATCGCGACCCTGCACTTGGGGTTGTGAACATGTATCTAACGGTAGCATCTACCAGCTGGTCATTCCTTAGCAGTGGAAAATTGTCTTTTAGGCAAGCCTTATTTATGTCGGTACACATACTCGTCATTTTCCACTGGCCTTTTTCCCTAGCAGCACATTGGCCAGCCAGTCGGGGTAGTGTACCTCCTCGATGAAGTCGACCTCAAGGATCTTGTTGACCTCCTCGTTGATTGTTGCATATCTTTCCATGTCAAATGCTCATCTCTTCTGTCGAACTGACTTGTGCTCGGAGTCTATGTTCAATCAATGGACTATGGCCCTCGGGTTTATTCCGTGCATGTCCCGGTGAGACCACACAAATACATCGGCGTTTTCTTTATGGAGGTCTATTATTTCTACTTGGAGTTGGGGTTCGAGCAACGACCCAACTGGACTATCCGAGCTGGGTCAGCCTCAGAGAGTTGTACTGGGATGAGGTCTTCCACAGATGATCCCCTTTTAGTATCTTCCTCCCTAGGATCGAGGGAGGTGACCTACATTGTCTGTTATTACGCCCTTCTTCGAAGACCTGTCGAGTAACATTGTTGAACCTCATGTTGGTCGCCCTAGACTCCGTCAACCCCTTGCTCGATTGAAAACTTTATGGTGAGGTGGTAGGTAAAGACTATGGCCCGCATGGCGTTTAAAGATGGTCTACCAATATTTACGTTATACATTAAGGGGCAATACGCCACGAGAAATTCTACCATGGTGGTGACCTGGTTGGAGCCTTCTTCCGCCGTCATCAGTAGAAGGATGCTTCCTTCTGAGGTCACCTTCTCTCCTACAAAGTTGAGTAAAGGGGTCTGCACATGTTGCAGTCTCTCCCAACCCCCACTTTGTTGAAGGCGGCAGTGAACAGAATGTATGTCGAGTTGCCTGTGTCGACCAACATCCAATGTACCTTATGGTTGGTGATGGTCATGGCGACCACGAGTGCATTGTGGTGGGGGTATTGAATCCCCCGAGCATCCTCCTCTATAAAGGTGATCATGCACGGGTCTATCCTGGGTTCTTTCCCGGATCAACCAGTGAGGTTTACTTGATGGCCATCATCAGTGATTCTCGCACTTCGAGCATGAGCTCGGCGTGCTCGATTTGAGTCACCACCTCCAATGGGTTCACCAAAGATTGTGCGGGTTTCTCTGATCAGCTCATTATTGTTGTGCTACTCGCGCTGCTCCTACTGAGGAGTCAGTTGGTCTTCTCTGCCCCTAGCGATAAATTATTGCAGGTATCCTCTCTAAATAAGGGATTCAGTCTCTTCCTTGAGATCGAAGCAATCGGTTATGCTATGATCGTGGTTGCGATGGAAATGACAATATTTCCTCATATCTCTTTTTTCCAGATTAGCCTTCATCTTGTTTGCCCACTTCAAGATCCTTTTCTCTTTAACCTCCATGAGCACCATCTTTGGCGTAGTGTTTAATGGAGGGGAGCGGCGAAACCGACTTTCTAGAACTCGATTGGCTAGAGGAGCGCTTCTCTGGTCTTCGTCTCTTCTTCTTTTGGAGCTCATACTTGACACCTCCTTATTTTTCTTCCTCTTCCTATCTCTTGACGAGATACCCTCACATATGCATCCTTACGCGTGCTGAATAACTCCTCGGCATTAAAATATTTCTGAGCTCGGTTAAGGATGTTGACGAAAGTCATCAAGGTTTTTTTCGAGAGAGAAGAGGAACTTTCCTTCTCCTGAGCCCATCCATCATTGTTGTGAGGGCTGCTTGGTTGGAATAGCCATCTACCTATATTACCTTGGCATTAAACCGGACAATGTAGTCTTTTAATAGGTCATTCTCCTTCTGGGGTTACTGTGAGGAGATAGGTTCCTGGCTTCCTTATATCCTTACCTCCAATGAATTGAGTGACAAAGGCCCTATTGGGTTGGGTGAACAAGCCAATAGATTTCGGCTTCAGGTTTCTACACCACTTCCAAGCTGCCCCAATTAGCATCAAGGAAAACACCCTGCACATCATGGGTCTAGAAGCGTCGTGAAACTCTATTCAAAGTCTAAACGATTCCAAGTACTCGGACGGGTTTCCTGAACCTAAGTAGGGTGATATCTAGGGCATCCAAAACCTAGGTGGCAATTGGGCTTGCATGATGTCATTTGTAAATGGTGTTTCAGTCTATTCGAGGAGGGCATCCACCAATGTTGGGGCCTGCGCTTGGTAAGTCTGTTGTATAGTACCAAGATGGTCTCATATCTCTTTGATTTCTGCCCTCCAGGGGACTTCATTTTTTGCAATAATTTCCAGAGCATTTCCCTGAAATTGTTGCCTTTGATCCAGAGTATGATGCGGATTTGACTTGGCAATCTCGATGGTTGTCGGGGTCTGCGTTGGGGCAAGAATGCTCCCCCTAGGTTGGGCTTTCCCCTTGTGTAACTTAAGGCACAACTGTGTCGAGCGGGACACCTCGGTCGCTACCTCTGTCTCTTCATGTTGATTGGTCGGGGACCCTTACTGCCCCTTAAGTAGCCTTATGATATGGTATATATTGCCAGTCAAGGCTCCCATCTAGTTCTTGAAGAAGATGAGCCGGCTACCTTGGTTTTAGGAATTCTGCACAACTACTTCTAAAGGCGAATGGGATTAAGGCAACGACTGCGAGACCTGAGATTCTTCGAGGCCGAGCTTGATGGGAAAACTCGACTGCAGTCAGATCCTTCCCCTTTCTTTTGGCCATCGAAAGGAGGACTGGTTTGGAAATGGCAAGACTTGACCTTATTGTCATTACCCATAAACGGCGCCAATCTATTATTGTTAGAATTTGGCAAACAAATATGATCAATTGTGGAGTTGCACCCATCGTTGACCTGCAAAGAAATGGGAAGATGTAGACAATGGGGGGGACTCGATGACTGTCGTGGACCCTTCGATGCTTAAGTTAGATTGATAGATTCGGATCAAAGGCTTGAGTTCGAGTTTGTTCGCTTACCTCTTCTCATTTGGGGTAACTGTATTTATAAGGTCCTTAGGCAGTTCTCAACCCTCCATATCGTTATGGGATACGTAGGACATGTTTTAGAGTCCTTGTTTGGATGGGAATCTACTCCCAAAAATGTTAATGACCTCACCTTAGTCGACATGACCTTCGGCTAGAATCATTCCACATCTTTCCTTTCTAGGTTCGAGGCAGGATTCTCTTCGAATTTCCTATCCCGCCTCTAGTCGTGATCGATCTGGTTAGCTCAGGATGCTCAGGGAGCTCATGGCCTGAGCTCCTTGACTTGAGGGCCCTCTGCCCATACCTGTAGGCGTGTTGGTGAGATGATTCTTCCCCCTTTAAGTTTTGTCCTTGGACAACTTAGCTTGAGGGCTCGTCCCTTCGTCGAGATACTTGCTCGTTCTGTCTCCGAGACCTGTCATCTGAACAGTTTGGCTCAGAACCTCATCTTGGGCCTCCGACCACCTTAGTTTGGATTCTCTTGTAGTTAGTCAATTGTCCTTCCCGTGTGATGGACCAGTTTAGTTTTCCCCATCACAGTCCTCATGGCCCACCTAAGCAACCGACTCATTTGCTGTTACGATGAGATCTTGACTCTAAATATATACTCGTGACTATTAATTTTTTATGGGGTCCACCGTGATGTGTATGTGAGATCTGTAGGGAAATGCGGAAGGTGAGCCCTCAAGATCTGACCGTCTACACGATGATTGGGACCCTCACAAAGCAGAAGAACAGTGTTCCAACGGCCCGTCTATCTACTACTGGAGCAGATGGAACTATTCACACCTCTGATCCTACGGTATATGGTGGCCCCGAATTGCGATCTATAGATCAGATCGTCCCAAGGACAAGCCAAGATGGACAGACTATAGCGCACTCTATTTCTCTCTGTATACTCTCGGAATTTCGTATGATTCGATGCATTCCATGAGAGAAGCGCACTCCTTTTTATAACAGAGGAAGGAGAGTTTGGGTGGGATTGGGATAAGGCCACATCATCCGGTCTTATCCCTATCTCCTATCATAAATCAAATTCAAAGTTGAATTTGAAATATAACAGAAGAGAAAAAAGGCCAGAAAAAGCCAAAACTCGTGGGACCCACCCACTAGTGATTGCTCACCAGTGGGCCCCACTGGCCTACGTCTAACATCTCCCACTCAATCACATTGTGGGATAGGCACAAAAATTTGTCCAACTAACTTGCCTTATAACAATCAAATACCAAAATATCACGATCACAAGAATCAGAGGCGTGTGACCAGCTGGATCACCATAATCTTCTCACAGGTGCTTAAGTACTAAGTGACCACCTAACTAGTACCCAATAACCCAAGCTTTGTAATGCCTATCCTAGTCCGCATGACTACACTGGATGGAGTTAACTTCTGATCTGGAGTACTCGGCCAACATACGCACTTATCCAACTTATCGAGTTATTCGAAAAACTTGATTTTTCACAAACTTCGACTAAAACCAATTCAAAGCAATACTTGTATATATGTTTTTTAAGAAAAATATTGTTTGCAAAAAGTCTAATAAAAACAACTCGATACTGCCGGCGGATAAGTCTTCAAGTGCATATTAATAGTTCTAGAAACTTTGTGTAGCTGTCACGGGATCTTCCCCACGCAGATGTGTAATTTGGAATTAATCAAGCCGCTTTCCTAGCGTAACCGAGTCTGGTCAATCAAGGACCTTTCGTCATTGTACACTAAAGTAGCGACGCTTAATCTCATCCTCATATACACAAGAAGAGGTAGCTAAGGACACAAAGAGTCACCTACGGGACTGGCTACTCGCACGTTGCAATGATTAAATCGAATCAAAGCAATTGTAGGTAATAGGTCCCAGCACGTGGCTACAATCCACGTCGTAAAGTAGACAATACTAGGTGTATGTCGGGTCTATAATACGCAGGTTATTCTATATAAGGTACGACTCATCTCATAACCTCATAACCTGGCTTTAATTTCAGGCCCTAACATTGATCACATGTAAAGGAATGGTGCGATTATGTTATTTGACTTTATCAGTCTCATCTACAATCTTTATAAGATTGTAGGCGGATACGACTCACTCATATCCTCGTCCTTTATTATTCACAATAAAGGGAAGTTTATACCTCAATGTATAAATATATCCCCAAATGTACCTCTCTTGTATATTCAAGGTTGGTCAATCCGTGCGAGTGGGTGACCGGCCTGCCGACAAAAATAGAAATCCTACATGATCTCAAGGTAAATGCTGATGATCTTCTTACCTATTTATATTAGTGTTCAATACTGAATAAATGGAATATATTATTCATTAATGAAAGATCAAAGGTACTACAAAATAAGTACATCAATCAAGTTTTCCTCAATCCCATCTGCCTGACGTGAACCTGAAATAGATCTCTAGCTATAGGTTTTGTCATGGGATCAGTCATCATCTCCTTGGTAGGAATGTAGCTGAGGGCGACCTTTTTATCTCTCACTTGATCACGGACGTAATGATACTTGATCTCAATGTGCTTAGATTTCTGGTGGTGTTTAGAGTCCTTTGCCAAGTCAATAGCAGAAGTATTGTCTATCTTCAGCGATATAGGCTGACAAACACTCGATACAATTCTCAGACTCAATAGAAATCTATAAACCCATACACACTCCTGAACTGCAGCACAACATGCAATGTACTCGGCCTCCATAGATGAAAGAGCTGTGGATGTCTGTTTTTTACTTGACCATGAGATAGCTCCTCCTCCGAGTAAGAATACATACCATGAAGTAGACTTTCCCTCGTCGGTGTCATTACCCCAAGCAGCATCAGAATATCCTTTGAGCTCGAGGCTTGTGCCTTCATAACACAACATTAGGTCTTTTGTTCCTCTGAGATAGCGGAATATACGTTTGACGTCTTGCCAATGAAACTGTCCTGGGTTACTCTGATAACGGCTGACTATGCCAACTGCATAGCTAATATCCGGTCTGGTGTAAAGCATAGCATACATTAAGCTCCCTACTGCGCTTGCATAAGGTACTGAGGACATAGCCAATTTCTCAGCTTCAGTCTGGGGACACGATTTCCTGTCTAACTTGGTAGCTTTATCCATAGGGGTTTCAACAGCTTTTGAATTTTTCATCCTAAACCGCTCTAAGATCTTTTGTATATAGGTTGCTTGAGACAAGCCTAAAAATTTCTTAGGGCGATCCCTGATGATTTTTACCCCAAGGATAAAGTTGGCTTCACCGAGGTCTTTCATCTCAAAGTTCGAGAATAACCAATCTTTAGTTAATGTCAACAATTGTACGTCATTACCAGCTAACAGGATATCGTCTACATATAGAGATAGTATCAGAAAAGATCTTCCAGACCATTTCAGGTATACACAATGATCTTCTTCACTCATCATGAATACAAAAGTGGTGATGGCCAAGTGGAACCTCATGTACCACTGTCTTGAAGATTGCTTCAGCCCATTGATAGATTTCAACAATTTGTAGACTTTCTTTGGATGGTTTTTGTCCACATAACCCATGGGTTGTTGCATGTATATTTCTTCATCCAAGTCACCATTTAAGAATGCGGTCTTTACATCCATCTGATATAACTCTAAGTTTAAACTTGCGACAATGGATAAGATCATGCGGATTGAGGAGAACTTTGCAACAGGTGAAAAGGTCTCCTCGTAATCAACGCCTTCTTGTTGTGTAAAACCTTTAGCAACTAATCGTGCTTTATACTTGTCCACTGTACCATCTGTTTTTCTTTTGATCTTTAGTACCCATTTGTTACCTATCGCTTTACGATTGGAAGGCAGATCAACAAGTTCCCAGACTTTATTCTTCTCCATAGAAGCGATCTCTTCGTCCATAGCATTCACCCAATCGGCCGAGTTAGAAGATAATAATGCATCCTGATATGAATCAGGTTTATCATCATCAACTGCAACGCAAGAGAATGTTTGCCCCTCAATATCGAAGTATCTTCAGGGAATCAATCCTCTTTCGCTTCGACGTAACTCAGGAGCCTGCTGAGATGTCCTCCCACTGTCCTGATGAACTATAGGAGTATCATCGTCTTGTGAAGCAGAATTCCCACTCTCCTGAGATACATCGGGTATTTCAAAAAGTTGTATTGGAATCTTTTGCTTCATTCGGCTTGGGTATCTATCTTCAATGAAGGTCACGTCTCGGGATTCTATCTCAATCCATCGTCCATGGTCCTCATAAACTAAAACGTATCCCTTTGAATGCATAGGGTACCTTATAAACACGCATTCAATGGTTTTACTATCAAGTTTACCTCTATGCGAAGTAGGCAGCAAAACATATCCCAAAGATCCCCAAGAGCGTAGGTTGGCTAGAGAAGGAATCCTCCCAGACCACATCTCATATGGAGTCTTAAGAATTGATTTGGATGGGACTCTATTTAGGACGTAGACGGCTGTTAACAGTGCGTCTCCCCAAAATGTGGTAGAGAGATTGACTTGAGCCATCATCGATCCAACCATGTCCAATAATGTCTTATTCCTTCTCTCTGCAACACCATTTTGTTGTGGTGTGTAAGCCATTGTGTACTGCCGAACAATGCCAACATTTTTGCAATATGATTTAAACATTTCAAACGTATACTCGCCACCTCTATCAGATCGAAGGATTTTAATCTTTTTCTCAAGCTGATTTTCCACCTCAGCTTTATATTTAAGAAAACAATCAAAAGCCTCAGATTTGTGTGAGATGAGATACACATATCTATAGCGCGAGTAATCGTCAATGAAAGTGACAAAGTATTGACATCTGTTTCTGGCGTGTACATTAAAGGGTCCACAGATATCTGAATGGATTATCTCTAGTGTGCCCTTTGACCTAACCGCTTTGGAAAATGGTTTCTTCGAAGTCTTCCCGGACACACAATGTTCACAAAATGGCAAATCAACTTTGGATAAGGAGTCTAACAGACCAGAACGTACTAGTCTTGTGATACGATCCTTTCCGATGTAACCTAACCTCGCGTGCCATTTTTGAGATTCAGATACTACAGTTTCATTCGACATAGCAGACAAAGCAAGAGGTGCATTATCACATTCTACGTTTAGAATAAATAAATCTGAAATTAAATTACCCCATGCAAAAATGAGGTTATTCTGTCTCAAAGAAACTCTTGTCTTGGAAAATCGAATATCAAAACCATCAGCTAATAACCTAGTAACAGAAATTAAATTCCGACGCATCCCCGGAGTATTATTGTTCGCCCTATGCGCGTACGAAGATGGAAAACGCCAATCCCTTGTACGACTTCAACAGCGTTATTGCCCATGTACAGCTTGTAACTCCCCTTGGCTACAGGCCGGAATTTCTCGAGTTCTCGACGACTACTTGTCACGTGCTTTGTTGCGCCTGAATCCAAAATCCACTCGTTAAATATAGTATCAACGGAAAGGATTTTAGAACAAACGCCTACATAAAAAGTATCTAGTGACTGAGAAATTACCGTCTTTTTATGGGCGCACTGTTGAGCATAATGACCGGAATTTTCACAAACAAAGCAGACTACATTTGTCTTTTTCTGCTTCTTCTTTCTGTTCCCCTTCTTGAGATTTGGAGCAGGTGTTGTGGTCTTCTGTTCTTGGTTATTCTTCTTCGCCTTCTTGCGAGCTTTGGACCGTTTATTGTTAGCTTTCCGCTTATGGGTCTCTGCTACAAAAGCCCTGGCCGAACCTAGCTGAATTGCATTCATTTCAACCTCACGTACCAAGTGGCCACAAAAGTCTCTGAACGTAGTGATAGAATCAGTATGGTTCAGAATTCTTTTGATTTGCGCCCAAGATTCAGGCAAGGAACGGTGCATGGCTATAATCTTTTGATTTTCAGTCAATTTACACCCAACATTCCTAAGGGCACCTATCATTTGCTCCATCTTACGGATATGATCTTTGATTGTGCAACCGACGGGCATCCTATACTCCTGGAATTCTAATTCCATTGTAATAACTCTCACATCTGACTTCTGCGCATAGGCATCTGTCAGTGCTTCCCAGATTTCCTTAGTGGTTTCATGCACTTCATACGTAGGTATGAGTTCTTTGTGCATGGTGCTAAGAAGGACATTACGGGCTCAACGATTTTGTTTTCGCCATTTATTGTAGCGAGTCATCGCAACCCTATGTTCTTGTAAATTCTTATTTTCAGCTAAGATGGGTTCCTCTTGAACTACATCGAGTGTGTGAGATATATCGTCCTCATCCAGAAGGCATTGCACCGCACGGGACCAGTCTTCGTAGTTGTTGCCGTCGAAGTGTTGTCATTTCAACTGTTCAGCGATTAACGCTTTAGTGGTCATCTCTACATTGCATGAGTATCACTACTTAGCTAAGATCTAAAGTATTGACACTAATCATCAGCATTTCTATGTGTTATACAAATTTTCATAATATAAAAGTAGTCAACACATCTTAATGAGATCTGAAAGTCCACATACCCGAATGGGCGGTGCAGAACAATCAAGTTCTCTATTTAAGATGAAATTGGTACTTTTATAAAATTATAATTGCATAACATGCAACCTTCCATTACATGGTTGCATGCATCATTTGGTGGAGGAAAATAAAACTCCCACTCAGGTTATGCACAACCTATTTTTATGTGTATAGGGAGCATCTAAGCACTAAGTTTTTTTTTTATATTTTCTAATGAAAAAATAAGGAGGGCTTAGATCTAAACACATCAACTTTAATAATATCACACATATTATCATCAGAAAAAATATATATATATAAAGAAAGTGCTTATGCATGAAGAGAATTCAATCTTTACTAGTGATCATGTCCATTAGAGATGGATCCAATCATCACTGTCAATGATCATTGTTAATGATGGATCCTTTCATCAACATTGATCATCATGGTAGATGATCATTTCGATCACTAATGATCTCTTGATCAACAGTGAAGAAAATGTTTTAAAGGAAATAACATTGAGTTCTAGTGTGTGGTGCACCAACACACAAGCCAATCCGCTTCCACCTGAGTTGACTATTATAATAAGTGGGTCTATATATAATATAAGCATACAACCAACACATGTGGCTGATTAGCCCACGTGTACATCAGTCAACTCGTGTACAAGTTCACATCAGTTATAAGATAACCAACACGTGTACAGTGTACATCATTCCATTCAAGTGCACATTAGGTGAATACAACACATGTACAGTGTACTTCATTTGATACTGGTAACATGTTGAATACAGCCAACACCTGTTTTCATGCAGCCAACACGTGTACAGTGTACATCATTCCATTGAAGTGCACATCAGTTGAATACAACTACAATAGCTCTCAGGTGTTGTAGTTGAATATAACAACAATAGTTGTATGTGTGATATTGTGATGTGACATCACCCACTAAGATGTTGGTTTTTGCATCCTGTGAGTCCCACGCAAAAGGCAAACTCCAATATGGGATGATTATGGTCCATTGAGTCCATAGCATATGCGCCATTTTTTTCAGGGGCCCACCAGCAGGATGTTGTGGGTAATTGTATGGACGGTTTGGATAAAAGCACATGTCTGATAATCAGACCCATGTCTGGCTGACGTGTAAACAACTGGTATTTGTGTTGTATTATAATACAATAGCAACGTTGCTGGGTAAATACAACTTGTCTGTTGTACATCAGCCAACGTGTTTACAGCCAACACGTGTACAGCAACTAGTATGTTGGACATCAGCCAACGTGTACACACGTGTACATGTGCATATTAGCCAACATGTGTACACACGTGTACATGGCCATATTAGCCAACAGAATAAGTAACACGTGTACAGCCAACACGTGTACATGAGCGCAGCAAATAAGCAACACGTGCACATGTGTACAGCAATAGAATAAGCAACACATGTGTACATCAGCCAACCCGCAGCAGCTATGTTCATGTATCCTGTCGGTCTGATCATGGTCCATGCGATAATTTATGTGTCTTTTAAAGATTCAAAAAATACACGTTAATGTGTTATGATCATGGTCCATTGGGCCCACATGCACATATCAACGTGAATTGAATGGTCCATTTGGGCCCACATGCACATGCACATGTCAACGTGAATGCTCTTCAATGCACATATCAACGTGAATGGGCCATCTTATACGGTGGGCCACCAACACGATGTAGTGAGTCTAATTGGATGGTCGGATTGGATACAGTACATATCATGGTACATATCAAGTAACCCATGTGAATACAACTTCTATTGTTGTTAACGTAAATAAAACACATAGCGTGTCTTAGTTGTGTACGTCACATAACTTATGGCATGTTGTACACCAGCCATTCACATGTATTACACGTGCAGATGAGCCAACACACGTGCATGTACAGCAGCCAACATATGTGATATGTGACACGTACATGTACAGAAGCCAACACATGTGCATGTACAGCAGCCAACACATGTGATACGTGACATGTACATGTACAGAAGCCAACACACTTGCATGTACATCAACCAATCATTCATGTATGGTTAGATGTACACGCATGTGGTATATCTGTGATGTACACGCATGTGGTATGATGCATAATGTGTATGGAAACATAATCGGGCTTATAGGCATATGGCGTACGTGTATACATTCATGCCGATTACATGCATATGGCATACATGTATACTAAATCTAATCCACCATAAATATGGATTCCAATCCAAAAGGAATGTTGGGCTACTTAACTTTTTAGATGAAAAATCGGAGATCCGCCGTTAAATGCTCTGATACCATTGTAGGGAAATGCGGAAGGTGAGCCCTCAAGATCTGACGGTCTACACGATGATTGGGACCCTCACAAAGCAGAAGGACAGTGTTCCAACGGCCCGTCTATCTACTACTGGAGCAGATGGAACTATTCACACCTCTGATCCTACGGTATATGGTGGCCCCGGATTGTGATCTATGGATCAGATCGTCCCAAGGACAAGCTAAGATGGACAGACTATAGTGCACTCTATTTCTCTCTGTATACTCTCGGTGTTTCGTATGATTCGATGCGTTCCATAAGAGAAGCGCACTCCTTTTTATAACAGAGGAAGGAGAGTTTGGGCGGGATTGGGATAAGGCCACATCATCCGGTCTTATCCCTATCTCCTATCATAAATCAAATTCAAAGTTGAATTTGAAATATAACAGAAGAGGAAAAAGGCCAGAAGAAGCCAAAACTCGTGGGACCCACCCACTAGTGATTGCTCACCAGTGGGCCCCACTGGCCTACGTCTAATAAGATCCACTCTGACCACTAGATGTGTAATCCCATGTTAGGCCCAGTGACCAAAAATTAAGTTGATATGTGATTCAGGGGGGTGCACACACCAAGGGAAATAGTTGGAAGAGGGACGTCCACCCTTGATTTTCACAGGGCGCATAGTGATAATTATATGAAATCCACTAGAATCATTAGATGCCACATTAAAACTTATACCTATGGCAAAAAATTCAGGCCATCTATGATTCAATTGGGCTACCTCAAGTGAAATAGTTTGGAGGGTAAGCTTTTTCATGGATGTTGTTTCTGATTGTATGGTCCACCTAAATCACAGACCAGGCTGATTTTCAAGCCTTGGGTCTAACATGGGGTGACAAACCTGATGGTTAGGGTAGATTTAACATTAACACAAGGTGGGGCCTACCTAGGCCTCCACCTCCTTTTCAAAGTTAAGTAACTCTCCTCTCTAACATTAATTAATCCCTAATGGGGTAGACCATATGGGAACTTCCTATGAGGTCGAGCTTTGTGGGTCCCACCGTGATTATGATGGACATCCACACCGTGCATTTGGTGGGTCTCCTTCGGGTTATGGGATGTCCAAAAAATCAGTCGTATTCGAAACACAAGTATGTGTGTGTGCGTATATTTATATTTATGCATACATATATGTGTGTGTACACACATATAAAGAGAGTGAAATACTCATATGAAGTTGATTCTCATGGGAACTTATGAGCACCTTTGGACAAGTGATTGTTGGGGGGACGTGTGGAAGCAACCTCGAGTTATAATCAAACAATGAGATATCAATCAAACCAAGCACAAACGGAACATAAGGTTTTATGTGGAAAAACCCTCACGGGAAAAAACCATGGCATAAAGCGATAGCTAATCCACTATTAAATTAATGTTACAAGAGATGGAAGAGCTTATCGAGCACAAATACACCACGAATATAAAAAATAATAATAAATAAGTAATAATAAATAAATAATAATTAACTTTGAACTCACTTGCTCTCCAAATGCCCTAAGCACATTGTTCTCTTCTTAAACCCCAATACAAATCCTTTAATAGGTTAAAAATTGAAATAGGAAACAGAACCCGCAATTTTGTAAAATTGCACAAGTCGGTAGATGGGAGCTTTGATCATATCGAGTGCCATCGTTGTCACATCAATAGATTGAAGCAACCTTCGATCATATCGATTTGGACCTAAAAACTGTCCAGCAAGTAAAATCCAAAAATTAGGATTTTCTAGATTGGGGTCGAGTGATCTGTTGATAAGTTTGACAACTGCTTGACGGAATCAAGTGAACTTTCGATGCCACCGACGGACTCGATTACAGACAGATTTAGACATCTGACAACAATCTCCACCATGTCATCAACTTTACAAACCGCAACTCCAAGCTCCATCTCTAATTGCCTCCATAATAGCTACACCATCGTCTTCATTTCTCGTACACACTCCACATTCGTCAAGTCTTTGCCAAGCCCAAAGAAGTCGCAGAGAACTTGAATTTCTCGTTAGGAATAACCTTCATAAACAAGTCCACAGGATTCACGCTTGTGTGGATCTTTTCAAGAGTCACTCCACCTTCCTTAAGCACATGTCGAATAAAATGATGACGAACATCAATATATTTAGTACGAGAATGGTAAACCGAGTTCTTCACCAAATCGATGGGCTTTCACTGTCACAATTTACTGGCATAGCTTCCTCCTAAAGCCTAAGCTTATTTATCATCCCTCTCAACCAAACACCTTCTTTGAATGCTTCTGTGATCGCCATATACTCTTCTTTAGTTGTGGAAGAACCATCAAAGAGTGAAGCTTCGACGTCCAATTAATCGTTCCACCCTCTAGCACAAATGAGTAGTTGTAAGTCGATCTCATATCACGAATATATTGAAGTAAACATTCCACTATTTCCATTGCCTCTCATTGCTTCTTACCAGGGTTAGTCATGTATCTATTCACAACACCCTCTGAATGTGAAATATGAGGTATCGTAGAGACCATGGCATACATCAAACTACTAACAACGCTTGAATAAAGCACACGAGACATCACTTGCTTTTCTTCATCTATAGTGGGACATTGTTCAAAAAAAAACTTAAAGTAAGCAACATAGGGTGTGCTAACCAGTTTGCCTTGTCCATACCAGACTTTATAAATGCATTCTCAAGGTATTCATCCTATGATAAGCATAGCATTCTCCTTTGTCTATGACTATGTCAAATAATCTATGGTTACAAATAAGCTAATAGAGCCTCGTCAATCCAAATAATACATAATTTTTATTTCAACTAAATATTTCGTTTCACATGGATCATCGCTTAGCCTAGTTTAGCCTTTACGTTTTTTGTCCAACACCATGCTATAACAAATCTAAATCAATTAGCATAACTTTAGTTTAGTCTTGTCACTTCTATCCAACGCATCGCTACAGCAAGTAAAATTTAGTTTAGTTTCATTCATGACTTCATCGTTGAAACCTAAATCCATAAGTTCTTATTGATTCTCTCGATCATAGCCTGTTGGACGAACATGACCATTTCACGACCGTCCAGGTTTAGACAATTGTCCACATTCAAGAGATTGTTAACCATCCACAGCTACTTCACCCACTCGAACTGCCATCAGTAATTTCGTCTGTTTTATTTACTTTTCTACCAATTGTACTGTATTTAAATTCAATTTAATAAAATCGGCACTTAGCTTTATATTTTTTATTTTCTTTCTAAATATAATCACTATGGTAAAAGTCCATATTTTCAAGATAAAAAGAGTTCATCCGAAGGACTAGCCCTCCATTTCACAAATCGCCTAATTCCTTGCCAATCATTAGCTGAGTAATCAGGCCAATCTTCACATATATGGTCTAATCTAACTATTTCAGCCCATAGGGTCACAAGGCATTCGATTCAATTCGAGTCAAATACAATTCTGACATGCTCGGCACATACATACTAGCACACACACAATTAAAATCAGATCATTCACTACACGTATGGCCCATGTGACCAAATTGAAGCTCAACACAACTATCATGCCATGCCAATTGGCCTCGGGTGTGGTCCTATAATACCCGTAACCTGGCTAACTAGCGCGGTCCTTTTACATGGTTCGGCCTAGACAACAGATGGATGAACTACTACCAACGGGTTTGGGTATCCATTGATCTGCCAGACCATCAAAGTCTCTCTTTTATTAAAGAATTGCATGGGATTTTTAGGTCAAAATTCTTTTTAATGATGATTTTACCAAATAGTGCCTCCATGCACAAAATTTACCAGCCAGTGATTCTTGGGAAATGAAATTGCTGTATTACCCTCCATAAACTTCTTTTCTTTAAAAAGTGATCAAGTTGAAAAATGTAGGCCCCACATAGTATGTGTATAACATCCAACTCATCCAACATATGCACCCCACCACGATGATCACTCAAGCAAAAACTCTGGACAATCGAATCATCAAATAAGCTACGTGTGAATTTAGATGCTTTTGCACGGTGTATATTATCTTCTATGGTGTTGCCCACCTTCTGGTTGGATCCGTAGAATTTTCATTCATCTTATCTTGGTGATAGGATTCACCAGTTGGATGGGTTGAATGTCATACATGTATAACCTGGACCCCACAATTCTCGACTTTATCACTTGAAGAAAAAGAAAAAAAAAAAAAAAATTGTTTTCAATTTTGTAATTTCATCCTTCATTACATCCCTCAAATCAACAATGTCATTGAAAACACTGCACGAAACTACATAGCAATGTGCAACAACAGTAAACTTGACATCATTGGTAGGAACAGAATTTTATGTTCCTTTCAAGGGCTAGAAATGCGTAGGATCTTGTGGGTCCACCGGACGGCAGGCTTAGCATTAGCAATTGAGTTGTGGCCTAGTTCCCCACCCTCCCCAAACAGGAGTAACCCGGACTGAACACTGTAAATTTCTTATTCCAGTCCAGTTTGGCTTTTGTGGAGACGTGTGTGCCGCTAAGATAACAAACAACTCAATAGCTGAGTTTCATTTGAAAGTACAGTCCCTTTTTCTTTTGGACAAATGATTTGAATTCCACCTGCTTTTAAAAGTGCAACTGAAGCATGCTAGTAACATAGTAGGGGATGCAATACATGAATATTGCTGCACAATGTGCAAAAATGCAACTATAAGGAGGTTGAGACAATAAGCATTATGTCATTTGAGTGGTTCAGAATGTGATGGGAGCATGTCACAGATAGGTATGAGATCTGCAATAGATAACCAACAGACTATTTTCAAGCTAATCAATATGAAGTTGGTAACAGGAGATCTCATCTGATGCAGCCATGATCAAGGGCAGAGAATGTGTAAAAATAGGTGGAGCCCACCACCATGGGTCCCATGCATAGAAGCTTGCATGAAGTTTGTGTTAAACAACTCTTAATTAGCTAGCTGTTTGTTTAGAGTCTTAATTAGCTTGGTTTCATGTGTTTAGATAAATCTTAAGTTAGATAGGTCCTTGTGTTAAAATAAGGACTCCTAGTTCAACTTCCTCCAATTTCCAGCTAGGCTTCATCTGATGTTAACAGAAGGCACCTGGTCCAGTGGTCATGCTGAGTTGCTCACGGCTGTTCACTTTCTTGATTTTCAGTGTTCCATTGCTGAGTCACTCTGCAGTGACCTGAGGCCTGATTATCTTGCCAATTTTAGTCCGTGTTTTCTACATATTACATCAGTCCCATAAGAGTCATATTCTAGACTCAACTTGCCACAATGCCTGTAGATAATCTCCCAACCAACAAGCTGTCATCACCTCACGCTGTCATCCTCTATACTCAACTTGCCACAATGCCTGTTAGATAATCTCTCCCAACCAACAAGCTGTCATCACCTCACAACCATCGGCTGTCTCACACTGATTAGCTGCATCACCACCTTGAAAGGGATATCCCAAGCTCAAGTCCGTTGGACTGGTTTTAGTCCAAGTCGATATGTAGTCGAATAGAAAAGAAAGTTGATCTAAAGAGTTACAGAGATGAAGCAATTCTGTTTTCAGGTGGGTCTCATGTATATACTTTTGAAAAGTTCTATGGTTCTGGTGATCATGGTTATGATTTATGAAAAGTTAAAAGAGTGTAATTTTGAAAAGAATTTGATATCTCCTGATGCAATGGAACAGGCTAATGTTGTTTATTTGAAAGAGAAAATTTTAAACTAATACGTGAAGAGAAAGATTACTTTTTAGAAGAAGAGCATACTTTTTTTTTTTGAAAGGTGGTGATTTTTATTAAAAGAAAGAACAAAAATGCTATTTACAACCCCAACCAAGAGTCAGAAGAAGAGAGTGCATCGATCAGTAATGTAGCAAAACACAAATTCAAAGGAAACACCGAGCTCATTGATGACTTGGGAATTGCTATTCAAAATCAGATAGGCAAACTGAATTTGAATAGTGGAAGCAGCAGTGATGATCTGTTTTGTAGTAAGGAAAAAAGCCAAGAAAATGAGAGAGACGGTTTTTCAAAGCTTAGAGCAGTTTGGGCTCAATCTTCAGACCAAACTATCAAGAATCATGACATGACACAAGTAGAATCAGAAAAGTCCAAAGCGTTGATAATATTTGTTCCTACAGAAGAGGAGAGGCATCAAGAAGAAAATGATCCAGAACGAGATCTTGTCTTCGGATGGGGAGGAAACTAATGAAGCAAACACGGAATTTTAAGAAAGAGAAATGCTCCAAATGCTCTCAGAGCACTAAAAGTTATAGTTGTTCCTAGTTGCATCAATTTACTCTAATCTAAAACGGAACTTGCGAAAGTGATTCAATGATCTAAGATCTATTTTAGAATGTTCGAGAGAAGGGTAATGGAGCATCCAACAGAAGACTAAAAACATCTAATAAGAGCATAAAATCCTATTTTTTGCTTTCATGGAGTGAGTGATAGGAGTGGATAGGATCTTAAAAATCTGTAGAAAATGCCGAATGCAGAAGGAATAGGTAATGAGAACTATAACCTGAAAATATGGATCGTGTGGAGATGACAATGTTTCAATAGTTTCACAATGAGCTCAGCGAATATCAGCTAAAGTGGGAATTTCAGAAGATGGCAATCCAGTGGTAATAATGGCAGCTTATGCGAAATGTAGGATAGCAGATCGCCGGCATTTGTGGGCAGATCTCATTCAGATGTCATCAATGATCTTACATCCCTGTTTGAAAGGGGGAGACTTAAATGTGGTGTTGAAGGCAGAATAGAAATTGGGTGGAAGACCAAATGCTGCATCAGAGTTTCAGAAAGCACTGAAATTGAGTGGAATTATATATTCAGGATATGAAGGAAAACCAGTTCACGTTGTCAAATAATCAGCAAGACAGCATGTGGAGTTGCTTGGATGGAACTAATATAAATATTCCAGGACTGCAAAAATTTGCTTCAACTCGGGTAATCCATTTGAGCAGAAATAACTCTGATCATTCTCATCCTCTGGTTTGATTTCAAAATCATTAGAAAGAATCCCAAAAGCATTTCGAATTACAGGAAATGTGGATTCAGCACCCTCAGTTTATCTCTTTAGTAAAAAGGGATTGGAGCCAATCAGTTGAAGGTTCAGCAGCATATGTTTTACATGCTAAGCTTAAAAGATTAAAAGACACAAAAGTTTGGAATAAAGAGGTATTCACAGATATATTTAGATTATAAAGAAAACTGAGGATAAGGTTCCAGAAGTGCAAATGCATTCTGGCAGACAACTGGAGAGCAACAGATTACTTCTTCAGGAAAATCGGAAAAGATTGGATAATGCCCTCCTTCAAGAAGAGAGATATTGGTGGCAAAATCAAGAATGAAAGTGGCTGAAAGATGAAGATCAAAATTCCAATTTTTTTCATGCATCAGTACTTAAGAGAAGACAGAAAGGGTACATCAGCAAAATCCGAAATATTTCTGGTGAGTCGTTTAGAAGATCCAAATGCAATCAGCAAAATCCGAAATATTTCTGGTGAGTCGTTTAGAAGATCCAAATGCAATCAAATAAGAAGTTGCAGATTTCTTCTGCAGGCTGCTTTCAGCAGAATACAGTGGATCAATCTGAGGATATACTGGAGGTCATTGCTCAACTGGTTTTGGGGGAGGAAAATGATCTTCGATGTCAACCTTCAGGTCTGGAAGAAGTTAAAGAATCAGTTTTTCAACTGGAAAGTCTGAGAATTCCTGGCCCAGATGGATTTTCTGGAGGATTTTATGTCGCGTGTTGGGAAATTATTTCTGAAAAAGTGATTGATTTTGTTTTGGAATTCTTTTCTGGAGGATTTTATGTCGCGTGTTGGGAAATTATTACCCCCTCTGACCCTTCAGGAATATCATCCAATAAGTCTGAATTTCTCTCACAAGATAATTTCTAAAATCATAACAAAGTGTCTCAGTATTATCGTTCCAGAGCAAGGAACATAGTCGATTGATATTATTGGCTCAAGAAATGGTTCTGAATAAAAAAGAAAGGTGCAAGTTGGTAATATAATGCAAAAATTGGACATGGTAAAGGCATATGATTCACTGGAATGGTTTTATTTTTTTTTTGGCGAAATTTCTCCAAAAGTTTGGCTTCAATGATCAGTTAGTTGATATTATAATGGAGATAGTAGAAAATTGTTGGTTCTTGGTGCGACTGAATGGAGAGCATTGTGGTTTTTTAAATCCTCTTGCAGTTTGTACAAAGGGGATTCACTTCTCCCCCTTGTTTATATTAACAGAAGAGGTGCTATCCTAAAGGGGAACAAAAGGTCTTTGAAGAGTGTTATCGAATTCTGGGAATCTTATGGAAGGTATTCGGGCCAATTATGATATAGAATGATGCAAATCCAGTTATATGACTGAGATTTAATTTAAAATCAAAGAAATATATAAAAATCACCAAGCTAAAGTGTGATGCACATGCAAACAATGTGAAGCCCAAGAGATGACAGGTATGATTCGAGGCCAAATCACAGTCATCAGCCCTTTGTCCAAACAAAACGCTCGGAAAATAGGTCCCAAGGAAGATAAAGATCTTCCAACTAGCAAAGGAATAATCTGGTTTCAATAAGTGAAAGTTTGAGATCCACGCATTAGTTGAGTCTGATAATAATGGAAGATGATTGAGATGGCCCTTAGAATCAAGTAAAATAAGATCCAAGTAAGGACAATGAAAGATAAAATCTTACCTTTGGAGTTGAAGATTCAAAGGGATCCACCACCTACGATCTATCAAGCATGAAGTGGAAGAAGAAGGATCTTAGGGACGAAGGATAGAGTGGCTTCACACCCTCTAAGCTTCTATCCAAAGATCTAGCCTTCACAACAATGAAGGAAGAAGAAATGAACTCTCACGAGTCCTCGAAATTTTCTCCAAATTCACAATAGGGTTGGACATCCCCTCCCCTCTTATTTTATTTTATAGCAAAAATTTGTTGAAATAACAATTCTACCCATTTAGTAACAAAAGAAAAATACCCATTATGTCCTAAAAGGTAAAAAGTTTAATCTACCCTCCCAAAAAATATCTTATATAGCAAACAAATGTCCATTGTCCAATCACAAACTAAAATGTTCAAATCGTCAAGTAACATAAAAGAACTAACTGACAAAAGGGTCCAACATAATCCAACCATCGGATGGCCCCATTATCGGACACAAAACGATCCAATGAATGAAAAATCATGTAGACCATGATCAACGGTGAGATGATCTCCAAATATGATCCATGTCATCCATGCTTTTCTAATGCTCGTCGATGACCACTGGTGATCACCATTAGTCGCCTAGCCAAAGTGAAAGTGTCAATGTAGCTTGTTGACGCCTACGTCTCTGATATGTACGGAGTAGTGGTGTGATGTCCGCATCAAATTAGTTAATAAATACTAGAGCTGCTTTATAATGTTGTCCAAATTAGCTCCGGCAAGGGCCAATATAATTCGAAACTATAAAGGCTTTGTGATGAAAAATGTGCATGTTCTATATCTTAGAGTTGCTCTCCACACAACTCGAACGTCAACAGGATTGTTTCAGAAATTTAACTGGTCAAATTCAGAACAAGATTTAGGGATGGAAATCAAAATTGTTAATCACAGTTAGTTGTGTGGTGCTGGTCAAGCAAGTTTTCCCATACATATTTTATATGTGCTTGGATCTCCTAAATCAGTCCATTGGTGAGCAAACTCCATGTTCTCTAACTTATTCAGGGAAGAATTCTCACTGTCTAACATGGAGCAGAATGTCTACCAATACAGGAGGTTTTGAATTTGTAGGCTAGAAGATATATCCAAAAGAACTCTCTCTCTCTCTCTCTCTCTCTCTCTCTCTCTCTCTCTCTCTCTCTCTCTCTCTCCCTCTCTCTCTCTCACAACGCTCATAGCTTAACGTTCTCCACCTCGGGTGTGTGGCCCCCATTGGACCATGCAATGCGCATCCCTCTTTATTGGGCCACAATGGGCTTCCCCTTGCTTCATTAAGAGGTGAGAGGGGAGAAATAAGACATACAGTGTGGTCCATCCACCTGTATTTGACCGGGACTATGCCGTTGACCAAGTCTATGTCGTTGGCATATAATCTTCGTCGTTAGATTGGGGAGGTCCACACGTGGTAGTTTTAAGTGGGCCCAAGTTCTATGTTTTGGCTTCCTGATTCGATTGTGTAATCGTGTCACTTGATCCATAATAATAATTATATACAATATAATGTCACGTTGTGCGCATGCGCCTAACAATTGTATTAGAGCATCGAATGACACGGTTCCAACGAGAGAACAATGAAATGGGTCACCAGTGCATTACTTTGTCGTCCAGTACAAAAGTCTGTACCACATGAAAATATACAGCAGATGCCATGGCATGCGGTGTCATTCCAACACACTGGCTTATCGCAATGCTACAATAGTGTGTTGTGAAGTTATTAAGAATTCTTATGTGTGGGATATGTTTATGGTGGATATCAATGACTATTGTCATGAAGGGATCCATGTCTTTTCAACTTTGATTGTTTCTACTAATCCCAATCAGGTAAGTGGAACTTTAGGCCGAATTGATAATGACCAACAGCGACCCTTCTTCCCCTTTTTCGTAAAAAAAAAAAAAAAAAAAAAAAAAAAAAAAAAAAAAAAAAAAAGAAGTCCAAAAAAATCTATAAATTCACGTTTTTTTTTTTTTTTTTCAATTCTTTCACTTCTAACCAAATCCCTTCGATTATTTGAAGGAGAAACCAGATTTTTTATGCAAAAATCAAGATCATATAACAAGCGGGCGCGATTTTGATATCGTGAGTTTTTTTTTTTTTTTTGTTCCTTTTTTTTTTATGAATCACTTTGAATCAGTAAAAATAAGATGCAATTTTGCATATTTTGTATGCTCAATCATGGATTTCAACCTCCAACTTGGGAAAATGGGGGAAATTGCTTGGTTTTCATACATGTCTTTTTAGATTTTATTCCTTTTTCTAATGTGAATCACTTTGAATCAATAAAAACAAGATGCAATTTTGCGTGTTTTGTATGCTCAATCATAGATTTCAACCTCCAATTTGGGGGAAATGGGGGGAAATTGATTGTGTTTTCATACATGTCTTTTTATATTTATAAATAATATGAACTGATTTTGAATATGGTTACATCACTATGGCAAACAACACAGAGTTTAAGACCATATACAAAGGAAACCTATTATCTGAACTCGTTTTTGTGATCTTTTTGTTTCTAAATGTCTTGATGATTTTTTTGTCTTTTTTCTTTTTAACATCCCCTAAAGTATCATGGAAAAATTCGACCAATTTTTCAATATTTCCTAACGTTTCCCAAAAACAACAAACAATTACACAATACCTCCAATATTTTCCATGACATACCCAATACCATGTCAAACAACCATTTACTCTAAAAGCTTAAGCTGTCAGAGTGTGGTGTATCAATGTATATCAAGGGACTTTTATCGCTCCAACACCCCCTCGCACGTGCGGGGTGGGAACTCCGCACAGGAACATACTGACAAGGGTGGAGGGACACTCACACCACGGGAACATACTGACAAGGGTGGAGGGACACTCACACCAAAAAAGCCAGGCTTGATTCCCCGGTCCCTGGGCCAGACCTGATTTTCCTAACCCCCCGTGGGAGAATAATATATTACCAAGGCATATTTGCTGCTCTCGGGATTCGAACATAGGACCTTCCGCTCTGATACCATGTCAAACAACCATTTACTCTAAAAGCTTGCTTTTAGAGTAAATGGTTGTTTGACAGTGATCCCCAACCTTTGGGGGGGGGGGGGGGGGGGGGGGGGGGGGGGGGGGGGGGGGGGGTGAAGTTAATCCTGTCTTAAAGTTGCCATTTTTTTCAAATAGAAAAATTGAAATATCAAGCATACAATCGATCCTATTAGTCAGTGATAATAGAGGTGGTGGTGTTTCCATAGGAGGAATTTGAGCTTTACGACACTGCTCTAGACCACAATCGTAACATCAAAATCCAAAAATGGTATTTCTCAATGCCATAGTTGATGTAATTATGATTCTCATTATTTATAAAATTATAAGTGGCAATCCCCCACATTTTGGTTAAAACTGTCTTACAGTTGCCAATTTTTTCAAATAAAAGAGTGAAATATATAACATACAATTGATCTTTATAAAATAATGTGGCAATCCCCCACATTTTGGTTAAAACTGTCTTAAAGTTACCAATTTTTTCAAATAAAAGAGTGAAATATAAAACATACAATTGATCTTTATTGGTTGCTGATAATACAGGCGGTGGTGATACTATATGAGGAATATGAGCTTTACAACACCAGTTTGTACCACAGTTTCAACATCAAAATCCAATATGGTATATTTCTCAACACCTAACTACCATGTGATACAGCAATATAATACTATTACAAATAAGATCATTTTGTCCAAATTAGACAACAATGGCCATTACCACATTTTGAGCTGAGCAAATACCATGCAGCAGCCTTGAACCAAAATCTATACATGGACAGTGACAGCATGAAATTTTATGCTTGAACTGCAAGAAGCACAAGACTGCAGGCAGGGTTGTATTGCGATAGCCACAGAATACTTGGGCTAGTCACCGAAATAGAGCTGCATAGAGTAATACCTCAACCAGACAACCCATTAAATGCAAGTAGAGATGTGAAAACACACGAGGAAACATACTTGTATGCATATTCATTTTCCCGGGGATGCAAGCCATAACCGGTCTCTCTTACGATTTGAAACTCTGTCCTTTGGAGAAAATAATTTCCCAACAACACCTGCCTGGCGCTTCATCTCTGCAAACATTATCATGTCATGATCAGTAAAAAGAAAGAAACATGCCCAAGAAAATTCAAACAACTTGTGTGTAAAAAGAAAGTACAAACTGCACCTCGTTCTCTCTCAAGCTCTTGGTCTAGCTCTTCTTTCCACTTCCTCTGCCTCTCAGAGAAACTCAAACTGCAACCACCACATACTCAGGTTTAGACAGGACAGGACATAATGCACAAGGTGGGGCCCACATAGTATGATGCAAGACAATTAGCCACTTGCTCTAAAAGCTCGAACTGATAGAACATGGCGAATTAATCCATTTATCTCATAGCCCAAGCCCCACATCGCATGGGTTAGGACCTCGGCCGAACCCCCCTCGTGGGCCCCATATCACATGGGTACCGCCTCACACAAGCCACCCGTCTCACATGGACCGCCCACTCCGAGTGTATCCCTACATCCCACAGGCTACCCCACTCGAGCCCGGTGTGAAAATGCCCCTGCATTACAGTAATGCAGTACACATGCATAAGAGACACGTGTGCATTGAATTTGTACAGTCAGTTACCTTTTTAACCATCAACTGGCCTTTCTTTTTAAGGCTGGAGCACATTAACAAAGGGGCAAACCCACTGAACAAGCTGGATCTCAGGCATGCGTAGCACATTATCTAATGTGGGATGCGTTTGGGTTGGGGGAACTGCAGTTACACTTCTGCAACATTCCTCCCGCATGAAATGATTCTGGGAAGGCAATAACATGATGTAGAAGGATAGGTAAGTTGAAACATACATTAATCGATTTGACATACCTTGGGCTGTTTGGCTCTTTCCGATCATCTAGTTGAAGCCCTTTCCATTCATTCAGCTGAGGCAATGGAATTTCTTGTAGAACTTGATTGGTTACGCCCCCACTGCTGCTAGAGAAGCGTCTGCTGCCACTGCTGGGGCTCGTTGTTTTGGCGGCATCAACCAGCCGGGAAGATGCCCCGCTGGCTACCCTGCTTGGTGATTTTGGAGGCAACTTTGGAATACTTTTAGCATCATCACTGTAAGTCTTTCCAGCAACATTCGGAGAAGCAGCATTCATAGTGTTGTAGAACTCTTCATATAGTGGTGATTGCAGCTTCTTCAGTTCCAAAGCCTGATATGATGGCAACAAAGACTTGGCAGTGTAAGAACGCTCATTGCTCATTTAAAACAGAACAGGGCCTGTCTGGAATGTCCACCAACTACCATACCAAATAAGAATAGGAATGTAACAGGTCCAACTTGTTACCATCTCAGGCCTTTCAAAAAAAAAAAAACTTGTTACTATCTCACATCCACACATTGAAGGATGTGCCAAATGGCTCTGGTTCCGCACAATGCACATGGGCTGGGCCAAGCTCCATTCTGTGCTCATTATGGACCAAGTTCCATTCTGTTCTCATAATGGGCTTCCATAATGAGCACAGAATGGGCTATATCCAAACTGACTCCAAGTGTGTGACCATATTGAAGTTGAAGACAGTAGTAAAGTTGTACCTTCTCATCTAGGAAGGCTTTGATTTTGCACTCCGTGACTTCATCATCATCCTCACTGGCTGGCCCACAAGGGAAAGTGAAATCATTCATGCCTTTCCCAGATGCTCCAGAGTTGTCAGCAGCACCATTGACTGATCCACCAAAGTCCTCGAAGTTCACTCTTTGTTCAGGGCTTTCATCAAACTTGCATGGCCAATCATCTAGGGGCTCTGACATGGGATTAAAACTCTATAACATACAAATAAATCCACCACTAGTTAGATATAGAAGCTTCTTATTCTGCTATGGCATTACAGAACTCACCAAGAGAAAAAAAAACATCACCTTGTTAAACTGGTCTAATAATGAGGCATCATTTGGTCTTACTGATCGAGCCACCTCAAATTCGTCTTCATCACCAATCTGACACATGTCATCGCTGGTCCATATATTTGAGCACCTCACACTATCAACATTATGAGAATCTTTCGGGCCCTTGCAGGTCGTCCTAGACACAGTCATCGGGCTAAGCCTGCAGCATGAAGAACCTTTTACAGTTGATTCACAGGGGGTTGCTCTGAAAAAAAAAAAAAAAACCAAAGGCATTGTATGAATAACACTTACGAGTTATTCGGATACAATCCAGGCTTTGAAAACGAGCTCCTTGAATGTTCCTGGTGGTATTAGGAGTACTGATATCAGCAGAAGATAAGGTCAAGATTTAACATAATGGAAGTACCTTGGAATGGTTAGACTGACTGACCATAGTGGAAGAGCGGAGTATTGGGTACTGATCTCGAAATTCCACTGTAACGAAGGGATGCTGCATCCAAGACAGTTAAAAATTAATAGTTCGTCAAATGTTTCATAGTATAATCTGTGTATGACTTTCAGTTCAGAATCACCTGCAACAAATCAGAAGCAGCAAGCCTCAAGTTCGGTTCTCTGCAAAAATGTTATGTTAGTTTCACAGAATCCAGAGTAAGCACAAGAGAAAAAGCAAGCCACAAATATAACAGTTGACTGGGAAAAAAAATTGGATGAAATTAAGAAATGACTGAAATGGCTTCATAGTTTGATTGACTTACACTAGTCTGGGATCTCTCGATTCCTGATAGGGCTGTCAATGGGTCATGTGGACTCAATGACCCAGTGAACCAAGTCCAACCTAGAACCAGATTTCCTAGGACCAGATTACCAACAACTAGATTTAACCCGATAGCATGCTGGGTTGACCCTATATAACCTGTGGAACTGACATAATGGAACAAATTTGAGGTCCGATGCATTGGAGTGTAGCCCGCATTGCTCATGTAATCCAAAATGAGTTTGTTTTGCCTATGTTGTCATTTAGGATCCCCAACATGGGCCACCCATTGGGGCCCATGTACCGAGATGGTCTGGTGATTGCAATTGTCCATCTGCTCTGTTCGATTGTAAATGAGCTGTGAGCATTTGAAAATGCGATTTTTCTTTGTTTTGCATTCATGTATACATAAAGATCGTCAAAAATCATATGTTTGGCATAATTTTCTAAAGGTGGACCACAGTAGTTCTGATCATCACGCCATCTCAGAATGTAGGCCCCAATGGAGAGATAGATGCTAGTCATCCTCAATCATGACACATCCTCTCCATTCACTTCTTAAAGCAGAAAGGCAGCTCTTCTGCCCAGTTCCACATGATTGCTTTTTAGCTCAAAAACATTATTGAAACTGCATTTTGGAAACCATGTCCTCCAAACACACTGTAAAGCCAGTTTTCGGACCAAAAGCTGTCCAGCAGGCCCATAAAGTCAACATCCACACTGAAACCCTTGCCATCAAGATATTCAGTCTAAAATAATGCAGGAAAAAGAATGTGTGTAATACTTTTGTAAACACTTCAGAAGAAAATCTTTTGCCTCCATAGAGAGATTCTCAGGGATTGGCGGATGTGATTTTGTTGATGCAATATGGAACAGAGCAGCAACCTGGAAGGAACATTAAGTGTTAATCTGAAAGTGGATAGTAGAACATGTTACAAAGTAGAAGAAGGGAAAAAAAAAAGGAGGGGGGGGTGAGTAAACAAAATATGTTTAAAACATCCTCCTAAGTCAATGGTTCAAATTCAAGGAACAAATTTTCACAATCGGATATTACAATCATTCAGTCAGTACAATTTTAGGTTTATAACACATCAGTGGTTTTCAAGATTTGGATAATTTAATTTGAGTTAAATATATGCCATCTATGAAAAGGCAAGTGCCTACAAATCATCCATCGTATTCTGCCATAGAATCAAATAACCTACTTTATGAATAAATTTATTTTTAGGATTTTGTTATAAATATTTTTTTGGGATCTTTTACATATTAATAATTAATTTATTATCATAAATATTTGCACGTGTATCAATAAATCTGACTTTAGAAAGCCAGAAAATCCAAGACCCTATATTTGTGTCCAACACCGACCCACAAGTCCATGTCCAAGTTACATTGCTCAACAACTTTTTTTCCCTTTCCTGAAAGGAGCAATTGATTATAAGAAAGAAACTATAACGCGTACCTCTTGCTGGTATTGTTGACTCCATGGGGGTTTTCCAGTAGCCATCTCAATGACAGTACATCCAACACTCCATATATCGGCCGAGCTAAGAAATTTTTTTGGGAAAAATAAATCAGGAATGTGGGACTTTCCCTTTCATCAAATAAACAATGATTACAATAATAAAAATTGGAAATAGAATAGGAGCAAAAGAGTGTCAAGAAATGTCATTGACGCATGGAAATATCGGTGAAGGGCCATTTACAATGTGTGTACCCTAAGCACAGGAGAACAACAAGCAAAACATGGGAGAGATACAGCTTACAAGTGGAAAACCCTAAATTTCAGTATACCCAAGATACAGCTATATATTTACTCAAATTTACACATTTATGCATTCTAATATTGTCTCTGACAACAGATGCATTAACTTCTGGGATACAAGGGATATTCACCAAACATATTAACTAGCATACATTTGACAGTCACAGGAGAATATGTACATATGGGAGTAAGAGTAACCAGAAGTACCAAACACCCAGATCATTATATGAAATACAGGTAAACAGATACCCAAAAGATTAGACATCAGCATCTTTGTTGATCTTACTATTGAGTGCAGAGGTCTGTTGGAAAACTTAGAACAAGTTTTATACAACATTGATATGCCCAGAAGCTGGTGTGGATGCCCAACAAAGAACTTTTACTTGGTTTGCTATCTAAGATAGGTGAGAGTAGAACCACATATTGATTTTTTTCAGTTTTTTGTTTGATTGGTGCCAAATATAGAACCATGTGGCATAATAAATACTCTTTAATAGATCACAGATATTTACCAATATCGAAAAAATCTAGTGAGTGAGCTAGCTCTAAGTATTGATTCATCCAAACAAGAACTTTTACTTGGTTTGCTATCTTAGCTATATAGGTGAGAGTAGAACCATATATTGATTTTTTCAGGTTTTTTTTCTTTGGTTGGTGCCAAATATAGAACCTTGCAGGATAATACTCTTTAGTAGATCACAGATATTGACTAACATCAAAAAATAAATAAATAAATAATCTAGTGAGTGAGCTAGCTAAATATTGATTCGTCCAAACAAGAACTTTTACTTGGTTTGCTATGTAAGGTAGATAAGAGAGAGTAGAACCATATATTGATTTTTTACAGTTTTTTCTTTGGTTGGTTCCAAATATAGAACCTGGTGGCATAATAAATACTCTTTTAGTAGATCAAAGATATTGATAGATATTGAGAAAATCTAGAGCGAGCTAGTTAATTATTGATTCATCCATCGAGGAAGGTTATGGATGGAGCTCCAGCTCTTAATGTGCCTTTCCATGCTTACTCCAACTGATTGGCCTGTGCATAAAATTCCAGCTTTCTGGCCTACTTAGTTGATTGTGGACTGTTAGTTGTCCCAATTAGTACAGCATAAATTGGAGTGAAGCCACATGATCACTGATCACGTTTTGGAGAAATATAATATTGTTTTGGAATATTTTCCATCGAGAAACCACACGCGTGGTGAGAATTCCTCTATTTAATGTTGTAGCTCAGTTCTTTCAAATGTGGCATCGCTGGAAGACTCCAGTCAAAATTTGCATCTCCATGTTGTATTTATTACTTTGTACTATTGACCTTTATCTGCAATTGACCAGTGTTTATCTGCCTCAAGAAAAATAGTTGGTTCTAGATTGACAAGACTTTGGTTCCATAATAGGATGTGCTTGCAATGTCCCATGACATCGTCATACATATTTGTGAAATAGGCGCACACATGTACAAGACCAGGACCATTCACCTGTGTGGGGCCTACGACGGTTTGGCCTGACCCAAAAATCACAGAAGTCAAATGATCCTAGCCGTCGAATGAAGAGTATTTTGGTCCAATGAATGTTGACTATCTTTGGTTGAATTTTCGTCCTCCAATGGGAGACCAAGATCATCCACCCAGTGAAAAAATTGGCATGCACAAAGTCGATGGATGGGCATAGTAGATGAATCATGAATGACCCAGATCTGATATTTGTGCCAAATATACAAGATGGAGTATCAACTACAATTTCTTGGATTTTTGTCCTCCAAATGGGGGGAGGATCATCCAACCAGTGTCAAGTTCAAGGTGTAGCCGTCCATGGATTGACCTCAAAGATGAATGATCCAGACCTCATACGTGCATGCCCAGTGTACGAAATAGGGTGCTTGATACTAACTCAAATATAGGTGACAACCTCTCTAGTCACACCACCTTCTTGAAAGAGTGGAAATGTTAGAGTTGTACAATTAGAGTATAAATTTGGTGTATATGTGTTCATTTGTATTCAGTAGATTAGAGTATTTAACTATTTTTAGTTCTTGTAATTGATAATTAACCAAGCTAGGTTAAGGTAAAACTACAAGTCAGCTTATTCCTCCAATTTCAATCATGCCCTAGTATTAGAACAATGCATGGGTTTCTTAACTGAAGATTGCTCATGAACGATGGAACCGGTATCTGTTAAAAAGCTGGAAGTACATCACAGGTCTGCATTCAAGATTGCTCATTAGTCATCAATTTTTTTCTGGTTCTGGACCCTCCCACGATTTTTATTTTATTTTTTTGAGAGAGTAAAGTTGGAAGTGCATCACAGGTCTGCATTCAAGATTGCTCATTAGTCATTAATTTTTTCTGGTTCTAGACCCTCCCACGATTTATTTTATTTTATTTTATCTATTTATTTTTTTGAGAGAGAGTAAAGCTAGATCATAGGTCTGCATTCAAGATTGCTTATTAGTCATCCATTTTTCTGATTCTGGAACCTCCCACGAATTAATTTTTTTTAGAGAGAGCTAACAACAGATTTATTAAGAAACCCGCATAAAGCAAGGAAAGAATACAAGATTGCTCATTAGTCATCAATTTTTTTTTGGTTTTGGACCCTCCCACGATTTATTTTATTTTATTTTATCTATTTATTTTTTTGAGAGAGAGTAAAGCTGGAAGTACATCATAGGTCTGCATTCAAGATTGCTTATTAGCCATCCATTTTTCTGGTCCTGGACCCTCCCACGAATTAAATTTTTTTTAGAGAGAGCTAACAACAGATTTATTAAGAAACCCGCACAAAGCAAGGAAAGAATACAACCCAAAGAGACAACAATCAAGAAGAAAAGATTATCAGCCATGTCGACCTTGACATAAATAGCCCAACCCGAGACAAGACCTTTGATATTCCCCCCCAAATAACCCAAAAGACAGGCCATAATGATCAACCTCCACTTAACTTTCCCAGCTTTCCCAACTCCTCCTCATGCCAAGCCCCCAAAAAGTCTTCCACATTCTTCGGCATCACCCAATCTGTGTGGAGCAAACACAAGAAATGATCCCAGACTCTACGAACAAAAGGGCGATTCACAAAGACGTGATCAAATCAACTATGCATCCTCCATACACATCAAGCAAACATTGGGAAGAACTAATGATCTCCTTTGCAAAATTGTCCATTATGAGAACCCTCTTCCGACCCACAAGCCAAACAAACACCGCCACATGAGGGGTGTCAAACAACCATTTACACCAAAAGCTTAAGCTGTCAGAATGTGGTGTATCAATGTATATCAAGGGACTTTATCACTTTAACCCCCCCCCCCCCCCCTGCGCACGTGCGGGGTGGGAATTCCACACGGGAACATACTGACGAGGGTGGAGGGACACTCACACCATAAATAGGCCGGGCTTAATTTCCCGGTCCTTGGGCCGGACCTGAGTTTCCTGACCCCCCGTGGGAGAATAATATATTAGTGAGGCATATTTGCTGCCCTCGAGAGTCGAACATAGTACCTTCCGCTTTGATACCATGTCAAACCATTTACTCCAAAAGCTTAAGCTGTCAGAGTGTGGTGTATCAATGTATATCAAGGGACTTTATCACTTTAAGAATCAATGATGAAACGGACAAGGCGGGTGAGATACACTAGGCGGCTTGGTAATGAAGCTAAAGAGAGAACGAACAAAGAACTTTCCTAAGAAATGCCCCACCCCAATCATCGAATCCACTTCTTGAGAAGTTGTACTTCTGAGGCGGTCCAATAATCCTGCCCCTCCCATGAATTTGTAATTGTACTTCTGATATCACCTATTTTTCTTAGGCAGAAAAATATGAAAGCTCTTAATTTATCAAGCTTCTCGGTGATTTTTTGTGCAATTTTCCAAGGACTAAGGAAAAAAGAAGTTTTCAACTCTAGAGCCTGATTAAAATAGATCGCATGGATTTCTGTTGGAGAATTAATAGAAGCTTGGTTTGAAACCTAATTAACGAAGATTTTTTAGTTAGGATATATATATATATATATGGTAGCAATTCCTGAAAATAACATATTGTAAGAAAAATCATGCAACTCAAATAGGATCTCATATGCATGACATCAGGAGAAAAAGCGATCCAAGAATCATGTTATTCACTTTCTTTATATGTAACGAGCTGCAATTGCAGGTCTTCATGAAAGTTCTTAGGGTTTATATTTGTCTTTGACACAATTGAGAGTTTGCGACCCACGTTTGAAATTGTTGAAGCATCTCTACTGCATAAATCTTAGTATCTGCCCCTCCATTACATGATATGGAAATGGGTAGCAGTACACTACTTTCATTAATATGTACACTATGGTTTGGATCATGCAATATGCTCAAGTACATATAACTATATCCAAAATGGATGTTATAATTTATATACTAACTGATGATTTTTTTTTCTTTGTTTTTCCTTTTTAAGTGGTTCCAATGTTATTATGGTAAATCCTGCAGAGTAATATACAGGAAGCATATATGAAAATGCCTGAGATTGCGCAAATCAAAGTATAAAAAGACATTCTAAGTATAAATACAAATCGCAAGTTTACTTCTTAATCATAAATAAGAATGTACCACAACTCCAGGTTGGTAAAAAAAGCAATCTGGATCATAAATGACCCATAATCCGGATTTCACAATTCAGAATAGAAAGTGTAGGAGGTTAATGACTAGTCTCTAGCAGAGTCGATGGATAGAGACTAAATTATCTGGTTAGTCTACAAATGTTCAAAGGCTGAAGGATATTGTTCTTCTTTCACAGAATAGGAAGAATCCTTGATCCAGAAAATCTGTTTCCAAAACTACAAACACGTTCCATGTTTACCATATTACTAGGAATGTGCACCGGAAGCCACATCAGAATCTAGAAGCTCAAAATGAATCCAATCATCTTGCTGCTCTGGTGACTGACAAGAAAATGAATAGATATTTCTTGGAGAGTTGAGCACAAACCTGAACCTTATGCCTTCACTGGGTACCTAAAACTCATCTATTGTATCCAGTACTCATTCTGATGCCTTGCACACTTGCAGAGGTTAATGCTGCTGCAAGTTTTCAGTTAAGACATTGCAATACACTGCTGCAAATTTGTCTTCCTCTGGTGGCCAGGTATTTGATTCAGGTGCTTAGAGTCACATGGCTGGTACTTTTTGTATCATTCTTTGAAACTTATTCCTTCACTGGGTACCTAAAGCTCATCTATTGTATCCAGTACTCATTCTGATGACTTGCACACTTGCAGAGGTTAATGCTGCTTGCAAGTTTTCAGTTAAGACATCGCAATACACTGCTGCAAATTCGTCTTCCTCTGGTGCCCAGGTATTTGATACAGGTGCTTACAGTCACATGGCTGGTACTTTTTGTATCGTTCTTTGAAACATATTCCTTCACTGGGTACCTAAAGCTCATCTATTGTATCCAGTACTCATTCTGATGCCTTGCAGACTTGCAGAGGTTAATGCTGCTGCAAGTTTCAGTTAAGACATTGCAATACACTGCTGCAAATTTGTCTTCCTCTGCTGCCCAGGTATTTGATTCAGGTGCTTACAGTCACATGGCTGGTTCTTTTTGTATCGTTCTTTGAAACATTCTGATCATCAGCCTTTACATTTTTGTGGCAAATTGTTCTCCTGTGAAAGTTGTTCAGGTGCTTACAATCGCATGGCAGATACTCTCTCTTTCAAGCTTCTAAACATAGGCATTACATTGCATTTCAAATGGGTCTTGTTTGGAAGTCAGTCACTCTATCACCACAAAGGGGAAAAGACCTCTCACATCCCCAACACCATCCATCTCTTGAACTTAAATGAATATGACTAGTGATATTTCTGGAAATTTTCAGGAAAAATCCGAAACATAATGCTTTAATGGGCCTCAAACCCGTCTAATTTCCACTTCTCGGGGCCATGATTTCGGGTAGCAAGGGTAATTTGTTGTCCTCTGTTGCTGGGGTGCTTATGATCACATGACTAGCACCTTCTTCTTTCAAGCATTCTGATAATTATAAATCTTTCCAATCTTTCAAAAAAAAAAAAGGCTTCTCCAATGAAAGGGGCAAGGAACTTATAATTGCATGAACAACACTTTCTTTCTCATAGGCCTTCTGAGTGTGGGGCTTTACATTTCACAGCAATATTTCTCCTATGAAAGTTACGACAATGTCTTTCACCCCAAAAGGGGAAATAACTCTCACAATCTACAACATGATCCTTTTCCTGAGTTGGCATTCGAGTTTGATTTCCATCAATCCGCTCATTAAGCAGAACTGCATTGTTGTAACACCAAGAAAGGTGTATTATGCAAGATTGTCTGACCAAAAACAAAGCAGAAAGGCCCAAAGGTGAGAAAGACTCTTCTCCCTGACCTTGATAAAGATCCCGAGCTAGGTGTCTTCTTGTCCGTTCGACCAGTGTGAAAAGTCAGCCAAATTCCTGTGATCTTTATGGCATAATATATTCATTCACTTAAGTTCCAACAAATTGACAAGTTTGTTTTCATGGTGTCGTCAGCATGATGTTTTGCTAATAATCAGTGTTTTAAATAGTGAATAGCATGTAGCTAGCGTTCACCCGTCTGAAGCGTGCAGCCTAAACTAAGTTACACACTACATATGGATTTTTAGTTAAGATTGTACTTGGTTGCACCAAATGTAAGGAAATTTCATTGATATTTAGCACCAAATCAGTCCATTTATTAATGAAACTTAATGACATTTGGTGCAACCCAATACAGACAACAATAACAAGAAAAATAAGCAAATACTGAGTATAAGGGTAAAGAAAAAGCAACCTAACTGATTTAATACTATTACTTATATTATTTCATTGATATTTTGCACCGAATCAGTCTAATAATTAATGAAATATAATGACATTTGGTGAAACCAAATACAGCCTAAAATAACAGAAAATAATAATAATAAATAAGAAAACATTGAGTATTGAGGTAAATAAAAAGCGACCTAACTGATTTAATACTATTATTTATATTATTTTACTAAAATCACTGAAAAGATTAATTAATTTTTATTTAAAAATGAAAAAATTAACAAATCATTGAAAAAATTAATTGATTTTAATGTTTTAGTGAAAAATAACTTGTAATGTAAGCTACATAGCATGTACCATAGGCTATGTAGCTTGTAACGTTTGCAAAATTAGCATGTAGCGTAGGCTACATGGACTTCAGCTATTTCCATGAGCTATGTGGAATTAAGGCTAAGCTACGCTACATAGCATAAGCTACACACGACGTAGCAAAGTTATTTAAAACAATGCTAACAATAATGTTCACGGGTGCCAAACTATGAGTTTGTTAATCACTCTGAAATAGTAACACAATTGAGTCTGTTTTTTAAACACGATTCGTAAAACATATTATATTTATATCATGCAACTGGTCCTCCTGGAATGATAGAATTCCTCCCACACAATGAAATGCCCAATGCAAAGCCCATTAGAAAAAAAAAAACATTGCCATGTAAAGTTCATGGCAATGCATACCACTTTTCCAAATGAGATAAATCCAAAGCATAAGGCCCTGTTTGGTAGATGCCTAAATTGAGTTCATCTTATTTTCACTAATAGTAATTATGTTTTAGAGATCTTGGTCTCTAGTATGTATTTATTATTATGGCTTGCTTGTTTCACCAATTACCCTGGTAATTGAAAGGAAAGCTACCATCATTACGATTTTACCACTGCCAAACCAAACACAGGAATCGTTTGTCAAATGAAATTGTATTTAGGAACGAGTAAAGGAATCTCTAATCATTGCACTTTTCTATGGCATGACCGTGAAAATCTCAAATCCAAACAGCAATATTATTTGGTGATGATTTGACATTGAAGTAATGTAAAAAAATGTCATCATTACGATTTTACCGCCAATAAACAAACATGGGATTCGGCGGTCAAATGCAAATGTTTTCAGGAGACAGGAAAAGTAATTTGTAATCATCGCACATTTCCTTTACATAAATGTGGTAATTGGTGAGAGAAAAAAAAAAGTCCCTTAATGAAAATGAGATGAACTCATTTTTAGACATATACCAAACAGCGCCTCAGACTTTAATTTTGAAAGATTGGCATTTTCCACTGTAGAAGACTCCTTAATCCTCACTTAGGAGCAAATATATACAAATATCCAAATACAAAATACAAACGAATGAAAAGAAGAAGAAAAAAAAAAGGAAGCTCATCATGTTAAAGATCCAAGACAAGGATTTCATTAACAGATTCAAATTTTATATATATATACAAAAAAATAAAAAAATAAAACCAAAGTTTTAGCACATATCCATGTAAAAAGCATAGGAGTGTATGAGTACTTACAAGCTATGCCCAGTCTGGAGAATGACTTCCGGAGCCATCCAATATGGAGTTCCTTTCATCGACTTGGCACCCGAGACTGTTGCCTGTCAGAGTCCACAAGCCCGATAAGCATATGGTAATTGAGGACAGAGAGAATATTACTGAAAGGATCTATCATAATGGTAAAAGGATACAAATGCTTATACCAGCTCGACAACTTTCTTTGATGCACCGAAGTCAGCAACTTTGATGCATCCCTTGTTATCAACAAGAATATTTGCACCCTGGAAGAATCCATACATTTTGTTAGTTTAGAAGGAGAATGTGGAAGAAGACAGATTTATCACACTGAGGAAATTTCTGTGAGGTCACACCTTAATGTCCCTATGCATAATTCCATTTCGATGGAGATACTCCAGCCCTAGTAACAGCTGCTTTGTATAATTTCTTATAACCTGTTCAGGAAGAATATATGCACACAGATAAGCCTCCCTAGCACCTATTCCTACAGTTTGAGGATCAAATATGACTTACAGCCTCAGGGAAGGATCCAAATTTCCCAAGCAGTGATGAGATGGACCCGCCTGGAACAAATTCCAACAGAATATTTAAGCTTTCTTCCTCCCTAGCAGTTCCCAGATATCTCTGTTGCATACAAAAAGCAAATAATACTGTCAGATAAGAACATAGCACACGCGCACACGCACACACGCACACGCAGCACTCACAACAATGTTCGGATGAGAAAGGTTCCTAAGAAGCTTGACTTCTTCTTCAAGCTCCCGAATATGAGCCTGCAATTAGTTTGAGGAAATTAGGCCAGCTAGACGAATTGTTATTATGATGGAGCCTTTTAATCGGAAAGGAAGTGCAAATGCTGAAAGGAAAATTAAAGGGAGGAATGCTATTATGATGATCAATTTCCCATCCCACCACACATGGAAAATTCACATGGTGATTGGAGCTGTTGATCTGGGCAAGTGCCTGGGGATCGCACAAAATTTTAACCAAACCAATTGCTCATCTTTATCAACTTTGCAATAATTGTCTATCCGTAAGCAGCTGATCAGATGGCTATCCCAGTCAACCACCGTATTTTCTGGGCTATGTCCCAGACACATTATGGCCACAAAATCAACGGCCCTGATCAAAGTATGCATGTTCTGCTCATCATGTAGCATTCCAAGTAAAAAATGGATAAACAAAAATATTATGAAATAGAGATTCTATTACGTCTGCAACCACCAAAAATCTTTAAAATTAAAGACCTGAAGAATTTTCACAAAAACGCTCCAATTTCAGTTGACGAATGATCGAAGAAATTACACAGATATTTCTAGAATTACAAAAAGCAAAACCAAAAGAAAATATATTTATATGTTGAAAACTGTATAATCTGATTCTCACTTGAGCTTTCTCCTTGGATGCATTGTTTGCAGCGATCGAAACCTGAAAATGGCAATAAAAATTTTCAAAAAAGGGAAAGAAGATGAAAATGAGAGAGATTACTTCAGTGATTCCAAGAAAAGAGGAGGGCATTTTGGGAAAAAGAACCTGTTTGATGGCAAGGAGTTCGCCAGAGTCCTGGTTCATGCCCATGTAGACGCGGCCGTAGGCCCCACACCCAATCAGTTCGCCCTTCAGCCATCGGATCGGTGGCCCACTGTCTTTCTTAAGAGGAGAATGGGATGGAGGAGGAGAAGGAGAGGGAAGAGGAGGTGGGGCCAGATGTTTGGAGAGAAATCCGACCCCTGATTTACGAAGACGAGATCCGATCTTATCTACGAGGCCCCCTCCTCCTCTGCCTTCATCTGCATCTGAGCCACTGATTCGGAAAACCAAAGATCGACGGACGGATCCGAATATATCCTGCATCTTCTCCTTCTTCTTCTGTCTCTCGTTCCTTTTCTAGGGTTTCTTTGGAGGGTTTTATTTCATGGCCGTTGGAGAAGGAAGAAATCTCTCTCTTTCTATCTCTCAAACCTCGTTGCAGTGCGGAGATTCCCTCTCTTTCACCCTTTTTAAAAAGAGGACTAATCAGTACGCGGTCCGCATCTATGACAGTATACGCGAGTTTTCATTTATGACAGGTGGAGCCCGTATTTCAGTAATCCAGACCATTGGTCTTCTGTGCCCCACCGTGGATGTACTTCAAATGAAAAAACTCTTCATAATAGAATAATTTGGTCCTGATATTTGTATGATAAAGATGAACGGTTAACAAGAACAACGCAATAACGGTACACATTCAACTAAAAAGGATCCTAATATTGGTAGATAGGATCCGATGTTGGATCCTACGTTAAAAATCAATAGACTAATGTACGGATTATCAAAACGTGGGGTCCATTTGTTAGAACTGAAAACCAGTGCTTGCTAAGGAAAGATGAAGGCCAGGTGAGATCATGGTTCAGTGATCCAAACCATTGACATGATTGGCCTTGGCTGAGATGGCCTATCCACCGAAAGTTTTCTAGAATGACGGATCCTAGGTATAAAATCTTTGATACCTTTTTACGTTGCATGCGAATGCTTGCTTTATTTACCATTTTTACCATCTTAACTGTCTACTTGTTGTCCACCTAATGAACGGCTATGATTCTTCCACTCTTCATAATTTTTAGAGCAAGAACCATCCACATTTACGCTCATCATATCAACGGTTTCGATTACTGATCACCGGCCCCACCTGTACAGGTGAAAACCCGAATATTAGTAAACTTTGGAGGGTGAACCCATACCACTTTTCAAAATGTGGAGAAAAAACGCAGATATACTCTGGCAGAGTACAATCATCCATATGCAGGCACACATTCAAGATACACGTGGTATGTAAATAATCCAATCGAAACTGATAAAATATCGTGGCCCAGTAAATATCCACAGTGTAAAATAATAAAAGTAAAGAATCATTATATATGTCTGATTGTAAATCAACATTTGGACGGTTGAAATAACCAAACAAAAAAACATTTATAAATAAGTGGTTAGGATCTTCTCATAAATCTGATTTCGATAATATGATTCTTACAGGTGAGGCCCATCGTTTGGATTCTTTGGATTAAGGAAATCATAACCCTGGTACAGAAAGGGCGATTGGATGTGTATGGATGTCCATGCTCCTCATTGTATCAAATAAATTCCACTTTTCAAAAAACACAAAAATAAAAAATGAAAGTTTTTCTGTAAATTCCAATAATACCCCTCATAACCGTTACCAGTGGTTTTACTAGAAGAAAATGCGGAGTGAACGCGCTCCCTGAGATTCAGGATTTTCGTCACTGGACACGTGTGCTAGATCCAACCATTCATCATATGGTTGATTGTAAACGTTCCCTGTACGAAGATTTAGTGCGGTCCACCCCTTAGGAATTCCATTATTCTTGTTCATGTGGTCCATCTGATGAGTGGACAAGCCTTAGTTTTGTCCGAGGACGTGGTCAAAGTGGGACCCACCTAATGCAAGTGGCGAGGATCGTGAACATTTTTTCATATGCCAGGAAGAAAACCAGCGATCTAATGGGAACAAGTACGGGCAAGGCTCGGTTTTACCCTTCCTCAATAAAGGTCTTACAAAGGCATCCCAAGGGAACAACCTTTACGTTGTGTCACATGTGTACGGCTTATTTGGCAGGGCCACGATGGCCATGACCTGATCCAAGATCTAGCGTGCCCAAAGAATCTTAGGAAGTCGTAGCCCATCCAGCAAGAGATAGAACCTATCTATTAACATTGAAAAATGTTACTTAATGTGGAATTCAGAAAATGTTTGGTGTTAATCATAATTGTTTGTTAATGCTGGATTCAGAAAGTGCTCTATGAGTTTTTCTCCAAATTTTTTTGGCATCAGAGGTATAGCTTAATGGCGCTCTATAAATTTTTCTATAAAAGAAAAGCTTCCTTCTAAAATTACCCTGATATTCTATTGTTATTGTGGAGATTTTTGGTGCCGGATGGATTGCGTAATGCACAAGCCAACTTCTAATGTGGGAAACTTTTCTAAGTCCCACCATAATTTTAGATGTTAAATCCACACCATTCATCAACTTCTTGAAATCATTCTAAAACATGAGCTCAAAAAATGAAGCACATTCAAAGCTCAAGTGGACCACAACACAGAAACCAGCAAGAATTGAATGACGATCGTTGAAACATTCCTAAGGTCCAATGTGATGTTTATTTCCCATCTAACATCTTCATAAGGTTACATTGACTGGCTGGAGAGGAAACACAGATATCAACTTGATTAGAGACTTATGTAGCTCAAGAAGTTTTCAACGATAAGCACCCAATTCCCATTGTTTTCGGGAGTGTGGCTCCACTCGAAGTAAGATTGCTCAAAAGCAAGTAAACTAAATATTGATGCAAACATTCGATGACATTAGAACATTATTAGAGATGCTTGCATCTTCCACTCAGAGAATTCAGTCACGCTTCATTGATGAGGAAGAGGATTGTTTAGTCCAACCTCAACCTAATCTAAAAATACAATGTAAAGAGAATGGTCTTCATGAAAAATCACCTATGATGTAATGCGATTACCACGGTCGTGCGTGCGGAAACTTGGCAGAGCTAAGGAATGAATGTTATGTCCTACATGGGGTGATTAGGAATAATTAAAAATCTCTATCCGCTCCTTTTCTTATGGATCAACTCAACCAATGAGTGTACCGGATTTTACTATCAAATATTTTGAATCAGGTTAACCTCTAATATTTACTATTATATACATGGAATGGCTCCCACAAAAGACTTTATGTGATTTTCTATAGGCTTGCCACAAGCATCGGTCCTACACAAGAACCTACTGACATACACTCCCATCAGAGGCTCCCGCATGATAATTTAGTTAGTTTTCCATATGTTAACCAACAACCACATTCCTAGTCCAAGGACATACGTTTAGTCTCGCCGGAGGCTCCTATGGAGACTAACACGTACGCACCCTTCTCCGGTGACCTAAACAAGGACTTGATTTAGACCATACACAAGAGCTAATACCATACACAAGAACTTAGATTTAGGTCATATACAAGAGTCAGGGTCCTACACAAGAACCTAGTTGAGTTTGGGTCACAAACTCCTACCATCAATCCTACACAAGAAAAGAGAGTGTCCAGACTCTTACGCTTGACAACTTACTTGTCAGATTGAGTTCATTTAGTAGCGTCGTCTCGGGTTGCTTAATCAATGCTCTCACGTGCTTCAATCAGTTCCCCTTTACACCCCCGATCATGATGTCGATGTTTTGCCAAGGCTTCAGCTCCAACAAACACCGTGCATGTAGTGCTTCTTTGAGGTGACTAAGATGATGACATGTTGGTTGAATCTCCTACAACTAACGAGAAGTTGTAATTCTTAGGGGATTCACTTCAATGGGTATTCTAGACGATTTGGACAATGGTATGCATATAGAGGTTGAGTATAATCTCTAGAAAATGAAGGACTTCAAGCACATCTTCAAGGTGGATGTTGGAATCCTCATTAAAGTATTAATCTCAAGAAAGATGAATTAGAACTCATTGGTTTTGGAGGCTTGGGATGAGAGATATGATTATGGATTCACCTAAGCTTCTATCGCACCAAAGACCTATCAAAATGCCCAAGAACCGAGTACCATTTATAATAAGTTAGAGTCAGAAAGCAGGCAGATAACATCTTTGCCGATGCCATCTAAATGGTCTTTAATGCCATCGTTGTGACCTTGCCATCAAAGGGTACCTCAATTGCATCGAGAAAATCAGATAATATGATTTATTTTCCTGGACATATCTGAGTTACTTATTCGATGCTATCGAGTGGTCTTCGATACCATCAAAGTGAACATTTGATGTCATCTAAGGAGACCTTGATGCCATCAAGAAAATCAGATAAAACAATCAATTGTTGCTAGATATATCTAACTTTCTACTTGATGTCAATCTTTGATGCCATTGAAGACCCATCGAGGTCTGCTCGATGAGATCGAGCACCACTCGAAATATGTTGTTTTGGGCGTATGTTTTTACAACAGTTCAACACCTCTTCTAGCCTTACTTATCATGCTCCAATTAAGTTTCGAGTAAAACATGAGAAAGATATTTCGAAACCAATTGAATAAGTTTTCTATAAACTTGAACACTTCAAAAAACAATCCGGATTATAAAAATTAAGAAACATTAATGAAAAGCACAATTTTCGCCTAAACTCTAGCGCTTAGTAAACATCCTAATAATGTTCAAAGTATTAATCCATAATTAGAAAAATTCTAAACATTGAGTTATATGGTGCATAGTGAAAAGGTTCAACTATCTACTTTCATGATAATATTGATAATCAAATGAGTTCAGGATAGCCAAAGCCTAAACCAAAACTTGCCTTACAATTAAATATTCTACTCATCCAGCTTTTGATTTTTCTGTAAGACCCTACCCCGAGTATCCGTTTCATTCCCCTAGGTCTCGCAGTCCTACCAGTCGAATTCCGGTGACCCGCGACCTGTAGATAGCGTTTGCGGTCATCCTTGAGTCACGTCATGACCCAGATCGACCCAAAACCTATGTCATTGTGTCTGCATCGGCGTTGCGGTTCCAACGCCGCATCTCATGCATAAATCTGACATGTGCATCTTGTGAGATCGACCCGAGCATTTCTTGGCCCTTCATCATGTGTGGGACCCACTTGCTAGGGCCTACACATTTTTCTATAGTGGGCCCCACCTAGTTGCAAGTTCCTAGGAAACCTACTCCCTAGCCTCTTACACCTTACAAGTAATCATTATTTTTGTTCCCCATAAGCAATCATGTCTAGGCTCTTACAAAGCAATCATGCCTAGCCCCTACAGCTCATCATAACCTATCCTCTCTCTCCTTATCTCTCTCATTCCCTCTCTTTCTTCTCATTTCTAGCAACCTAGAGCCCTCCAAACGTCCATGGTTTCCACCCCTTCTCAGCCCATTGCATGCTCCATCTCTCCCATCTCAACCCTCTAATTCTCATCCTCACCATAGAATCTTCTTCCTTGAAGCTTGGAGAGTCCCAATATTGAAGAAGGAATGAGCAATCTTAAGGTGGGTGCACTCTAGAAGACTTTCTTCCTTTTCTTCTCTTGCTTGCATGGAAGCATGTAGGACCCACCAACCCATGGTGGAGGTCCTACATGGCTCCTAGGATGAAGGCCATGGGCCTAGATCCTACTCATTTCCTTCTATGGCGGGTCATTCTCCATGGACCCACCTTGATGCCTTTTCCTTTATTCTTGCATCTCATAGGCCATCGAGGCCTTTGCATGTATGTAGGGAAGGGATCTCTACCATCCAGCAACTTATTTTAATGTATCTTGGCTTGCATGTAATTGTATGATATAGTGATGGTGTGGATTTGTGTGTGGGTGGTCTATTAGTGGCGGGACCTCCCACCGATGGCCGATCTTGCTCCTTCTCTCCCTCCCTTTTCTTCATTTTCTTCTGTATATTCTTTGATGAAGTGTGGCCCACCAAAGTAGGTCAACAACCTCCCAGGCCCCAAGCAAGGTGGACGTCCAAGCCCACTTGATTGGACGTCCAGGCCCAACCATGCATTCATGGTTTGGGTGACCTCCAAATCACACTTTTCGTGAAGGTTTGGGTGAACTTATGGGCCTGGAATTTTGTTGACATATCAACGTGGACCCCATATGTTGAATCAGGGTTATGGGCCCTTTGATTATATTGTATGGGCTAAAATATGGACAGCATATGTTGTTGTCCAGATTTCAACCCAATTGGAGTATGTGTTTTGGGTTGATATTTAGATATATTTTCAGACCCTTTTACCCCAAATTTCTTCAAGAGTTTTGTAGTGTGTGGACTCCACTTTGATGTGGTATGGGACCCACACCCTATCTCTCATGATTGAGGTACATGGGTTGGGCCAAAGATGGCTAACTGTCCAAAATTTTCTAGACTGTTTAGCAATACTGTATGATAGAAATTACCATGTTTACTTGATTTTTTGGAATAAGTGGGCCACCCCAGTGGACCCCACTTGTTGTCCAGATGTAGGACCACCTTTCTCATAAATTTTGCAAGGGTTTGGGTAGGTTTAAGCCCACTCCATAAGGTCCCAAACATAGGGACAGTTAAAATTCTGCGACAACCAGATTTCTGCAGCATATTTAGTTGTCATTTAATTTAAAAATATTTTTCATGCTTGTAAAATTCTGAAATTTATTCTGGAGGTGGCCCACCCTTGTTGGGACCCACCTACCACGTTTCAGGCCAATCAGGCTACTGGTTTTCTGGATATGGTAATTGGACCAGCCCACCTAGCTGGACACCTATGGTAGGGACGTCCTGCAGGGCTGGCCATCCCACCTGTTTTGTGGCCAACCATGATGTGTGTTTTATCCATGTGGCCATTCATTTTGAGGCCCTCTTGTATGTGGCCCACCATGGTGTGGAGCTTTCCAAGGTGGGGCCCACCATATGCATTCATGTAGGACTGGGCGTCCAGCCCATTGGGATGCCCATGGTGGGGGCTGCTGCTAGACTTTGGTCCAGCAGTGTGGCCCACCTATTTCTGATGTATTTAGGGTGTTCCCTATGTGATGGGGCCCATATACTTGATGTTGGACCACCTGGATTCTTATCCCAATCAAATGAACTTTTTACCGGACTCCAACAGGCCCATAAAACTAGTGGAACAAAAATCCAACAATATATTGTAAATGTACATTGCCTTTGGGTTAAGATTTTAAGGAGTGGGGCCTACCACATTGTGAGGACCTTGGAGGGATTAATTCATGCCCTTAATCCCTTAATTTTGGGCTTAATTAATGTACCCTTGAGGCCTACCATAGTTGGGCTATTTGGGACCATGTATGTAGTTAGATTGTTGGACTCTTTAGGCCCAAATGGACTAGAACCTTATTGATAGGCCCAGTGGACTCTTGGGCCATTTTCACCATAATGTTGTGTTGGTGTTGAGGGTCAAATATTGCATAACAGACCCCAATTATTACTCGAATTTACGAGGATGTCACTGTTTAATGGCCGTTTTATCGTATTTGTGATGCAGGGTGTATTTACGAGCTCAGATCGAAATAAGGTGCTAAAAGCATGGAGTTAACACTCAGAATTCACCAAGGCCATGGACAAGATTCCAGGGGATCAAGATCGATGGATTTACACACCAGGGAGCCGAGGAAATCAAGCCGTTCATGTTAAAGAGGCCCGAAACTGGTGCAGAATACAAGATCACAGGGTTCCCGCCATCCGATTGGCTCGAAACTTCATTCATTACCTGAGGACCACAAATGAGTCGTACAGGTAAAATTTCAGCACCTGAATCCCTACAGAAGTGGGCCAACAGACAAATCAGCACGTATAGTGGTGAATTGGGGCCCACCCGGGTCCCAGATATGCTTCAGATTTGGCCCCCACGGTTAAATTGGGGTGACATATCAAATGGACGGAGCAGATGTTACATGTACACCAATGTGGGACTCATGCAAGCAAGCATATACATAGCATGAACATACTCCCGCCACGCACCATAAGAACCAAGATCGGTCAGCGCCTGCTGACCGACAAGTTTCCAAAGAAACAAAGACGCAACAACGTCTGCCCTGACCGATGCCGGGTCTCGATGGTGGGCCCCACTTGTCATTTTTTTTAGAAGATCCGAACCGTCCAATGACCTCCTAGCGAGCACCTCATCACTGCCTAGGTGGTATAATTGTAGAAGGTAGCGAGGATCGAAATCTGGCCGTCCAAACGTAGATTAGACAGTCGAGACATCCAACAGGTGAGACACCATGATTTTGATCCAAAACTTACCAGGTCCGACTGGTTTTTCGAGGGCAATCGAGTGGACGGATTGGATTTCTGATCAGACCTCGATAATGGGCTCCACCATCATCTCAGCGTAAGAGCAGAAGCCCTGTTCGTGCGTCTGCGAAACCCGGCCGCGGTGGGCCACTATGTGATCAAAGGGACAATCGGTTAGATGATCCGATCCGTCCAGAAGCTGGAGAAGGGGGGTTTTCACCCTTCTTATGAAATCAGAATCACTAGAATAGGTGATCTCTTCTCGTGATCTGGGATTAAACGCAGCTGTCGGTGAGTTTTGCTGCGCAGAATCAGCATTCGCAGTCCGGTTCTATTGCGGACGGAAGTGTGAAGCAAGGTCGATTCTCCCTATTCCAAACTGAGATTGATCACTCTATAAAGGGAGTTTGGATGTGAGCACGAGGGGAGAAAACGCACGGCAGTAAAGAAGAGAGAGAGAGACAAAGAGAGAGAGAGAATTGTTTTTTTTTTTTAGTTTTTACTGTTTTCTTCTCTTTACTGTTGAGAGATCCAGCCAATCATGGTTGGCTAAACCTCTTAGGTAGGGCTAAGATGTGAAGCTTGTAGCGAGATGGGAGGATTCTGCGGCTTGGATTATGTCCGTTGAACTTGTTTTGATCGGTTTGATTTTAAGGAAGATTTTGGTTTTTAATGATTTAGTGTGACTGATATTACATTAGATCTGTGATGGCTTGAGTTTTCCTTTTTCTTATTCTGATTATGGGGTTAGGAAGCCCTGTTGTTCACCATCGTTTCCTAGGCATGGTTGGTTGACGGAATCCTTCCTAACACTCATACATCTTTTGATTGATTATGGATTGGTCTAAGTTCTGTTGATTACCTTGTCTCTTAGGCATGGATTTGTGATGGAATCATACCTAATTCTTATATCTTTCATCTCTTTGAAAACTAGATCAAAAGGAAGTTCAAATTGAGTTTTAGTGCCATATCTTTCAACTGGATGAAGATGGGACTCGAAGTCCAGTTGAGTTCGTGAATCAAGCGTAGATCTCCCTGATCTCTACAAGTGGATCCTCTGAATCCCTAGTTTCCCTTCTCTGAATTTTCTTAAGTTTTAGATAATTATTTCACCATTATTCCTCAAATTACACTTGTTTTAGATTTCATCTCATTCTAGTTATAGCCCTAGTTAATTTCAGACTACGTACAGGTTTCAGTCCCTGTGGATTCGACCTCGGTCTCACCGAGTTTATTACTACATCACAACCCTATACTTGGGGAAGTGAACAGTTGTAGGCCCAACTTACTTGACTAGAGCATGATTTTGCCCATGTGATTTGAGTAATGGGCTGCCCACTAGGCCCACCACAATATATGGAATTGGTGAACTTTATGTTGGGCCCTAACCTTCCCTATGGGCCCATAGTATTGCATATGGGTTGGGCTATGTGTGTTGCCTTTGGACCCATGTTTGAGTAGGCCTTGGGTCATCTACTTGAGGCCCAATATGGTATGTATGTGGAATGTTATGGCTGCCCTTCTCTTATTTATGGTGATGTGTGAGCCTTAGGCCCTGATACGTGAAAGATTATTGTTTGGGCTACCTTCTTAGGACAAATAATGGTTGGATGTCCACATTTGTGACCCTAAGGTAGGCCCACTTACCTCTATGAGTAGTTAAAAGTCCACCATAGATCTTTGCTAGGCCCGTTTCATTTATTTAGGCTCATGTCATTATCTTTCCTTAGCTTTGTGGGCTACCCAAGACTATTGGGCCCCACTGGAGGTTGTGCCCTTGCAGAATTTGTCTACGTACCTAGACTTAGTCCCTACTTGAATAGGGAGTGTACTACATCGTTCATCGCCGCATAGCGCATCTTGTTCATCCTCATGACCCATATGCATCATGGCGTGCTTTGTTTGCATTATGTGTGGTCATGGTTGGGCAGATATTGTGGTTTCCCAGAAGGATGGAGTTCCCCTCTTGAGCACATAGGATGCTTGGAGCTGATGCATAACGGCTTTGCATGATTCATGCATCTGGCATTTCATTACATGGTTTATATTCGCCTTTACTTCATCAGGGCCGTAGCCTCCACAGGAGTATCGTGGATGGCCGTATTGGACACCGAAAATGTTACTTGAGCATTTAGGACACATAGGATGTCCTCGAGTGAAAGCCCCTTAACCTCCATGGTACCAAGAGACGCCCCAACGGTTGGAACGAGTGGAAAACATGAGCGCATCGAGTGCCTTTACACCTTGAGACCACGTCTCCCACTGTAACGTGGTCGGTTGAGAGGGGGTGTGGCCTTACCTGCCTGAGTTAGGGGGCAATAGCTAGGCTGAGTTTGACCAGCTCGTGAATGGGTCCGCTACCGTCGAGCCTTGCTGGTGATTGGCTATCCACAGGCGGGTAATGAGGTCTCTTACGCTCGTTAGACTGTGCGGCTGGGAGAGAGGCAGTCGGTTGGCAATGTATTTAACCCCGGTGGTTTCCCTATAGTGGAATTGTATATGATTTGTGGACTTGATATGAGGACTGGCATGTATTGTATTGCATTAGCATTGGCTATATAGGCCTTTTGTGTATCGCCTCGCTATGGTGCCCAGTACTCATGTATTTCTTTGCATAGCCTTAATACGGCTTGTTGCATTCATGATCATCATAACTTAGCCTTGGTATGGCTAGTGGCATTGATAGTATTCATGGTTCACGCCGAGTTTCTACATTCTCTGATATTTCTTTCAGGCACTAGTATTACACACACTGACACCGCCCTCTAAGCTTTCTATAAGCTTATGCACGATTGATGCATGCAGGTGATTCTAGGCAGTCGCAGTAGCTGAGGAGCGAGGAGCGTGCTGAGGACCTGTTGGAGTTTCCCTTATTCTGTTTATGTATTTCCCTTTTTTGAGTCTTATACTTGTATCAAAGTTTTAAATTCTTAATGGATTTTACGATGTGTTCTTATTGTCACTATCTGTGGTTACTATGTTATGATCTTGGGGATACTCTTTATGAATTGGATTATGTAATTAAAATTCTCCTTATGGGATCCCAGGATCGAAACCTGGTGAATGGGTGCTAGGACCCGAGAATGGGGTACTACGGAGGCTGTCGACGCCGGAATCGGCTATCGGGATTCTTGTGAGTTCCGATCACCGAATATGGGGCGTGACATTTTCCATCGACAACTTTCACACTATTTTTGATCTTTTCTTCTTTTATTTTTTACAATGGTCCTTTAATGTAACTTTGATAGGTATCCCTTTTCGACGATAACTTTTTTTTAGCTAGGTATTACTTTTTTTTCCAATTCTTTTCATTAAACATGATGAACAAATTCCTTAAGTTTGGTTCCTATCAATAATCATCAAGTTAACAATTCGGTATCAAACTTAAACTTTAATGTATACGCCAGATGTGACATATGCAATTATGACTCAATTAATGTTTAAAACTTTTAATTAAAATATTAAAAACTTCAAACATAACTTTGAAATTTACCAAATAGCTAAAATTTTGACTTAAAAATCCTCAACGTTAAATATCTTATCATTCTAAACTCTAGATTAATTTTAAAATCACTTAAATTCATAGAAAATTTTTAAAATTTTGAAAAAAATTAGCTCAAAAATTTAAAAATTCAACACAAATCTGAAGAAATTTCAAAAGAAACCTATACCCCCTCCTCTCAAAACCTAAAATTTACATTGTCTTCAATGTGTAAACCTATGCGATAAGAGAAACTTTAGAGCAATAAAAATAAAGATGACTAGATGAAAAGTACTTGATGAAATAGCGGTGAAGACCGCTTGAGATGAAGTCGGAATATGCCAATATGTCCTAGAGGGGGGGGGGGGGGGGGGTGAATAGGAATTTTAAAAGTTTTTACTGTTTATTCAAAATCCTATTACACTAATCCTTATATATATGCAACTATCAGGATTACTCAAATGTAACTCTATTGGCTTCCAAGCCAAGTAGAGGATCCAATCACAAACTAATCAAGATATAACAATATGCAACTTAGTCTATGTTGGATATGACTGTGTATGTGTGTGGGATGCGATCAGATATATGAATATGAATGCATTGACATGAATCACACATATAGAAAAGCAATCACAGACACAGTCATTTTATAGTGGTTCGACGATAGGTCTACTCCACTCCCGGCTGCCGCACTCAACCCTTGAGTGTACCGGATTTCACTAAGGAGGTTTTCCAGGGTTCACCTCAAACCTAAGGTTTTAATTCAGGTTCACCTTCAACCTTTACAGAGGTTTTACGCGGTTCACCTCAAACCCAGAGTTTTGCCGGTTCACTCCTAACCAGATGTTTATGCTCTCCATAGAGCAAGGGTCCACACAACGCACCCGAATTTTAGACCACACAGGTCAAGGACCTACATAAGGACCTAACAGTTTATGTCCTACACAAGAGCAATGGTCCACCCTGTGCACCTACTACGTACACTCCCGCCGGAGGCCTCCTTGAGGACTTCAAAGGGTGAGAACCACTTAGGACCAAGACCTAGGAAGGAATGATCACAAGTGTCCTTTGGACTCTGGATACTTACAGATAAGTTGATGAGTCCCGTTAAGCACAATGCCAAAGATCTTCTCCTCCTTGTTGACGAAGAGTCTTTAGCTCCCTTGATCCGCAACACAAGATGATATACCAATGCTTGGCTTCGGGTTGGGTCACGGGTGAGATGGAATCCTACTCTCTAAAGATTTTCCTATAAGGAAGATAGAGTGGTTCCTCTCTTATGCATTCAAGGCATCCCAGTATAACAATTTGCCATTAAGGTAGTAGCTGGAGGATCCTTGAATGCTGGAGTTCATTCCCCAATCCACTCTATTAAATATCAATGGTGAGGGTGGATTGGAGGATGAACTCCCTTGAGAGAAAGGGCTTTAGGTATAAGATATAAGTTGAAACACTCAAAAGCTCTCTCTACTTTCTCTCACAGCAACAAAAGACAAGTCTTCTATAAATAGGCAAAAAGTTCTAACGGATATAAAATGGTCACATTTATGACAGAGTTCGATATCATCGAGCGTATACTCTCGATGGCATCGATGGTCCGCTCGATGACTCAGACTCGATGTTATACGCTTTTGAAACTCTTTGCCAATTGGTCGATGAATCGAAGCTATAGTCGATGTCATCGGATTTCGAACTCCGATTCCATCGAAGACAGATTCGATCCATCGACACATGAAAATTGAGAGAGACTTGACTTTGAGATATTTCAGGTTTTCATGAATGATCGGGGGAACCGTCGAGGTCATCAGAATTTGAATGTCAATGATATCGAGATCTGAGTCGAGGCATCGATAATTCCAGCAGATTTATCTTTGAACTTGCCGGTCAGATTATGGCTTAGTTCGATGCAATCAATCAGGTGTCGATATCATCGATATTTGAATATCGATTAAATCGAAGGGCCCCCGATCATAGTTTAAAAAACATCCTGAAATAACTGCCGTAAGAAATGCGCGCCCACCATCGATATCATCGATGGACCTCCGATCTTATCGATATTTGATTTCAGATCATATCGGACGGTCATCGATATATCGATGAATTTTGAGATTTTCATTAAAAAACAGGGGCGCCGGAAATCTTCCTGTCAATCTTATCGAGCTACTCCCGATGGTCTCGAGATTTGAATATCGATGGTATCGATATGCGTATCGATACATCGATAATTCATCCAGATATGTTATGAAGTTACTGGACATGTTTAGTGCTTTTATCGATGATATCGATAGGTGTGTCGATACATCGATAAATCCGTCCAGATGAATATTTAGTTGCTGGACACTTTTGGTCCTCTTTTCGATAATATCGTTAAGGTATCGAGGATATCGACAGAACAGGTCGATTATATCGAGGGTGCTTCGATAAAATCGACAAGGCGAGAAAAACTTAGAGATTTTCCTATTTTGAAAAAGTTTTCTCACCATAAAAACCCTAAGATGTCTATCTTGTTTTAAGGGTTTATGTAACGCCCTGAAAATCGGGGGTCGAGCATAAACTCAACTCCCGAGTTCCAATGCATCACTTATGCAACAAAAAGAATAATGATTGAATGTTGTCTGTATTAGTGTAGTGAACATGTATGGGATTAAGCCAAAACAACATATTATACTCTAGAGACAGTTCAATTTACAAGCGGAAGACTGTGATAGATTTATAAAATATAAAAACTGTGGTGAGTCTCCAGAGTGTGATAATGTTACCAGGTTAACGAATTACAAGTACAATTTCAAATTATACCAAAGGTGTAGTGTTATCTAGTCAACATCCCTGTAATCCCGTCGATCAAGACACGGCTCACAGGAACCCGCCTGAAACTGCATAAAGGAGGAATCCTCCCCATCCTCATAAAAGTTCGGCTCCGCTTCGCAGCATCGCCATCATCTGAAACTCAAACAAGTCTGGTTGGTGTGTACAACACTGTCCCGTAACGTGGGAGTGAGTGATCAACTCACTGGAACAGTAAAGCATTGGTTAACATGTTATCAATTCAGTTAAGCAGTAATGATAAAGCAGTACAATCAAATAATTCTAAATACTCTTGTTAATACAAGTATGAATGCAGTCATGATGCATGCCCTCACCACATACTCCCTCGTGCGACACCATCTTACGTTTGCAGCATGCTTGCATTCCTCAGTGCTCCACATCTTTTAGGCACATGCAATGCGATGATGAGCATAATTACCGAGTTGTTATTAGTCCATTTCAAACATCAGGATTGGGAAACTAAGGTACCTCCCTTGTATCATTCCCAAACATGATCCATTCTAGGGTCGTCAGTCCTAGTTAATCTCATACGATGGTGTGTTTCTAGGTCGCTGCAAGGGTTGTCAGGGCTGTTACACGGAACCGTTACACCACTCCCCATCACCTTTTTAATGGTTCATCACTAAATTGATACAGGCCTAGTTCATACTCTATTCACTGCGGCAAAACTTATCGCCTTACCGCAAATTCAGAGTATACTCGAGGTCACTACAATGGGCTGTCAGGGCTGTTACAGGCATTCGTTGCACCACTCCCCCATCACCTTATCAATGTAGGCCGACAGCACGAATATAATGTCTCATACCACCATAATCGGCTCACTAGTCTGGTTGATCAGTGGACACTACGGGGAGGCACGTGGCCCCAGCGTAGGCCGACAGCTCGACCACGGTGTCTCATACCACCATGCCCGGCTCATAAGTCTTAACGGATCGAGGTACCATGGTTAACGAGATTTCACTGGTAAGTTTGGTACCCTAGGTTCAAGCAGTAGCGTCCAAACATGGTGAACATAAGCACCATGTTCGTGCGGACAACAAGTTGACGAGCTCGGCTAGCTTGAGAACACAACAAGTTGAACGATATGAAACGCATAAGTATTTCGTGCGGCCAACCACTATCGCCAACCGCAGTACGACTTGGGTTCATCGAACACATCTCATGTGGCGAATGAATCACAGTCACGAATTCAATCCCGTTACCGATTGCCTGGACTATAATCATAGCCCCAAACACAATCAATCCTTATTCTGAAGCATATAGAGTAAAACAAAATATACAAAGTAATTCAAGCATGTTATAAAGCATGTTATAGAGCACAATATAAACAGGAATTACAAACACATATTTCATAAGTAAGCGGTTAAACTAAACAAACAACATGGAGAAAATCATATACATCTCTAAGGTAGTTGAGAATCATATCTCAACATCCATTTAAACTTAGTTCATCACACAATTTCTCACACAAGCATTTTAGCAAACACTTAAACTACACCACTCCAACATACATGACGTATGTTGATTTTAACATAGAATAAGACAAATCCTTATAGCAAGGAGTTGTCGCATACACATCAATCATGTTCTTACATTCAATACATTTGGCTGGCATAAATCATAAATCCATATTTATTTAGTCATTTCAACAAACACCTTAAACTACATACATCAACATACATGACGTATATTGATCACATAGGTATAAGGCCAAATCCTTTCACTACGGAGTTGCCCCAATTATAACACGTGAGCACCCACGACAGATAGTCATGGCAAGCAGGAATCCAAGTTCTATGTTCATTCAGTCATTTCCACAAACACTTGGGCTACACGTTTAAGCATATATAGTGTATATTGGTCGTGGCGTGATTTAGGGCAAATCCTTTCGTCAAAGGGGTATTGCCTATACAACAATTATGTATCCATGACAATTAGCCATGGCAAGCACGAATGCAAATTCTATACTCATTCTGTCATTTTCACAAACACTTAGAATACACTATTTTAACATACATAGTGTATATTAGCAAAAACATGTATTAGGGCGAGTCCTTTCGCCAAACAAGTATTTTATCCATATATAATATATCAATACAACAAATAATCATGGCAAACACATTTCTAAAATTTATATGTATATGGTACTTTCTACAAATACCTAGAGTATGTAAAATTTCATATTCTTCATCTTTAATCGAAACGGAAAACAGACAGCACTTTGTACATGTGCAATTGCATGCAGATCATGAATCTATCATTATCTGACATTGAAAGCATTGAAAACCATAACCTATACACCTAAAGTCCGCACCTTTTGTCGTAGAATCGTAAAGGATCCGATAGGTTTGTTAAGCTTTCGCCTACGATGATTTGGCGACCTAGAGAATGAGATAGATTAGTTATTTCATCATTTGCAATGTTTACAACCCTAGATCAGATTAGGGTTAGGGTTTCTTACCTAGAAATGACGCCAGAATCGCCGGAAAAGCGATTAGAAGGAAGTGGTTAAGCTCGTGTAGCGGCAGGGAAGCATGGCAGGGAGATGCTCCCACTTCTCTCACACTTTCTCTCTCTTTTCCTAGGGTTTTTCTCAAATTCGTATGGCTGAAATGAGAGAGGGTTTAAGGTCCTTATATAGCCTAAAATCTCACCGAAATAGACTTCTGGTCAAGGTATACTTAGGTTATAACCAAAGTGGGTCAGTTTTAGCTCAACGGAGCACTTCTGGCGGCCCCCCTTGAGCCAAAGGTCGGACTTAAGCTCACTAACACTGAATCTAGGTATGGCTACATTTTCATTTCAGTCGGCTACCCAGATCACACGTGGCAGACCAGTTTCAGTTCAACGGTCAGTGGATCTCGATCAGAGATTTCGAGTACATGGACATGTGTATGAAATTTCCCCTGATCTGAGGGTGTATTTGGGTCAGATTCTGACGATCGGGTTGCTCAATACTGATCCGCAAGCGACATGTGCTAGATTTATTTATTTTGAATTAAATTTAGAATTATTTTCACATTTCTCACACTCCCCGCTCCGAGCTCAAGTGAATGGCGCTGAGACACTATCTGGATTTGATTTCCGAGATGGTTGTCAAGCCCAGCAAGGCGGTCCTAATTCCTTAACTTTGTATTAATCCGACTTCCGACGTGCGGTTCAGATCTGATACGGAGTTTCAATGTGGTCCCGAGAGCAACTGGGTAATGAGATTGATCCTAGATTTTAGGGTAACCTAGGGTCAATGATTCTACAAGTTTTGGGTCTTGCAGATCGTATTTAAAGTGATTGGTGCTAATTTCACAGGTACTCTAGTTTAACACCGGCTAATTCTCGCCTCATTTCTAAAGGATTTAGTCCTGTATGATTTATGTCTGAGGTGGTACCTGGGCCTTTGTAGTTTGTATATAAAGTGATCCAAGTTATAATGCTTAGCTAGTTTAAGTTAGTGTCTAGGGTGAAAGTACTTAGAAAAATTGAAAGAACAAGGTGGTGAAGGGTGGGATTTGTGAAGGAAAAGGGTTAACAAGCGATTTTAGACTGTGGGATTGAGTTCTGACAGGTTAATAAGGTGTTAGGATCAACCCATTGCCTAAGGACGTCTAATCCCAGATTGGCAAAAATCCAGGATGTTACAGTTTAATTCACCTGGTGTATTGGGTTATGGGATGTGAGGCTATGATTTACCTATGGCGAGCTTCCACACATCCGATTGAGGCAGACATTTGGCTTGCTCTTCTTTTGATGTCCTGCAGACTGTCTGACTACCCGTTCACAGTAATTGACAAACAAGGGCACTTATAAGGGCACTTTCACTTGAAAGGCGATAAACATAAGTTAATTCGAACTTCCTATCAATTGATGCTTCAGCAAGTAAACTAAACTATTAAATCAAACTAATCCTAAGAAAGCAAATAAATTATCTGCTTGATTAGAGCCATATGGACCGCATGGATTGGCTCAAATGGACCAGAACACATAAACCAACAGGAATTGAATGATTATCGTTGAAACATTCCTAAAGTCCAATGTGAGGTTTATTTCCCATCTAAAATCTTCATAAGGTCACATGGACTGGCTGAAGGGGAAACACAATTATCTGCTTGATTCGAGCCTTATGTTGTTGAAGAAGTTTTCAATGGTAAGCACCCAATTCTCGCTATTTTTAGGAGTGTGGCTCTTCTGAAAGGGAGATTGTTCAAAAGCAATCAACCAAACATAGATGCAAACATTCGAAGATATTAGAACATTATTAGAGATGCTTGCATCTTACACTCAAAGAATTTAGTCACGCCTCATTGATGAGAAGGTGACTTGTCTAATCCAACTTCAACCTAATCTAAAAATACAATGTGAGGAGAGTGATCTTCATGAAAATTTACCTATGGTGTAATGAGATTACCACGGCTGTGCATGCGAAAGCTTGATAGAGCTAAGGAATGAAGGCTATGTCATAGAGGGGGTGATTAGGACCAATTAAAAATTTTCGTCTTTTAATACCCAATTACCTATTTAAGCTAACATTCAATTAAGCTAAGCAAGGCAATCAACTCTAAGGCTTTCAAGTTAATAGAAGGTCTAATCATATATATTAGTAATGATATGCCAATTAAACAACTGGTTTATAATCATGATAGTGTACATGTGAGTGTGGGATGTGCTAACTATCAACTTCTAACATTCATCTAATCACGCATACATATAATTAAACATTCAATCACATAAACATAATTAAACAAGTACACAAATGACAATCCTAAATACAAACATATAAAGTAGTCTGGTTACCCTGCTCCACTTTCGGCGGATGCACTTAACCCATGAGTGTACCGGATTTCACTATCGAATATCGTAAATCAGGTTAACATCTAACATTTACAATCATTGTAACGCCTCGATTTTTGGAACTCGAGTATATAACTCTTTCTCAAAAAACCCGAGTGTTAGCCTATAAAATTCAGTGTAAATTTGAATCACTTATCATTAATCAGAGTTAACAGCCACGAAGCTAGAATAAACCATGCATTGAATGAAAACATTATGATCTTCACAAAAGTTCAAATGTAGCGCCCATATAGGACTTATACAATTCCAAATATTAAGTTCGTTAATTAAAACAAAAATCCACCACCTAATGGTGGAGCTTAATATGGGCCGCAGGGACCCGTCTAACTCCCCAGCTACCTGATTCGCTCTAGCGACCCAATGAACGTCATCGATTCGCTCTACACCTATATCAATTGCTACGGTTTGATAGCGTCAATGACTATTGCAGTGAAGAGCACCCTCCAAGATTGCACACCCATCATTCATATTCCAGTATAGATCGCGAGTCATGAGGATAGATATATTAAACCGGGCAATTCATAATCACGATTATATACTAAAAAATTAAGCCAATCGACATGATCTCATCATAAGCAAAATATAATAGTAATCACAATGTAAGGGAATACGTCCAGATAATCAAACAATCAATCTTACAACTCCATAAAATGACTAGAAAATCAAGCTTTAAACCTCTACTTTACCCAGAAATCATATCATATGTGCAAGATGGCTAGGAAATCGCTAAGTGAACACCCACTCCACCCAAAAATCACCATACGACTGAACACCATAAGATGAAGAGAGAACAACATACAAACGTCTACTTCACCGAAAATCATATCGTACGTGAACAGCGTAAGATGCTATCACTAAGTGAACACCCGCTCCACCCGAAAATCACCGCATGACTGAACACCGTAAGATAAAGAGACAAGCAACATATGAACTCTAAATCACCTAGAAACCATATCGTATGTGAGCACCATAAGATGGCTAGGAAATCGCTAAGCAAACACCCGCTCCACCTGAAAATCACAATACGACCAAACATCGTAAGATGGCTAGGAAACAACAGGTTATGCGAGTATAACCAACAAGCCACAAAAGGACAACAATAATCCATCAAAGCCATGAAGGGTAAATAAATGATCCAAGCCACGTAGCGTAAATGTGCGATCAAGGCCGCATAAGTCAAATAGGGATCGTAAGATGGTGAGTTCACAACAAGCCCTATTCAATCCATAAAATGATCATAAGTAGTAATATCTAATAAATTAGCATGGTATAGAATTGAAAATAGCATGTGAACATCAAACCAATTAGGCTTGTCGAATTTAAAGGGGTATGTCCATCATCTAACATAAGAAACAATTTCACAACAGATTAGCATATTCATATAATAAGATAAGTAACTTAATAAGAGAAATCAATGTACCTTTTATGTCTAGATTGATGAATTTAAGTGGGAAGCTCAAAGGGTGAGTCCTCACCTAAAGGGTTGTAATTTTTTTCTTCGGTTCAAGATCCTGTGGCCCAATATCACACAAATGATTTCTTACGGTCATTCCCGATTCAATAGTTTGTATTAAATAAGTATTACTCAAGATATTTAGCCATCTAATTTATTGAGAATGCATGGGGTTTGTAAGGGCCCATAGACGTGGAAATTGGGCCCGTATCAAGGTGATTAGGCCTACCAACTTTGGCCCAACAAGGTGGCCTTGATTGGTGTCATGCCCCAAACTCGAAAAAGGGGCTCACAAAATTTTCAATCACCGAATCCGGAGCCGACAGCCTCCGTAGTGCCCCATTCTCGGCTCCCGGCATTCATATGCCAGATTCTGATCCTGGGATCCTACAAGGAGGATTTTCAGTATGATTTTTTTTTTGTAATGGAGCATAACCAAGTCACAAAACAACATCACCACATATCCACTATATTAAAAACTTTAAGTATAATGCGGAAAGGGAAATACCGGATGATCAAGAAGCTCTAAAATAATTTGATACGCACTCCGAAATAATCCGATACGCACTCCTGCCTCAGCGCTGCTGCGATTCAACGACACCTGCACGCAACGGTCATGTATAAGCTTACAAAAGCTTAGAGGGTGGTGTAAGTGTGTGCGCAAGGCAAGTGCCAAGTATACAATATCAGAGTAATGCGGAGATATACGAGTGAGTCCATGAATACAATCAGTCGTACCAAGGCTGTGTAATGTAAGGCATGAATGCTATTGACCATACCATGGCCATGCGATGCGAGGCCTATGTAGCCAAATGTCATATGCGAGATGCAAAGTAAGCATGTCAGTCCTCATCATGTACACATATCAGTACAGTTCCTCTCTGGAATATCACCGGGGTCTAGTACACTATACACTGACTACCACTTCCTTAGCCACACAACCCAGTAAGTGGAAGAGACCACACTATCTACCTGACCAGTAGTCTGCCAATACCTACCCGGTTCGTCGATAGCGGACTCATTTAAGAGCTGGTTAAACTCAGCCTAACTTATAGCCCCCTCACTCGGGCGAATAAGGTCACACCCCCTTCCAACCGACCACAATACAGTGGGAGACGTGGTCTACTGGTATTCAGCACCCAGGCGCTAGTGTATCCACTCGGTCTAGACGTTGGAGCATCTCCTGGTACCAAAAAGGTTCTGGGCCTTTCACCCAAGGACATCCTAAGTGCCCACAGTGCTAGAACCAAGTATTTTCGATATTTGATACGGCCATCCACGATGTGCCTGTGGAGCTATAGCCCTGATGTCGCTAGGGCGTACAATGATCATGTCACACATATACAAAATGCATGAGTTACACTGTCCAGTCATGTAACAATCCTGCATATATCACGCGCTCATGTGGGTAACTCCTATCAGTGAGTCTCATAAATAATCTGCCTAATGACATATGTTATGATCAGTCACTACTCATATCAAGCATACATATGATGCGTATGGCATGAGTCATGGAATTATACTAAGCATGTTATAAAGTAACGAACTATCCTTACAATGCAGATGGGCCTAGACGGCCTACACACAATAAGTATGGGCCTATCAATGGACCCTAGGGAGAGTTACAATGCAGACATTTAACCACATTAATCTTATAATGTGGACGTCAAACCATCATTGCTCCCAAGGCACGGTCCGTTATAAACATCATTACACAAACCATGGTAGAGTCACATGATCAGGGTCGAATATTGCATATCAAACCCCAGTAATTACTTGATTTTACATACATGATAATATTTAATGCCAGATTTTTCTCGTGTTTTTGTTACAGGAGGAAATTAGGAGCGTGTATAGCAAAATGATGTTAAAAGCATAGATTTGACGCTCCAAAATTACCAGAGCACGAGATGTACTCCAGAAAACCAATGGTGAAGAATATACACGCCTGGGATCTGAGGAAAGCACGTTTGAAGAGGCCCGAAAGGGGTCCAGAATGGAAGATCACATGGTTCCCACCATCCGATCAATTCGAAACTTCATACATGTGATGGGGGAAATAAATTAACCGTACATATCAAGTTTCAGCTCTTGGATCACTATGGAAGTGCCCCAACGGTCAGATCAGCCCCTAAAATCATCACTTCAGGCTCACCTGATATTTGGGACTGTCTCAAATTGGGTTCTGGCGGTGGAAATAATCTGAGAAAAGGAATGGACGGATTGGATTTCGGAAACAACATCATAGTGGGCCCCACACGTCGCCTTTCTGGACGATCTGATCCGTCCATCGTGTAGAGGGCTATGAGAACTACAAAACCATGCTGAGATTCCACTCCCATGCGTACACACGTGTGCGGTACAGAAGCCAAAAGTGGACTGCCCCGGGACGTTAAAAACTGAGTTTGTTTGTGATTTCTTCTGTGGGCCGTGCTAATGGACCTTCAAAACCACCCATTCCTGACTGAAATTTCGTCCTGAATCTAATGGACGGGGTGGATTTTCCAGAAAACACCTCTGTGGGGCTCACCGATCACGACAGCGAAAGGGTGCGAAAGGTTTCGCACAATTTGGAAATCCGGTTTTCCAGGCGATTGTGGGCCACCATCTTTGATCATATGGCAGATCTGAACCGTCCATCATGTAGAGGACCCAAGAAAGTCCTAAGGGACGGTGTTTGTTGGAATTTGAACGAGGAAGTATGGTATTTCGAGGTCCCAAACTTAGCTGCGAAAAAGCTTTCGCTGCGCGTGCGACAGCTTCCCAGATCCGATTTTTACCACTCCAGCCACTCCATCAGCTATAAAAAGAAGAGTCTTGGACATGAGAAAGGCATTCAGATCCAGAGAATTCGAGATCCAGAGCCAGGGAGAGAAGAAAGAGAAGAAAGAGAAGGAGGAAGAGAGAGAGATCGATTGGTTTGGTGTTTTGATTTTATGAATTTTATTGAATATTTTTTCATGGATTTTATGGGTCACTAATCTCTCAGCTAGGGCTGAGATGAAGCCCCTAATTTGATTAGCTCTTGTATTGGTTGATTTACTTTGAATTTCAATTAATTTGTTTCTTTCTTTAAGTGGGCTTTATGGGTTTAAATTCTATACTTCTCCATCTATGAACTTGACCAAAGTATATATATGGATGTTGTTTGGATGCTTATTATAGGTGCTTGTGTCTGATCAAGAACAGGTTTCCTATAGAGGAAGGAACAGGGTGCTTTAATGAATTGTACATCCCTTATGCCCGCCCAAGGATATGGGATATGTCATTCATGGCATTGCTTAAAGGAATTAGACAGTCTGTATGCCCGATTAAGGACACAGATTGTGCTTTCTCTATTTAAGTGGTATCAATCTAGATCAAGGTGAATCAACAGACAAGACAAGGGTTAGGATAGTTAGGGGTGGATTCGAAGGTCCTAGTGCTCTCTCTCTTATTGAATTTTCTTTCCTTGTTTCAATAGTTATTTTCCATAGATTTGTGTTAGCAATTTGATCCTTATTTGTTGAATAGTTAAGGAGAATCGTGAATTTGAATTGTGACGACCAGTCCCTGTGGATTCGACCTCGGTCTTACCGAGTTTATTACTACATCACAACCCTATACTTGGGGAGTGAACAAGTTTTTGGCGCCGTTGCCGGGGACTGTTTCGATCCAAATTGGATTTAAGATTCTCTCTTATCATAATTCATAGTCTTAGGATTTTACTAATTTTAGATTAGAGTTTTTGTTTAGAAACTAACCTGTTTCCTATTTTGTAGGGTCCTGAAATAAACTTCTAATTTGGTAATCCCTTTCTAAATTCTTTATTTTTTCTAATTTTTATTTTTAGAATTAGGATTTTACTTTTTAGGAATTTTCTAATTCTAGAATTTCTTTTTTTTTTTTTTTTTTTTTTTTATTTTCTATTTTTAGATTTAGATTCTTCTTTAACTAACTTTCTATTTTTAGAATTTCTTTTTAGAAACCTACTTAGCTTTTTTATTTTAGTAACTTTCTAATTCTAGGATTTCTTTCCTTTTTAGAAACTAACTCTTCTTTTTTGTTCTTTAGGAAGTTTCTAATTTTAGATTTTCTGTTTTAGAAACTAACTTGTTTTGTTTTCTTTTGCAGGATTCTAACATAGATCTCCAATTGGTAACATCTTTTTAAATTCTCTAGTCCTCTCTACTTTCTATTTTGAGATTTAGGTTTTCAATTTTTAGGAATTTTCTACTTTCTAACTTTGGATTTGGTAACTTTCTATTTTCTAGTTTTAGCAACTTTCTTTTTTAGAATTAACCGTTGCTTAGGATTTTTTTTCTATCATTATTTTAGGAAACTTATTTGTTTTTGTTTTTATTTACAGGAATTGGGGAAGGAAGCTACTAAGTGAAGGAGGAGCTTCTTAAATCTTCTGACATCAATCATCTCCTTTCCTGGGTTCTTTCTTCCCCATTCTTGTTGACATAGTTTTTAGAATTTCTAGTTTCTAGTTCTAGTTTTATTTTCTTAGGTTGCTTTTTAGTTTAGTTTCCTTTCTTACATTGCAATAACATAGTTTATGCTAGGACGTAGATCTCTAAATATAGAACTAGCACCTTTTGATCCTGAAATAGAAGAACTTTTCGTAAAAGATTTAGAAACATCCTATTTGAAATGGCAGAAGAGAATGGAACTAAAGCTCTTAGAGATTATTCAGCTCCTGTCCAATTCAATGCGCCTTCATGCATAGTGTTGCCCACCACCCGGCAGCACACTTTGAGCTTAAGACTGGGGTCATACAGTTGTTGCCTTCCTTTTATGGGTTAGACAAGGAGGACCCATATCATCATGTGAAAGAATTCCTAGACATTTGCTCTACCTTTAGGTTTCAAAACTTTTCAGACGATTCGATCCGTTTGCGCCTTTTTCCTTTTTCTTTGAAGGATAAGGCGAAAGCATGGTTGAATTCTCTAGGAGTTGGGTCTATCACTACATGGGACCAATTGTCTAGGAAGTTCTTAAACAATTCTTCCCTGTTCACAAAACGAATGCTCTCCGTAGAGAAATCACTAATTTCACACAAAAAGAGGGAGAGCACTTTCATGAATGTTGGGAAAGATGGAAGGACTTACTTCTTAAATGTCCACACCATGGCTTTGAAAAGTGGCAACAGGTTCAATACTTCTATGACGGTCTGACAACCCACCCCAAAACCGTCGCATGGTTGATGCCACCAGTGGAGGGTCATTCATGACCAAAAGTGATGTTGAAGCATGGAACTTCTTTGAAACCTTATGTGAAAATTCCCAGCAATGGGACTATTCAAATAGAGATGACAGAAGTTCCCAACCACAAAAGAGAGGTGGTATATATGAGATAGAGTCACGCCAGATCTTCATGCCAAGATTGATGGCCTGACCAAGAAGGTTGATGCTCTAATGTTGCATAATGGACCTCCACAAACAACTCAAGCCGAGGCTTGTGGCATATGCTCTAGTCCTGCCCATCCTATGCAGTCTTGTCCATCTGGTGCAGCATCCCCAGAACTTCTCTCTGAACAAGTACATGCTATGAATACTTTTCAAAAACCTGGGAATGATCCTTACTCGAACACATACAACCCAGGGTGGGCTAGACATCCAAATTTTTCTTGGGCAAAGGGACCACAACAAGGAGGACCACTGGAAATCCTCCTATGCAACCTCAGCAGTTTCCTCACATATCAACAAATGCCTGCACAATCAAGGAAACCATCTCTTGAGGATACACTCCATCTTTTTATGCAGAGTTCTCTCCAATTCCAAAAGACACCCAACAAACCTTACTAGCCAACCAGCAAAGCTTACATGCAAATGCGCAATCCATTGCCAAGCTGGAAGTACAAATGGGTCAACTAGCTGCCACATTGAGTGAGAGAGAGAAGGGTAAGTTCCCTAGCCAACCTGTGGCTAATCCAAAGGGACAGTATGAGATTGGCTCTAATTCCAACCAAGGGCAATATCATGAGCAAGCCAAATCGATCATTACCCTTAGGTCAGGTAAACAGATTGACAACAAAATAGAGATACCTAGGGATGAATCAAATCAAGGTGAAGCAGAGAGACACACCAATGCATCCAAAGTCCAAAAACTCTCTGACTCTCCAAGAGTCGCTGACGTGCCCAAAGCACCCTTTCCTCAACGTCTGGCACCAATGAAGAAAAGAAACAACTTTGATGAAATCTTGGATGTGTTTAAAAAAGTGCAAGTCAACATCCCGTTACTTGACGCTATCAAGCAAGTCCCTCCTTACGCTAAGTTTCTTAAAGATTTATGCACTCAAAAGCGTAAGCAGAATGTTCATAAGAAAGTCTTCCTTGCAGAGCAGCTTAGCTCCATGATTCAACATAACACTCCTCCTAAATTTAGGGATCCAGGAGCTCCCACCATTTCTTGCGGCATAGGAGATCATAAGATAGGGAAGGCATTGCTTGATTTAGGGGCGAGCGTCAATTTGTTACCATATTCGGTTTATGAGCAGCTAGGACTTGGTGAGTTGAAACCGACTAAAATAACGTTACAGCTAGCTGATAGATCTGTCAAGGTGCCCCGTGGTGTTATTGAAGATGTGCTAATCCAGGTTGACAAATTTTATTTCCCAGTGGATTTCATAGTTATAGATACTCAGCCTGTTCAGAATCCTCATAGTCAGATCCCAGTCATTTTGGGTCGTCCATTTTTGGCCACATCTAATGCTATTATAAATTGCCGAAATGGAGTTATGAAGTTGTCTTTTGTAACATGAATATTAAACTCAATATTTTTAATGCAGGACAACACCCGCGGATTTGGACGACATATTTGAAGTGGACATGATCGAGAGCCTTGTGCAGGACTCCTTCCGTACATCTTTTGAAGATCCTCTTGAGACCTGCTTAGCACAATCGGGCATGGATTTTGATATCGATAGTCCCATCCACGAAGTTAATGCACTGCTCGACTCTACTCCTATATTGGAGACTGAAAAATGGAGAGCGAAAGTGGAACCTCTTCATCCCTCTGAGACTCTTCCTGACAGCACAGTTTCTAACTCTGAGAAGGCAAAAGAGAACAGGTTGCTTAATGTTCTTCGAACATATAAGGCAGCAATTGAACGGAAGATAGCAGAAATACAAGGAGTGTGCCCCACTGTATGTAAGGATCATGCTGTGGAAATGTCACGTAAAATGCAATGGAAGCATGATCCTAACATGAAAGAAGTTGTTCGAGCAGAAGTCCTTAACTTATTTGACGACAGTGTCAGTTACCTCATTGCAGATAGCACAGCTCATGGGAACTCACATCACTTTGTCTGGGATTGGTTAACCACAGTGTTGAGGTAAGTTTTTTGGCGGACCCTGGCCTTAAAGAGTAATAAATTCATGGTCCGTTCTTGTCTGGCTGAAGACGTTAAACTTAGCGCTCCTGGGAGGCAACCCAGCATTTCTTTGATTTCTTTGTTAGTTAGTTCAATGTTTGTGGGTACATTACTGCAAACCCTCACGAGACTACAACTCGTCCACTAGGGGTAACCTAGGGGTTTAAAGGCTTGTTGCATGCGCTAAATGCAATCGAGAGCACCTGCGAAAGTGGTATAGGTAGGATCTTCTTTTATTTTTCTTTTATTTTTACTTCTGTTGATCTCTCTCTTGTGCTAACTTGCTTTTATGATGAAATTTTTTAAGAGCTTCTTGATTCTCCATCCAGGTACTATCTTTCCCTACTCCTCTTTTCTTTTCGTTGTCTCATGTGCATCGCATGCTTATTTCTTTTACATTGAGGACAATGTAGATTTTAGGTTGGGGGTGGGAGATTAGGGTACCTAATCAGTATTTTCTTGGTCTTGAGCAAAATTTGTGAAATTTTTAAAATTTTTTCTGGAATTTCTATTGAATTCAAAGTGATTTTGAAGGATAGTTGTGATTTTAACATTATAAGATATGTGATGTTGGTAACTTATGACTCTTGGATTCGGCCATCTACTTGATTTCACAGTCAATTTTGAATTGATAATCCATGATTAGAAATTGTAAACATTGATTGAGCCATGATTTCACATATCACATCTCGCTTACACATTAAGTTTTCAGTTCGATAACTGAATGATTAACTTGGTAAAAAGAAGAATTAAAAGGCTAAGTCACATAATCGTCATCATAGGTTTGCTCCCTATAGATGAGGATTCGATTTTTCAAAAAAAAAAAAAAAAAAAAAAAAAAAAAAAGTTAGGTTAGGCGACAAGTTTTTGCCATAGGTTTGCTCCCTATAGGTGAGAATTTGATTCCCGTCATTTGTGTTACTGCTCATGAATAAAAAAAAAAAAAAATCAAAGGTTGATAAAATGAAAAGTTAATCTGTGAGATAAGTGTTGGTTTTAAGCTTGACAACTTACCAAAGATATCATGAAATTGACAATTGGATCTCTTAATGATTGTACGTCGAGAATATACTATACACTCGTGGAACTCAATGTTTAGGAATGTTCAAATTAATGGATTAATATTTTAAATTTGATTATGAAATCTGCTGAGAGCTTGATTCCAAGAGAAAAATTCCACACACCAATCATGAATCTTAGAATTTTCACATCTCAAGCTATCTGTTCACAAGTCACTTGAGTTTACAGGAATTATCTTTTATTTCTGAAATTATTTTTCGCATGTTTTGCTCGGGACTAGCAAAATGCTGGTTGGGGGTTGTGATCAGGGTCGAATATTGCATATCAGACCCCAGTAATTACTTGATTTTACATACATGATAATATTTAATGCCAGATTTTTCTCGTGTTTTTGTTACAGGAGGAAATTAGGAGCGTGTATAGCAAAATGATGTTAAAAGCATAGATTTGACGCTCCAAAATTACCAGAGCACGAGATGTACTCCAGAAAACCAATGGTGAAGAATATACACCGCCTGGGATCTGAGGAAAGCACGTTTGAAGAGGCCCGAAAGGGGTCCAGAATGGAAGATCACATGGTTCCCACCATCCGATCAATTCGAAACTTCATACATGTGATGGGGGAAATAAATTAACCGTACATATCAAGTTTCATCAGCTCTTGGATCACTATGGAAGTGCCCCAACGGTCAGATCAGCCCCTAAAATCATCACTTCAGGCTCACCTGATATTTGGGACTGTCTCAAATTGGGTTCTGGCGGTGGAAATAATCTGAGAAAAGGAATGGACGGATTGGATTTCGAAACAAATCATAGTGGGCCCCACACGTCGCCTTTCTGGACGATCTGATCCGTCCATCGTGTAGAGGGCTATGAGAACTACAAAACCATGCTGAGATTCCACTCCCATGCGTACACACACGTGTGCGGTACAGAAGCCAAAAGTGGACTGCCCCGGGACGTTAAAAACTGAGTTTGTTTGTGATTTCTTCTGTGGGCCGTGCTAATGGACCTTCAAAACCACCCATTCCTGACTGAAATTTCGTCCTGAATCTAATGGACGGGGTGGATTTTCCAGAAAACACCTCTGTGGGGCTCACCGATCACGACAGCGAAAGGGTGCGAAAGGTTTCGCACAATTTGGAAATCCGGTTTTCCAGGCGATTGTGGGCCACCATCTTTGATCATATGGCAGATCTGAACCGTCCATCATGTAGAGGACCCAAGAAAGTCCTAAGGGACGGTGTTTGTTGGAATTTGAACGAGGAAAGTATGGTATTTCGAGGTCCCAAACTTAGCTGCGAAAAAGCTTTCGCTGCGCGTGCGACAGCTTCCCAGATCCGATTTTTACCACTCCAGCCACTCCATCAGCTATAAAAGAAGAGTCTTGGACATGAGAAAGGCATTCAGATCCAGAGAATTCGAGATCCAGAGCCAGGGAGAGAAGAAAGAGAAGAAAGAGAAGGAGGAAGAGAGAGAGATCGATTGGTTTGGTGTTTTGATTTTATGAATTTTATTGAATATTTTTTCATGGATTTTATGGGTCACTAATCTCTCAGCTAGGGCTGAGATGAAGCCCCTAATTTGATTAGCTCTTGTATTGGTTGATTTACTTTGAATTTCAATTAATTTGTTTCTTTCTTTAAGTGGGCTTTATGGGTTTAAATTCTATACTTCTCCATCTATGAACTTGACCAAAGTATATATATGGATGTTGTTTGGATGCTTATTATAGGTGCTTGTGTCTGATCAAGAACAGGTTTCCTATAGAGGAAGGAACAGGGTGCTTTAATGAATTGTACATCCTTATGCCCGCCCAAGGATATGGGATATGTCATTCATGGCATTGCTTAAAGGAATTAGACAGTCTGTATGCCCGATTAAGGACACAGATTGTGCTTTCTCTATTTAAGTGGTATCAATCTAGATCAAGGTGAATCAACAGACAAGACAAGGGTTAGGATAGTTAGGGGTGGATTCGAAGGTCCTAGTGCTCTCTCTCTTATTGAATTTTCTTCCTTGTTTCAATAGTTATTTTCCATAGATTTGTGTTAGCATTTGATCCTTTATTTGTTGAATTAGTTAAGGAGAATCGTGAATTTGAATTGTGACGACCAGTCCCTGTGGATTCGACCTCGGTCTTACCGAGTTTATTACTACATCACAACCCTATACTTGGGGAGTGAACATCACACATTGTAATGGACTTGTGTACATTCTATTGGGCCTTGACCCATGGGCCTTAGATACATCAAATGGGTCATATAACATGTGCCTCATATATATCAAAGTGGGCCTCAACAACGGGCCACAAATACATCAAGATGGGCCTAATCACATGGGCCTCATATATATACCAAGGTAGGCCTCAACGGACAGCCGCAAGGACATCAGTATGTATATATATAATATATATAAATGAATCATATCAAAAGATCAACTAGACCGCACTCCAAATAATAGTAGTGACAATGATTTCTACCGTTAAAAGTCTTACAGGGCCCACCGTTATATATATATATATATATATATATATATATATATATATATATATATATATATATTATATATATATATATATATATATATATATATATATATATATAATATGGATCCGACCTATTTATAAGTTAACATGGAGATAGTAGAAACATCAGCTTGATCGGAACTACCGTGGCCCTTAAGAAGTTAGAACGGTGAATGTCACTATCCCCACTGTTTTAAATGGTGGGGTTTACTTGAACTATAGATCTGACTCATTCTGTAGCTCATGCCATAAAGTGAGCTTTTAAAATGGTTGGACGATTTGAATGCAACACATGCATCATGGTGGGTCCCACCATCCCAACAGTGGGCGGTATGGATACATACATCATTGGGCCCATGCAGCATGGACGCAGCCATATATAGGGGGTGGGCAGCGTAAATAAAACACTTACTTCATGGTGGGGTCCACACGTGTGGCCCACCATAGTGTTTATCTGCCGTCCAAGCTGTTTAACAGGGTCACACAGACCTGGATGCATAGGAAAAACAAATTTCGTAATGATTCAAAACTTTTGACCCCAAAAGGGGTTTCAATGGCAGATGTTAAATTCACCACTATTTCCTTTGACATGGGCCACCTGAGTGTTGTATACGACTGATTTTTGGGAGGTCCACTGTCCAAAGGGGGGCCACCGAAATGCACAGCGTGGATGTTCGGTACACATCGCAGTGGAGCCCACGGTTGGGACCCCGTCCCTGCCTCAAACGGAGCAGTGTCCTGCTGCAACATCAGCAGCAGGCGCTGCGCACACACACACACACACACCACAGAGATATATATATATATATATATATATATATATATATTCAAAATAGCATTTCCACGGTTTTTCGTACGTGGGGCCCGCATCAGGTGGATCCACTCCAGCCATTGCATTCCATGGCTTAAGATAGATCAAACAAGCCCAATATGCAGTATATTTTGACGTGTAGAAAAATTAGAGTAGATTTTAACGGTAAGAACCAATGTTTTCTATAAAATGGCCTGCCAGATAATCGTATTAACTTCATTTCTCTGCTCAACATCTAAAATGAGCTGGGGAATGGAATGGATGGCATGGATTGAACCCATACATCAAGGTGGGGCCTGCATGAATGGTCCACCCAAAAGCTTGTTGAATCAAGCTAATATTTTGGTTTTCATTTCACGTCCAGTGTCTCTGGATGCTGGACGGTTTGGCCATAAAACATGCATTTAAGGTGGGCCTTGCTCAGGTGGGCCACCAAATGCACGGATGGTGTGGATAAGACATACACCAAGGTGGGGTCCATCCGAGTGGGCCACACAACTACATCATCACATAAAAAGAAAAAGAGAGAGAGAGAGAGACACGTGATGATGGAGGGTCCCCGGTACCATGGTCCCTCCCTTGCATGATTTACAACATACATCAAGCGGGTCCCATTTCATATGGGCCCACCGATCAAAATCAACGGTGGAGATCCTTTCTCCACCGAAATGGAAGGTCTAGATGACCCTATCCATGCACGAAAAATAAACATCATGATGGGGTCCATAGAGAATGACCCCATCATGGAATGATTATGAGAATCAAGGTGGGCCATCGGCCACACCTAGGGTCCAAAGTGAGATCCATACCATCAATTGGTAGGCCTCACTTGGCCCGTCATAAAAACATGAAAATCTAGGCCTATGAAACACCCATCGTTCGATCTTCTTGGTCTGATGGAACGTCGATCTCCTTGTGTCTCACTTTGATGGGGGATGATGAGAGGTGAAGGGCTAGGATGAAGGAATTTTGGGGTGGGAAGTAGGCCACACAACACTCACTTTTCTCACTTGGGATGGCTTGGACGTCCACTCTTTTGCTTGAAATTTGTGTTTGAGAAATGAGAGAGAGGGGGTTGTAAGGAGAGAGAGTGATGGATGATGGATGTGAGGTGAGTAATGGATGTGAAGTGAGTGATAGGTGAGGTGAGAGATTAGTTGACTTTTGGGGTAGATTGCTTGACTTGTGGAGAAAGAAAGCATGGGTTGTGTACTTAACATGAGGTGATTGATTGATTGATGGGACATGTTGTAGAGATTCTCTTGGGATTGTAACGTGTGGTATTTTTTCCTCGAACTGAACGCGGGCCCACATCTCTCAGCTAGGGTATCGGATCGGTATGCAAGACGCGGTGTCGGAACCGCAGCGACGATACGGTCGGAATGGTACAAGTCTCGGATTAAGCTGACTCAAATTTACAGGATACGACTTAGGGTCGTGCGCAAATGTCGATTATAGGTTGCAAGTTGCCGGAATTCGTCGGGAAGGATCGCGGAATTCGACGGAACAGTACAGACTAGGATACGAGTCTTACAATTAGGCCTAAAATTATCCCTGTCGAAGGCCTGAACTGGGCCTGGCTCTGGCCTATTTACTTGCTACCCATTTATAGCCTGAATTGGGCCTAGACTAGGCGCAACAAATGGATGGCCCAGCTGAGACTCGGCCCACTGTGTTTTATAGTGAGGCCCACCTGCAATGTGCAGGGCCTGGAATTGGGCTGATTTCAGCCTAGTACATGACCTGGCTTTGTGGTCGGCCCTGGCCCAGATTTCGGCCCAAACTAAGGGCTAACTTGGCCTAGTTCTGGGTTGGTCTTAACCCATGCCATGTGGCTAATTCCAGCCCAAAGTTGGTGATGGTTTTAGCCTAGTTCTGGGCTAACTTTCGGCCCAGGATTCTGGCCCATTTGAAGGCCTACTTAAAGGATGTTTTCAGCTCATCTTGGGGCCTCTTACTGTTCTATTTACGGCCCACTAAAGGCCTGGTTTCAACTCCATATATGGCCCATTTGAAAGGTCATTTCTGTCCAAATTGAAGGCTGGTTTCCAGCTTGATCCGAGGCCCAACTGAGGCCTGTTTTTAGCTCAAATCAAGGCCTAGTTGAGGCCTGTTCCTCAGTTCATTCATGGCCCTGTTGGGGGGACGTTTTCAGCCCAAACCAGGGCCCTGCTGAGGGGCGTTTTCAGCGCATCACATGGCCTGATGAAGGCCTATCTTTATCCCACATTACTGGTGCATGGTGTGGCCCACTGAGTTTGAAACTCAAGTGCGGCCCACTGTATGAAGATGGTGCGGCCCACTGTCTAAAGATGGTGCAGCCCACTGAGTTTGAAACTTAGGTACGACCCACTGTTTGGAGATGGTGCGGCCCACGACTGTCAGTGTCGGCCCAGTCCTGCCATCGTCTTAGCAGCTCGGTCCACTGAGCTCTCAACTCGGTTCTAAGTCACGGAGTTGGGGACAGATAATATGCACGCAAGCTTACCTCGCGAATGGCGATGGCCGCGCGCATCCAACAATTCCAATTAAGTTTGGCTTACACCAGGTTGATCTGCAAGAAGGCCCATGGCTCTCTCTCTATTTTTTTTTTCTTCTTACCTTCTCTCTCTCAACTCTTAGGTGGTGCTATAGGTCCGTGCTGATCCAACTCGGTCCAAGTTATGCGGGCCGAGCTAGTGCAATGCGGCACCGAGTCCACACAGGCTCTCTCTCTCTCTCCTCTCTCTCTCTCTCTCTCTCTCTCTCCCTCCCTCTCTTTTCTCCCCTCTTCTCTCTCACTCTCTTTTGCTTTCTTTGGTGTGAATTCCAAGAGAAAACCATAGCTTTTATAGGCAGGGGAAGGGTCATCCAACGGTTGGGAAGAGTGGCCCATCTCATGGCCAATCCCGAGGTATTCGCATGCATGGGACCCATCTGATCCCGAGGATGCACTCTTGCTGCCCAAGCCCACCAGAGAAGCATGTTTTTACCTACTGTGGGGCCCATCTCGTCGTGATAGGTTGGACGAGTTAACGGGGAAGATGACCTGACCATCAATAGCTGATTTTTGCACAGGGTATTTTTGTATGATCTGGTCCATCTAAACGGACTAGATGAGGCCATTGATCACTGAGGGGCCCACTTTTTGGGTCATTTAGGTGTGTTTTAGTTCATCTCATGAGATAACCTCAATCTTGTCGAAATCTCGTGAGATGTGTAAGTGCTATGTTGTAATTCTAGCACCTGGTATTGTCAAATTTTGTTGTGCCAAACCACTTGGAGTCAGTATCTTGTTATGATAAGATGAAAAGTTCACCTTCAAGATCACCATCGTCAAGTTGAAGAACATTGCCAAAGATTGAACACAAGCTCAAGTACAAGAACAGAAATTCAAAGCTCAAGTTAAAGTTTATGATCACCACCTTATGTCTCAAGATCACAAGCTCAAGCTCAAGCTCAAGAATATGAGGTCAAGCTTCATGTGCTTCAATATAAATGATCTACCGAAGCGATCGATGTTTCAATATTTCGTACTCACATTTAAGGTATGGATGACCCTATATTAGGTCATATTAATTGCATATTGAATTTGGGTCAATGTATAAGTTTATAGGCTTTTCTTCGACTAGTCCTAGTCATTATTCAACTAGTTTAGGCACTAGCTCGACCAATCCAAGAAGTTTCTCGACCAGTCCAAGATTTGTTGAAAATTTTTAGGAATTTTTTATCGTGGCTCGACCAGTTGTGCACACTGCTTGACCAGTCGAGTGATCAGCCTCGACCAGTTGAACAGGGCTTGACTTGAATTCTAGTAAGGAGATTTTTACCCACTCGACCAATCGAGTGCTATGCTCGACCAGTCGAGCAGGCCACTCGACCAGCGAGTAACGGGTTTATCTTATCGTGCCAGAATTTTTGAAAAATTGGTTGCTGCTTTGACAAGTCGAACTAACCTTTAGACTAGTCAGGGAACATAATTTTTACCTATAAATAGAGGACGTTTCTCAGAATTATCAATTCATTCCAAGCCCAATCAAGCCATCATTCTGAGAGATAAGTTCCTGCTATTGTGAAGCTATTGCTTATTAATTTTAGTTCCTGAATTGAATAAAGATATCTCAAAATCAAATCAAGCTAGCCCCAGGTTAATTTAATTTAAAAATCATTTAGACTTAGAACCCTTTCATTTGTGATATTGGACATTGAACATCTACGTCTTCATCGAATTAATTCTATCGGGCTACATCGAAAGAAGAATCTTCAAATAAGTACAATTTCACTTTCTGCATTTTTGGTTTGTGAGATTCATCCAGGAAAAACTTATTGTGGGGTTTTTGTAATTGTGTAAGCGCGCCCATTCAAAAACACAGTTGTGAAGGTTTTAAGGTGAACCTTGGAAAACCTTATTTCTTAGTGAAAGCCAATATCCCATGGGTGTGGATATTGGGAGTGGAGTAGTTGTGTGGCTGTTTGCGAACAGTTGGTGTACACACACGAACCACTATAATTCTCAGAGTTTGGATGATGGTTGTGATGTATGTGTGGTGTTGAATGTTGTAATTTTATTTATGCGCTTGTGGTGAATGTTGTAATGATTTAGTTTATTTCCTTCGCCTCATTCTCAGTTTGAGTTTTGATACTTACCAACGTTCTAGACATCAGGTTGTCCTACCATAAACCTTGGTTTTTGGTGAAAGGTTGTCCTTAGAACTCAGTTTGTATCAACCTCTCAAGACTAGTGCATTTGAGGTTGCTATTTAATTGTGTTATCTGTCTTTGTATTCCGCAATTATTTTTTATTTGGCATAGTCCTATTCACCCCCCTCTAGGACTTAGAGCTCGGCCTTTTCAAGATGAGATGTCTCATCCAGTAGAGATGCTAACGCCTTAGAGGGAGGGGCTGGGATCGGTCCATGTGGCCCGGGGAGGGCTCGGATCGAGCCAGCTGCCCTTTTCCAAAACGACAACTATCTCCCTTACTTTTCATGGTGCAGGAGGCTGCCCGCCTATTTTTGGCAATAAAAGAGCGCATTTCAAATGGGGGATCGGACGTCTAGGATCGCACGACTAGGATAATCGTGGACCAGCCACGTGGCCACAGGTTGGCCCACCATCAGATGGTCTTGCCATTCATACAGTTTTGATTAGTTTCGACCCCAAATCCACGTCCCTTTGCATGGGTACGGTCAGCTATAGGGTTTTGGTCTGCCAGGCCCCACAAGTCTGATGGACGGTTTGGATCGATCAGATAGTGGCCAAGGTGGGGCACCTAGGGAGTTGACATCCGTCAGTTTTAAAAATACATTGGCGGGATAAATTTTCTCCTTTTTTTGAAGGATCTCGGTCAAAGTTGGTTAAACTAACCTGCACGGTAGTGCATTAGCACTCCGTGTGGGGCCCACCGCGATGTTTGTGGCCAATCCACACCGACCATTCCATCTCTAGGTCCCTAATCAAGGCCCTTGATTGAAGATCAAGAAGGTTTCAGGCCTAGGTGGGGCCCATCACTTGCTTTGGGTCATATTGGTGGGTTTTCATTAATCTAAGGGTCAGATAATTCTGAATCTGGATACCAGCAGTTAAAAGGGTCCTAGGGACCACTCAGTTGGGAATTAGTGGTTGAATTCGGGAGTAGATGCCCTGATATGTGTTTAGAGTAACTAGTCAAGTAGTTTAATTAATTTTAAAACATGCACTTAAACAAACTAATCAGTATTTTAATCAATCTAAGACATGTATTTAAATCAACCTATCAAGTATTCTAATTACTTCTAAGGTATTGGTTTAAGTCAACCTATCAAGTATTCTAACCCATTCTAAGATATTTATTAAGTAAACTAATCGAGTATTCTAACTAATTCTAAGACATTCATTGAAGTAACTAATCAAGCATTCTAATTAATTCTAAGACATTTGTTAAGTAAAATAATTAAGTTGTAACACCGCATACCTCTGGAACTTGGGTGTTACCTTTTAAAAGCCTGCGACTATTGAAACACAAAATCGATCTATCAAATGACTTGACTTAACACGTACAAGGTAGGAGTTCCGAGCAACGTTGAGATGATCCGCCATGACCCTAGAGACTCAATTTATACCCCACACCAGTCAAGGAGGTAAGCATGATTGAACAACTTAAGTACCATCAGTTTCTACGATAACTTGTGTTAGCAATATTTCGAAAACTCAATCCACGGAAGTCAGTAAGTAGCCAACAAGGTACCACCGTGCTATAAAAGTATATTTGACCGTTGAAAATGAGTACCAAGCCTATCCAACCATCAGGTTGTGTCTCATGGGCCAACTGCGGCCCAAAGAAGTGTGTAACGACCCACCTGGGCCTCACCATCGGCCCAAAGTGGACCGGTACCTCCAGATAATGCTCCCAAAGTGTTTGAACGGAATATATCTAAGGAGACCATCGCAGTGAACCCTATACACAGTGCATGTGCACCAATAATCTCCCCTGTACGAGATGCACCAGACTACAACAATCGGTCAAATGACCTTTGACCAAACCCATTTGCAAAAACAAAGAATTCCTCCCGCCATTTCAAAATAGGGAGATTTCGAGACCCTAAGTGGGCCACCCTAGCCACTTTTTGGATGATCTAAACTGTCCATTTTTCTCACGGGGTCCGTTCAACAAAAACCTAGAAGGTTTTGGACCCACGCATAGAGGTGAGGGAGATGGGTCGAGCCGTCCAATGCTCATGTACGGATAGGATTTCCGGATAAGAGACCATCAGAAGAACCGCCGTGCAGGCTAACATCGGCTTGTCCAATGGATTGCCGCCACCCACTCGCCAGCAGGTGGAAGTCCTCTCTCAACCAAAAACGGCCGGACACGGCTTGAAACCTGGGAGCAAGGACTTCCCATTTCGGAAAAAAAGAGTTGCGCTGACGACCGCTTCCTGGGATGGCAGGAACGATCCCAGCCATTGGATGTTTCTCTCCCTGCTTATACGAAGGACTCAGTTCCCTTCAGATTTTCACACAAGAAAAGGGAGAGGGAGTAGAGTCAAGCACGACAGGGTAATCAGCCCACAACTTCGGCGTTTCTTTTCTTTTCTTCTTACATGTTTTCTTCTTCATTTCGTGTAGCAATAGGGCCTGCTATAAGCCACATTTGGGGCTAAAAGTCCGAGCATGGCGAAGCTTGAATAGGGCCTGAGTGCAGCCCCTATTTTAAGGCTGAACATGGCCTGAGTATAGCCCCTGTTTTAAGGTTAAACATGGCCCGAATATATGCCTTGTTTGGGGCCGAACAATGGCATGTGAATAGCCCCAGCTACGGGCTGAAATTTAGTCTAGAAATAGCCTGCAAACAAGCTCTATTTGAGCTGCAACATGCCCCAGAAATCGGACTGATAACAGTCTGAAAATCAGGGTAAAAATGCCCCTGTTCGGGCCATTCTTTGGCCAGAAAAACGGCAGCCATTGAGCCCCTGTTTGAGCTCTGAAATGGGTTGAAAAACAACCCAGGAATGAGCCGTGTTTGAGCTGAAAATCGGGGCAAAAAATGGCTTTCAAAATAGCCTGCAGCATAGGCCGTATGCACGTTGTCAGCGGGTGGGCTGCGCTGACTGTAGGCCTCACCAAACGTCAGGTGGGCTGCACTGACTGCGGGCCTCACCAAACGTTAGGTGGGCTGCACTGACGGTGGGCCACACCAGGCTGCATGAGTTTTTTTTAGACTGTCCATCAATGGATGTTACGTCCAGACCATCTATCAATGCACGTCCAATGCTGAACATTGTTGTATACAAAAAAAAAAAACAAATATATAGTTATAATAATAATATATAGTATATATATATATATATATATATATATATAATATTACATATGTATGTGGTGGGCCCTATGTGGGACCCACCTATGAAGTGATTGGCTGGTGTACGTATACAACAGCTATATAGTTGTTGTATTAATGTCTTAAGCCCTGGGAATCCCACCTATGTTGAATGTGTTATCCACACCGTCCAAATGTCGGACGGGTGGGCCCACCTCGATATGTATATTGCATCCACATCGTCCGTCCATCTGGATGGTGGGCCTGGCCATCACACCAGCTATATAGCCATGTATTGACATCAGCGCGACCGTGGGACCCCCTCCCTGATGTATACGTTGCATCCAAACCGTCTATCCAACTGACAAAAAATAAAGCGGATTCAATTCTTTGGTGGGCCCACCTTGACGTATGTGATTCATCCAAACCGTCCATCCGTTTGGTGAGCTCGTCCTTAGGGCTGAGAAGAACAATAAGACAGATCTAGTTACCAAATGGATCACACTACCATAAACAGTGAAGAGTGGAGCGTCCACTATTGAGATCCTCTTGGGAATATCGAAGTCCTGGATCAATATGATATTTACTCATCCTCTTAAACTAGGTCCTTGTGACCATATGAATAGATTGAATGGAAAGTAAACACCATGGTGGGCCCTGTGGGGTTCCAACAATGGCAATCATTATCACCACTGCTATTCGTGGTTTGGTCCAGATGATCTTTCAACATGATTCATTCTTGTGGGGTAATACTCTAAAATGATCTCTTAAAATAGATAAATAGTGTAGATGGTGCGGTCCACCCATGAGGCCCACCTTGAGGTAATTGTGGCCCAGCTCAGGCCTTAGTTATAGAAGTAACTAGGGCCCGACTTGGGCCATCTCTATTGGACCAAGATCTAGTAGGGCCTGGGCACCACAAATTCTGGCCCAAATACCCTACTTATAGGCCTTCCCAACTCACACAACTCCAAGCCCTTTTAAATCTCTGGCTATAACCGTAGGTGATCGTTGCGTGAATTAAACCACAAGGCGTATACGGGAACGTGAAACAAGGACAGTTAGGTAACTCTTCAAGGTGATGATTTTCTTCCCCTTGAGCTTTCCATCACTAAACTAGATTAAGGGTAGCCTTCTTAGGAATGGATAATCATTCAAAATGTCGGGTTAGGGTACATATTCTGTTAATCATTAGACCAATTATTGCTTATAAAATTTAGTAATGATCAAATATTATATTCATTTTACCACATGTCATGGGACCAAACATTTAAGTTGCCTACTCTACCATATGCCTTGATTCCTATTAAAATGTTGAATTGCTTAGAAATATGTTTCAAGCTTTCTAAAATACTTGATTGCTTACTTGAGACACGCACTTTAGAATATATGATTCTTGAACCCGTTGTACACATGAGTTTTACTTTACATATTAAAGCATGTCTGAATACCTATAGGATTGTGTTGGATGTGAAACACACATGATTGAAATCTCTCTACGGAAACTCCTATTTAAAGAGAGTTCGCACTTGGGGTGTAACAAGGCTAGCTGTGACAAGATAGACCCTCAACATGGAGGTTATGACATGTAGGACTTGAATTTTAGGAACCACCATCTATGGAGTGATTCCGTTTACCTGACTATGGAGTGAACCACACCATGTTTTACCTACTGCTGCTTACTTGCTTTTGATCCATACATACCGCCTTACTTTGGTCGCTAAATTTAATGATTTATATAGTCCATTCCTAGTCAGCATACAGTGGTAGTTCCCTAACATTAAGAATTGATTGGCCACATGTTGATGGGTTCTATACACACCCTAAGGCGGTAGCCTCATGAGCCGGGGATGGTGGTATGAGACCTATGCCTGAGCTATCGGCCTACACTGGCAACTAGCCCCTGAGTGACTTTTGAGCTTATTTAAATTGACTGATCGTAACTGGACTAATAATGATTTGGCTAATCATGCATCATGGCACAGACTAGTGTCCATCACTAACGTATGTAATGTACGATAGACAGTCGTTACGCTGCACTTAGTATGCTTTCACTGACGAATAGCCTCTGTCCGACTGGAAGTTTTTCCTAGGTCGATGATTGCATTCTGCACGGTTGACCCCGAGGCGTTGATTGTGTATTTGCATGGGTGACGAGCCCAAATTCCGCACGGATGAGCATCCCCGGGGCATGACTGCATTCACGCATCCATGCACATAATAAGATTGCATTGCTATGTTTTGGATTGCCTATATGTTTTATGTTATTTCTTATATCTAGGGCGGCAGTGTGTAATCTTGAGGGGAGATCACACTGAGTTGGCCACTCATTCATTAATGTTCAACTGTACAGATGAGACAGGTACGGGAGCTGTTGAACATGTTGTGGATCCGGAGCCAGCCACCATAGAAGAGGAGTTCTATGACGAGGAGTCGCACCGAGAAGCGGCTGCCTGCTATGGCTTAAATCAATAAGCTAGTTGTTATGGTCATTTGAAATAATTACATTTTGAGATTTTGTATATGGGCCCCAGCTGAGTGGCCCAGGATATTTATTTTGCTATGGTTTAGGATACATCTATACTATGCTTTGCTTCCATTGATCGCACTTTGATTTGTTTGAGTTATCCATTGATCACCAGTTAACACCGGGTTTTCAAGAAATGGGTTGTATACTCGGTTCTCGAAAATCAGAGTGTTACAATTGGTATCAAAGCGGAGTATGAGATAGCCTGGCTGTGGGATCAGTATGCAAAACCTTAAGGAATTAACTTGGGGGAGAACTTAGAAACTTCCTTTATAAATAGGGACGATGAGTAAACATGGAAACAAAATACTTAGGTCCCTTAGATATCAGCAGAACGACCAATCGAACCTATGAAGAGATCCCCTGTAGCTAAAAAGAACTTAGAATATGTATCACCTAGAAAAAGGACTTAGAATCCCTTGGAAAACAGCAAGTTGGTTGTTTGAACTTACAAACAAAAACCTTAGCCTCCTTGAAATTTTAACTAGGAATACCACTTAGGGTTAGGAACTAAACTTGCATGCCACGCAATAGGTAAGGCAATGAGATCTTTGATCAGGGTCGAATATTGCATATCAGACCCCAGTAATTACTTGATTTTACATACATGATAATATTTAATGCCAGATTTTACTCGTGTTTTTGTTACAGGAGGAAATTAGGAGCGTGTATAGCAAAATGATGTTAAAAGCATAGATTTGACGCTCCAAAATTACCAGAGCACGAGATGTACTCCAGAAAACCAATGGTGAAGAATATATACGCCTGGGATATGAGGAAAGCACGATAAAGAGGCCTGAAATTGGTGCAAAATGCAAGATCACATATTTTCCGCCATCGATCAACTCGAAACTTTATACAGGGGATTAGGGACATTAATTAACCGTACATTTCAAATTTCAGCCCTGGGATCACTATGGAAGTGCCCCAACTGACAAATCAGCCCATAAACCGTTGATTCTGGGCCCACCTGCAATCTGGATATGGCTCAATTTTAATCCCAACTGTTTAAAAGATATGAGAGAAGGAATGGACGGAATGGATCTCTCATATCCATCATCATGGATTCTACCGGAGTTGAGAGTGCAAATTGCACAAGTGCATTGGATGTGCACTGGATGGTGCTAGGCGGTCAAAGTCGGTTTGACCGACTACATCTCTCTAAAAAACGGAAACTTCCGTTTCAAACAGCGTTAACGCTGTAGCTCGTCGGACGAGTTGTGGGCCCCACATATTGTCCAAACGACAATCCAATCCGTCAATTCTCTCTCTAAGGCCCATGTTACCAAGGTGTAGGTGGCCGTTTTTCGAATAGAAACAGAGATCAGATCTAAACCGTCCAAACGTAAGACGGACGGTGGAGCAGAAATTCAGGTGGACCTCATCAACGGAAGGTGGAAACTACACTTTCCTGACCAAAATTTTCCCCTCCATCCAATGGACGGAGTGGATTTTTCAAAAGATCATCACAGTGGGCCCCACCATCTTCGCAGCGGAAGGAAACCGCGTCCGCAGTTGCGTCAGCGGTAACAGGCCGCTGGCCGTTTTTGCGAAGCGTTGTGGACCCCACACGTCGCCTGTCTGGACGATCCGATCCGTCCATCTTGTAGAGGGCCATGAATACTACAAAACCATGCTGATAGTTCACTCCCATGCATACACACGTGCGTGATACAGAGTCCACAAAAGGGCTACCCGGCGACGTTCAAAACTGATCTTTTTGTATTTTCTTCTCTGGGCCGCATTAATGGACGTTCAAAACTACCTATTCTTGACTGAAATTTCGTCCTGAATCCAATGGACGGGGTGGATTCTCCAGAAAATACTTCTGTGGGGCTCACCGATCACAACAGCGAAACGGTGCGAAAGGTTTCGCACAATTTGGAAATCCGGTTTTTCAGGCGATTGTGGGCCACCATCTTTGATCATATGGTAGATCTGAACCGTACATCATGTAGAGGACCCAAGAAAGTCCTAAGGGACGGTATTTTTATGGAATTTGAGCAAGGAAAGTATGGTGTTTCGAGGCCCCGAACTTAGCTGCGAAAAAGCTTTCGCTGCGCGTGCGACAGCTTCCCAAATCCGATTTTCACCACTCCAGCCACTCCATTAGCTATAAAAGAAGAGTCTTGGACATGAGAAAGGTATTCAGATCCAGAGAATTCGAGATCCAGAGCCAGGGAGAGAAGAAAGAGAAGAAAGAGAAGGAGGAAGAGAGAGAGATCGATTGTTTGGTGTTTTGATTTTATGAATTTTATTGAATATTTTTTTACGGATTTTATGGGTCACTAATCTCTCAGCTAGGGCTGAGATGAAGCCCCTAATTTGATCAGCTCTTGTATTGTTGATTTACTTTGAATATTAATTAATTTGTTTTTTTTCTCTAAGTGGGCTTTATGGGTTTAAATTCCATACTTCTCCATTTATGAACTTGATCAAAGTATATAGATGGATGTTGTTTGGATGCTTATTACAGGTGCTTGGGTCTGATCAAGAACAAGTTTCCTATAGAGGAAGAAACAGGGTGCTTTAATGAATGTACATTCCATATGCCCGACCAAGGATATGGGATATGTTGTTCATGGCATTGCTTAAAGGAATTAGACAGTCTGTATGCCCGATTAAGGACACAGATTGTACTTTCTCTATTTAAGTGGTATCAATCTAGATCAAGGTGAATCAACAGACAAGGGTTAGGATAGTTAGGGTGGATTCAAAGGTCCTAGTGCTCTCTCTTATTGAATTTTCTTCCTTATTTTCAATAGTTATTTTCCATAGATTTGTGTTAGCAATTTGATCCTTTATTTGTTGAATTAGTTAAGGAGAATCGTGAATTTGAATTGTGACGACCAGTCCCTGTGGATTCGACCTCGGTCTTACCGAGTTTATTACTACATCACAACCCTATACTTGGGGAGTGAACAATCTTTAACTTTAGTATTACTTCGTGACTGACTAAAAGCATTTTTCCAATACCTGAACCACAAAAATTTTGATCCCTCAGGAAGCCATGCCACCAATACATCGGTCACATCACACCAACATAGTGGATATTCACCCCATAGCATCAACTGAACGGCAGAGGGAGAGAAGTCCCGAGTACACACCAGGCCTCCCACCTGGGGTGGACAACATGGACAATTGGTCTGAAGTAATTGGGGAGTCTTCCTCCCCCCGGATACTCACATCCGGCCTACCGCCATGATACTTTGAACAGATGACGCCTACTGTCGAGGCATCCGTAGAAAGACAGACTGGGACTGCAGCCTTTGCAACCGTCAAACAAATGGTTGCAGCCATGCAGTGACAGTAAGACATGTTCACGTGATAATAGCCAGACATGCATACACTAATGATGGAATCTTTAAGGAGTAGGGACCGTAGAGAGGTGTCTCGGGAAAGATATGGCAGAGGTGCAGATATCTTCGAGAGGTTTCAGAAGCTTCGGCCGCTGACATTTGAGGGGGCGCTGGATCCAGTACAGGCAGAGCACTGGCTGGCAAGAATTTTTAAAATAATGCGACCCCTGAAATGTTCTGATTCATAGATGGTGAGCTTAGCCACATACTTGCTAGAAGGAAAAGCAAAGAACTGGTGGCAGAGCCTGCAGCGGAGTGTTCCGACCACCTACTCCTGGACATGGGTTGGATTCAAGATAAAATTCCTAGAAAAGTATTTCTCACGGTCATGATGCAATGAGAAGATCGCACAATTCTTACGGCTGGAGCAGGGGAGCCTTACAGTTGCCCAGTACGAGGCGAGGTTCGACGAGCTCTCTCGTTATGTACCAGATGCTCTTGAGGACAATGAATATAAATTGCAAAAATTCAAGGAAGGGCTCAAGCCCGGAATTCAGTCTCGTCTGTGCATGTGGGATTTCGGGGACTTCTCGGAATTGATAGACAAGGCAATGAGAGTGGAGAAGGACTTCGAGCACACCATTCACTCCCGCCTCCCAGCCCGAAACGCCCAATTCAGACAAAGGCAGGCTCCTCCCACTCCATCTACTCCTACAGAGAGGTCCAGGCCAGTACCGGCACGAGCTCCGCCCTTGCCCTCCGGTGGAAGCTGCAACTACTATGGCAAGTGAACCACAACGCCCGAACTTGTTTTAGGAGGATGCGCGACCAGGGAATTCCACTTCCAGGAAATCGTCCCTAGCAGGGTCTAATGATAGCCAGGCCGGTACCCAGGCCCCAGCAGCTAAGGACAGGACCCCCAGCCCCACAAAGAGCACGGGTATACGCAGTCACCACTTCAGATTCCTAGCAGGATCCACTCTAGACCATCCATGGTACCGCCCACATTAACAGTACCCCTGTACTTACCTTGTTTGATTCTAGTGCAACTCTGTCATTCACAGATTCTGCCATTGCATCTAGATTAAAAATAAACACAACCCGCATGCACACTCCCCTAGTAGTAGCATCCCCTATGGGAAAAATTGTAAAAACAAACAAAATATGCAGGGCATGTCCCATCACCTTTGCAAATCATCTGGTGACCATACATCTGGTCATCATGCCTATCAAACAGTTTGATGTCATCCTTGGGATGGACTGGCTTACATTCGTGCACGCGGTCATGGACTGTCGTGGCAAGACGGTCACCATAACCATTCCAGGGCGATCTCCCTTTACTTCAAAAGGGAAGGGCAAACACGAAGAGTTTGGTAGCTTACAAGCTCTAGCCGAGGTCGAGACAGAAGAAGTCTCCCTCAGTCACATACCGATCATGCGAGAATTCCTGAAAGTGTTCCGAGAAATACCAGGGCTGCCTCCTAGGCGGGCGGTAGATTTCTGTATCGATCTCAAGCCAAGGACCGCCCCCATTTCGCTACTCCTATTTCTCATGCCTTCATGCAAGATGGAGGAGTTGAGGAGCCAAATCGACGAATTACTAAACCAGGGCTCATCCACCCCAGCGTTTCACCTTGGGGAGCGTCAGTCCTCTCCTCTTTGTGAAGAAGAAGGATGGATCGATGCGCATCTGCATTGATTATTGATGTTTGAATGACATTACGATAAAGAATATATACCCCCTGCCACGTATCGACGATCTATTCGATCAATTCAAAGATGCCAACATCTGAATGACGTTACGATAAAGAATAGATACCCCCTACCACGTATCAATGATCTATTCGATCAGCTCAAAGATGCCAAGTACTTCTCCAAAATAGATCTGCGCTCAGGGTATCATCAGCTGAGAGTCAGGGATGGAGATATCCCTAAGACTGCATTCAGGACTCGCTACGGACACTACGAGTTCTTATTAATGTCTTTTGGACTTACAAACACTCCAGCGGTGTTCATGGACCTCATGAATCGAGTTTTCATGCCATACCTAGATCAGTTCGTGATCGTGTTCATTGATGATATCCTGGTCTATTCTAAGAGTCGGAAGGAGCATGAACAACACTTGTGCACGGTTCTGAGCACCTTCAAGGAAAATCAGTTATATTAAGATATCCAAGTGCTAGTTTTGGGACACATGGTTTAGGCTAACGGGATAGTGGTTAATCCAGCAAAGGTGGAAGCAGTATCTAAGTGAGAGCAACCCACTACAGTTACCGAGGTCCAAAGTTTCCTCGGTATGATAGGATATAACACCAACTAGACTCTGTTGTAGTTTCAGGTGACGACGAGGCTTACGAGATGGAGTCTATCTTCTATGATGACGAGGAGAAGTTCTCCTACATGCAGCTCTCTAGCAGGTCTATGTAGACCTGTAGTTATGTATCGGGGCTATAGGGATATGGATAGATGACATTACACTTTATCAATTTGTACATTTTAGAATTATACATGTAATTATTTAACCTGGTGACATTCATACTCTGGGGACTTATAATCACTTATATGCTCTATATATTTATCACAGTCTTCCGCTTGCGTAATTTAACTGTCTCTGGAGTATGATATGCTGATTTGTATAATCCCACTCATGGTTAATGTACTAATATGGACAGCATTTAATCATCATTATCTATGTTGCATAAGTGATGTGTTGGAACTCGGGAGTCGAGCTTCTGCTCGACTCCTGATTTTCGAAGCATTACACCTGCACAAGAACCTAATCGAGTTTGGCTCACAAACTCTTACCATCAATCCTATACAAGAAAAGATGGCGTATAGACTCTTACACTTGACAACTTACTTGTTAGATTGAGCTCCTTTTGTAGCGTCATCTCGGGTTGCTTGGTTGATGCTCTTTCATGCTTCAATCAGCTCCTATTTTCTCCTCAGATCATGATGTCGATTCTTTGTCAACGCTTCAGCTCCAAGATCAAACAACTTACATATAGTGCTTCTTTGAGGTGACCAAGGTGATGAGAGGTTGATTGAATCTCCTACAATTAATGGAAAGTTGTAATTATTAGGGGATTCACCTAGGTGGGTATTTTAGAGGATTTAGACTAGTATGCCTATAGAGGTTGAGTATAATCTCTAGAAAATAAATGAGTTCAAGTACATTTTCAAGGTGGAGGTTGGAATCCTCGTTAAAGTGTTATATCAAGAAAGATGAATTAGAACCCATTGATTTAAAGTTGTGGGATGAGATATATGATTATGGAATCACTTAATCTTTTATTGCACAAAAAACCTATCGAAATGCCCAGGAACCGAGTGCCCTTTGTAAGAAGTTATAATATTAAAATGGGCAGATAACGGCTTTGTCGATGCCTTTGAATGGTACCTCGATGATATCAAGAAAATCAGATAATATGATTTATTCTTGCTAAACATTTATAAGTTACTTATTCGATGCCATCGAGTGGTATTGAATGCCATCAAAGTTAACATTTAATGCCATCAAAGGAGACCTTGATACCATTAAGAAAAACAAATAAAATGATCAATTATTATTGGACATATCTAACTTTCTACTCGATGCCATCGAGGGGGTCTTCGATGAGGTCTGCTCGATAAGATCGAACACCACTCGAAATCTGTTTGTTTTTTGCGTATGTTTTCACAACAGCTTTACACCTCTTTTAGCCTTACTTATCATGTTCCAAGTAGGTTTTCAAGGCTAAGGGATGATCAACAAGGTTTACCTATTAAGCGAAGATCATCTAGAGGTTTAAGGATTGTTTTCGGTAAATGGTTAGGGTTACCAAGGCACCTCATTTACATGTTCTTTGATCCTTCATTCTCTTGTTCTATTGTGTCTTTGGTCTTCAGCTTCCAAAAGCTTAACCGATTATACGACACAATGACTCATGTGATTGCCAAACAAGATGTACAAATTAGTTCACTACACTTCATTCTTTTAACTCGCTTATTGAGCTTACTGAATTTGAGAATGAGGAGTTGGAGTATGCTCAAGGGCTTATGATTCAACTTTCCCAAGGGTCGATCTCAATTAAGGTACCAGTTAATGATCGAGTGGCACAGGGAATTTTCGAACATGACGATATTGCTACGATCCAAGAACACAACACGCTTGATTCTAGTATGGAAGACGAGTCCCTTTTCTTTGAACGTCCTAGCTGTATAGAAATTTGATTAACACACTTTGAAGATTTTAATGATGATATGATCAAAGACATAATGGATGCCTTGTAATATTTACCTCGGTAGTTGACACTAATCGGGTCATTATTTTAAAGTGCCTCATTCCAGAGATCCTGAATGTTTGCCATCAAAGGTGAAGGAGTTGGAATTTGAACCGAAGTTTAAAACTTTGGAATTTGTAGAGACTACATTGCCTAAAGAGATTTTTTTCTGAATTTCACCTAATTGTAGTCTCTGATTCACCGCAGTGTGCTAACATTGAAAACTTTTCTATCACGGGTGATTATTATACACTTTGGAAACCTCAAAATTTTAATCGAATATATGTTGTTGAGGTTCATAAATTTCTCTGGACATCCATGCTCCAGGACATCCCAACCTACTACAAAAATGGCTTCTGGATGATTATGTTGAAGAACCTATTGAGAAATTTATCAACATATTGGCTAAAGGAGGAACCTACATGCTTGAAATGAGTAATTTTTCCTTGCTTTCTTAGATTAGGAATTTATTTACTTTCTTAGGATTAATTTGATTTATTAGTTTAGTTTACTTGCTGAAGCATCAATTGATAGGAAGTTCACATTAGCTTATATCTGTCGCCTTTAAGGTACTTTTCATCTAGCCCTCTTTATTTTTATTGGGGACAATGTATAATTTAGGTTGGGAGGTAGGTTTCCTTTGAAAATATTTTAGATTTGTGCTGAATTTTTAAAATTTTGAGATTTTTTTTTTAATTTTTAATTTTTTTTAAATGAATTTAAGTGATTTTAATATTAATCTAGAGATTAGAGTGATAATATACTTAATGTTGATGATTTTTTAAGTCGAAATTTTAGTTATTTGATAGATTTCAAAATTACGTTTCAAGTTTTTAATCTTTTAATTGGAATTCTTAAACATTAATTGAGTCATAATTTCATGACACATCTAGCTTATACATTAAAGTTTAAATTTAATATTGAATTGTCAACTTGATGATTATTGAGAATGATAGGAACCAAACCTAAGGAATTTATCCATCATGTTCAATGAAAATAATTGGAAAAAAAGTAATACCCAGCTAAAAAAAGTTGTCGTCGAAAAGGGCTACCTATCAAAGTTCCATGAAAGGACCGTTGTGAAAAATAAAAGAAGAAAAGATCGAAAATAGTGTGAAAGTCGTCGATGGGAAAATCAAAAGCTAGATGAGTAGAATATTGAACTGTAAGGTAAGTTTTGGTTTAGACTCTCGTTATCATGAACTCTCTTGATTATCAATATTATCATGAAAGTAGAGAGTTGAACCTTTGGTTGTGTTCAGTCTAGATTTTACTATGCACCTATAGAACACAATGTTTAGAATTTTTATAATTATGGATTAATGCTTTAAACTTGATTAGGATGTTTACCAAGCACTAGAGTTTAGGTGAAAGTTTTGCTTTCCATTAATGTTCCTTAGATTTCTATAATTTAGATTGTTTTTTAATGTTTGAGTTTATAGAAAATTTATTCAATTGGTTTCAAAATATCTTTATCATGTTTTATTCGAGACTAGCAAAATTCTGGTTGGGGGTGTAATAACACCTAAATATTGCATATTTATTATCTCAATTGCATCAACTTTCCTTTCAATTTAAGTGTTAAATTGATTTATTTATATGTATTTTCTTCATGCGAGGTGATTCGAAAGACTAAGATGAATATGCTCTTAAAAAAATAGATTAAAGCTCAAAAAGAGATAAAGTTAAAGACATTGAAGAATTAAATATTTGAAAGACATTATTAAAGAATTCAAGTGTCAAAGATCAAAGCAAATCAAGGACAATGGGTGAAGAAAATACGAAAAAAATCACAAAGTCCATTAACAGAAATAACAGATGTTCGAACAACCCCAAGTGTAAGGCTGCGATGCAATAATAACTCGGTGAGACCGAGGTCGATCCACAAGAAGTTTGAAAACACAACTAGATCTAGTCTAAAGCTAACGGTTTGTCTGAATTTTTAATCCAGCGAATGAGTTAAGATTTAAAACAATAAAAATAGAGTATTAAGGATCTAGGGGTCCACTTCTAGTTAGGGGTGTACACGGGTCGGGCCGAGTCGAACTGGCCTCAGCCCGTCCAGGCCCGTTCAACAGCCGCACCAGGTCCGAACCGGATCGGGCCTGGTCACCGGGCCAACATCTCCAGTCCGAACCGGGCCCGAGGCGAGTTCGGGCCGAGTTCGGGCCAGTTTCGAACCTTCAAGTTCGGGCCAGTTTCGAACCTGAGTTCGGGCCAGTTTCGAACCTTACAGCAAATTCATGGGAAGGGCTTTGGCAGGTAATCCGCGTCCCATTACAAGGCCCTCGATCAACGGTTTAGATAGTTGAATTATAAACTCCACAAAAAATCTAACTAGTCAGGACATTTACATACATTTGACAAAGCATAAAATAAAACATTTTATACAAACTGAATACAGTCATACACTACTGACTACTATTGAGAAAATTCATCTGCTGAGCTCGAGCTGCTATCTAAATCTTCATATACGTACTCATTCACCTCTCCCTCTTCAGAAGGTGGAGATAGCTTTTTATCGCCCTCCTCTTGTATAGTTTGAATTAGATTTTTCAAACTATTTTTGTGAGAAAATTTATACGTAATTCCCAACGTCCTGTAAAATGCGCCCAGACTAGAGAGAAACTTAGCTGAATTCTTACTATTCTTCTTTTTACCCATGCAGCTTGAACTTGCTTCAACATCATGTGGTGTTGGAGGACATTGTTGATGTGTAGAAGCCTCTTCCATACTGTGCTTTAAGGAGAGTTGGAGTTGTTCTTCTTCCAATGCTAATAATTTAGCTTCCTTCTCTGCCTCAGAAAGTTTGGATTGGGGAGTGGAAGTTTTTTTGTTTGAGTCAAGAACTGCTTGGAAAAGAACTTGGATTTCTTTTGAGACTTTAGGACACGGTTTTGTATCTCCACCCCGACAGGATAAGTGTAATTTGAGCCGATTAGTTTTGTTAACAAACTTGGCTCCACACAAATTACATAAAATCTTTAACTTTCCAGACTTTGGAGAATGGACTAAGGAACCATAGTCCCAAATGTCAATCGATGGTTCGCTTGAAGACATCTGCATATTGTGTTGGAAAAGTATTTTAAGTCTTTTAACAATAATGAAATACCAACATAAAATAAAAGCAATTTATGGATAAAAAAGAGTCATTAATGCATTACGCAGCTTGCATAACATCCATCAACATAACAGAGAAATAAAAATAAAAGTCAAAAGAGTACCCATTACAGCATTTGCAAATTCAAATAAACTAACAAAATCAAAACATTCATCCCAAACATCCATCATATTGCTATTGTTTCATGTGTTGTGGCTTCATTCACATTCTCCTCCTCTTCCTCATCCAGATCATAACCTCCTAGATTCGGACGCAACCAATCTTGTATACAAATTAATGCTTCCACTGTATCCGGTGCAAGGGAACTTCTAGTCTTGCTCACGACCCTGCTCCCTGTGCTAAATGCAGATTTTGATGCCACTGTTGAAATAGGAATTGATAAAATATCTCGTGCCATCGTCGATAGTGTAAGATATTTTCCTTCACTAACTCGCAATTTCTACCACTCCAACACATCGAACTCTGAATCCTGCCGTCGTACGACTGACTCTTTGAGACACATGTCTAACTCTGATTCTTTCAGGTCTACGTCTGTATTTTCTTTTGCTAAGAAAGACATGAAATCAGCTTCGTCGTCGCAGCTTGAAGCAACTTGGGATCTAACTTCAGAAGCACTTGGTGTGGACATTGTGGTTGTGTACGCATTGTACAATGCTTCGATTACGTCACGAACCTTCGAGGTTTCAGATATTGCCTTTTCAGTAGGATAAATTCTCGTGAAGATGTATTTAACATAACTCATCTTGCGCCGAGGATCAAGAACAACAGCTAATGACATTATCAGATGGCAATCATTCCAGTACTTATCGATCTTCATTTGCATACCACCTGTCATGATTTGGAGAAAAAATGGACCGTCATCAGCAACTTTCTTCAGGGTATCCTTGATCTTCCACACAGATGGAAGAAACATATTTGCTGTAAGAAACTTATTGCCAGAAAATATTTGTGTACAGTCATAAAAAACCTTTAAAAATTTGTGAACTTCTTTCGCTTTGCTCCAATCATCATTAGTAGGCAACCAAGCATATGTTCTATCACGCACTGCATATTCCGGAAAGGCATGTTCCAATTCCAGGGCTGAATCCAACATCTCAAAAGTGGAATTTCAACGTGTGCATACATCTAACTTCAACATTTTTGGAGACGTCAAATTCAAACGTTGGACGATGTCTTTCCATATGCTCAATCTTGACGGCGAGCCTCTTATGTACTTCACACTCTCCCTCACATTCTCTATAGTTTGGTCAATTGATTTCAACCCTTCTTGTACAATTAAGTTGAGAATGTGTGCACAACACCGAACATGAAATATGTTTCCCCCAAAAAATAAACTGTCGGTTGCCTTGAACTGGTTACGTAAGAATTGTATGACACTGTCATTTGTCGAAGCATTATCTAAAGTTAATGAACTGACTTTCTTTTCAATGCCCCAATCTCGTAGACAGTTGTAAATGCAATCTGAAATAACCAAACCAGAATGGGGAGGTGGAAGATGGCGAAAGTTCAATATTCTCTTGCAAAGTTTCCAATTTTCATCAACATAGTGTGCAGTCAATGAAATGTAACCCTTTCTTTGATTCTGCGCCGTCCACATATCAGACGTCAAACTTACTCTTGAAACCGAATCTAAAACTGCTTTCAGCTTCATTTTCTCACTGGCATACATCTTCATGCATTCTCTCTTCACAGTAACACGGGAGACCTTCTCAAACTGAGGATTAAGGTATTTACTGTATCCCATAAATATTTCACTCTCTACCATCTTAAATGGCTGCTCATCAATGATAATAAGCTTTGCAAACCACTCCTTCAGCTTCCCTATTTCAAACTTATGAGTGGTAAGTGTACCTTCAGAAGCAGATCCTTCGGACTTTGTAAACGATAGCAATTGTTGGCCTGAACGTGGAAGTTTAGGTCTCCTTGCACAAGTTTTTCTATATCTGTTTAAATGAGACGTCGACCCCCCGACACTTTTGGTGTATAGACTTTTGCAGTGCATACATCGGATCTTGGGGACATTGTTAACTACTACTTCTTCAAAATCATCCCAAACAGCTGACCATTTCTTTCCTTTGTTTGCAGCTGAAGACCCCTCTCCCTCAACAACAAGTGGTGATGTGGCTGACGCACCGGCACCGCTACTAGGGGTAGCCGTAGGTGGGACTTCATCCTCACTAGCCATATCTAAAGATATGAAACAATTTCGTTTATCCTTGGACCTTACTCCTTAGTAAAGAATTTCCTAAGCGAATAAATCAGTTACCCATTCAATGCTGGATAGATAGTAATACTTTCATTATTCGATTTAAATGACACGCCAAAATTTCGGCAGCATCTCCCCTTATCTCTCCAGAATATATTAATATTGGATTTGATTCACACGTCAACTATCCACACAAAGTGGGGATATTTGATGAGGAAGTAAATGCAAGAAATATATCCAGAGAGAATTAGGAGAGACGAACCAAAACAGGCATGTGCATTTAAATTAGAATAAATGAAAGCATTTCTGTCTATCCAACATTGAACTGTCCAAAAAGGGACAATTTGAGAATTTCTATGCATCCATAAACACACTCAATCTATGTCTGGCAACATAGAAATCCTCAAATGGGTAACTGATTATCCTATACTACAAGAACAATAATAAAAAATAATTAAATCAATTACCCATTCAATGTTGAATAGATACTAATGCTTTCATTATTCAATTTAAATGGCGAGCCAAAATTTCGGCAGCATCTCCCCTTATCTCTCCAGAATATATTAATCTTGGATTTGATTCACACGTCAACTATCCACACAAAGTGTAGATATTTGATGAGGAAGTAAATGCAAGAAATATATCCAGAGAGAATTAGGAGAGACGAACCAAAACAGGCATGTGCATTTAAATTAGAATAAATGAAAACATTACTGTCTATCCAACATTGAACTGTCCAAAAAGGGACAATTTGAGAATTTCTATGCATCCATGAACACACTCAATCTATGTCTGGCAACATAGAAATCCTCAAATGGGTAACTGATTATCCTATACCACAACAACAAGAACAAAAAAATAAAAATATATCTAATAGGCAATTGGTATAAACATAGATTACAACTAACTAACAAAAACAACATTTACAAAAATATAAATAACTACTTAATATGCATTAAAAAGATTAAAATGGAGTGGTAGGAAATCTAATAAATGAAATTTTTTAATCATTCATTAGCCATAAGATTCATAAACAAAACTAACTATAATGTGATGGCCCTTGCACTAAAAATCTAATAAATGAAAATTTTTAATCATTCATTTGTTTGGTAAGCAGATGGATAAGCCTGGTTTTATCTTCATAGTTAAAGCCTATTGTCTAAAGACTTGATGACCTATGGTCTAATTGAAGTTATGACCTTTGATAGAGTGGAGTGGCAGGAAAGTATTCATATAGCCGAACCCAAGTTGTTGGGATAAGGCTTAGATCAACGAGCATATAAATAAATCATTTGTGCCTCTTTGTGTGTGTGTGTGTGTGTGTGTGTGTGTGTGAGTTTTAGATGGTTTTATCTAATTATGCTAAGCGGATAAATCAGTTACCCACGTGGCATCGTTCATCTTCAATCGTTCCTAATATTCAATCAATCCAAATATGCCACATGTCAACAGTTGGGATTTTTTTTTATTTGTAGTTATACTATATTCATACTCGTTCGAGCTAAACCGAGCCAAGGTTCGAGCCAAACCAAACCGAGCTAGCATACAACTTAGACTCGACTTGATTTTGAAATGAGTTGGGATTTCCGGCTCGACCTAGCTTGAATAGACTATTTGAGCAGAACCAAATCGAGTTAAATCAAGCCAAATCGAGCAAGCTTTAGAAGCACAAGAAAAAAATTGTTATTTTTGGTCATTTGCAATGTACGGTGGATTCCTCCTATCTACTTGATCATAGATCATTATGAAAGTAAGTTGGAGAACCATGCTGCTTTCCCGTGTCATCTTTTTTATTTCTTATGAAATTGGAGCAGTTTTTAGTCGTCTTCAATGCACTTTTTTAGGAGTAGCAGTGATTGCAAGCAACTTTTTTTCACACGAGTTTGGGATTCCAATAAAGCCTTGGTAGGAGCAAATGATAAATAAAAATCCCATCTTTAGGTGGTCATTTTTCTATTTGATTTCGTAGTAAAGTTCATATATACATATATAAGAAAAGCATGCCTACCCTCTTTTCATTTTTTTATTTCATTTTCCCACCCATTGTTTTATCACATTCAACTAAAGTGCAAGAGAAAGAAAACGAAAAATACAAAAATACAAGAAATAAAGCTGCAAAAGTATAGATACAGGATCCATATCCTTTGGCTCAACCCCATGTAAGGTGATTTTGCCTAACCTTCATACCCATTGGTCCACTCTGCATCATTTGCCACGTGGGTCTTGTTAGGACTTATTAAAGGGAATTGACATTTACACCCTCCCTTTTTAAATATATACGCCCTTCCCTTTTCTTTTATTGCTTTAGGGAGTTGTTAATACTCTGGCTGCTTATGATGCTTGATGCATGGGCACTTACAAATTGTATATGTGATATGCATTAACTCAAATTCAACTGCCTGAATTGTGGAACCCATTGGAGCCTTGCCGCTGACACATGGATACTTTGTTTGCTGAAATAGAACCATTGGATATTTTTCATTTCAACCATCCAATAAATGTCCGCCTATCTGATAGTTATATGATCAAATAAATGTAGACTTTACTTTATGAGAGATCCAAACGTGCACTCATAATATGGCCGTTTAATTTGAACTACTTGCATTGCATGTCATGTGTACAAAATTTCTTTGCCTGTGTATCATCCATCACGCTGCCAGAGTATTGATGGTACAAAGTTGTACTAATGGTCTCTCCCCTCCCAAGTTGAGTTGGGGAAAGAACCATGCTTGAGTCATACTGACCGGCCTTTGGTGCAGGACAAACCACCCTGAGAGACCTAAACAAGTACCCATGTTTTAATATTTTAATATGGGAAGAAGGTGGGTCCAGTGGACCCTATTGGCAAGGGATGGACGGTCTATTTGGATGGTTAGAATAGGCCGATCAGTGCCATTGTCAGGCTATACTCAATCCAGAATGGAGCTAATGATTTGGACGGTCCTGATTGATTTACAGGGCCATGTTGTGGGACCGACAATGGTAGAGAAAGTACAACGGTAGGGATCTGGTCCACTGCAGAGAAAGAACAACAATCAGGGATCCAGTTTGATCAATGGACCCCAAATGGACGGTTAAAAGAAAACGAACCAGAAAACCCCAATCGAAATGCATGGATTGTCCAATCCATGTGGCTTTCCTACAGTGGGCCACCTAAGTAAATCCCCACCAGATGGACGATTCAAATTCACCGACCGTACAGCTACACGCCGTAAACCATAACAAAAAAAAAAAGACAGTTCGCTGCAACAAACCATTTCCCAAATGGCTACCTTACCTATATGGCCAGTTTATTCCAATAAACATATCAAGATTCCAAAAGAAAAAGAAAAAAAACAAGAAAATATGAAACAGTAAATCCACATTCCATTTCCATGAATCAATACACTAAAGAGAGAGAGAGAGAAATCATACCTGGTGGTTGGACGGCCGGACGAGCGAGCAGAGAGGCGGAGGTCCTTTGGTGGTTGGACGGCCGGACGAGCGAGCAGAGAGACGGAGGTCCTCTGGTGGTTGGACGGCCGGACGAGCAGAGAGAGGCGGACGGATGGTCGGATGGATGAGTAGAGAGAGAGAGAGAGAGAGAGAGAGAGATTTGGTGGGGGTCGGGCACTAGCAAGGAGAGGGTTTCGTGGGGCCGCTGGACGGATGGACAGACAGACGAGCGTCGAGCAGAGAGAGAGAGAGAGAGAGAGATAGAGAGAGAGAGAGAGATTTGGTGGGGGCCGTGGGGCCGGGCAGGGAGAGATTTGGTGGGGACCGCTGCTGCCGCACTAGGATCGGGCATTTTCTCAAAAGGGGGAAAGGGAAAGCAAGCAATAGACGACGGGTAGAGTTTTTTTTTTTAAACAGGGTATATATACCCTAAAGTGCGGGCGGGCCGGGACCGGCCGGGTTTCGGACCGAGTCAAACCGAACTGGGTCATATCCGAACTCGGCCTGAACTCAGTTTCGGGCGAGAAATTTGACCCGTCTTGACTCGAACTTAGCTCTGGGTCAGGCCGAGTCGAGCTTTTTCGGGCCGAGTCGAGCGAGCTAACCGGGCTAGCCCGGTTTGTGTACACCCCTACTTCTAGTAATAACAATGCATAATTAATTGATTCATATTCTGTAACTCAACTAGAATTGAATTCCAATTCATTCTAATCGGAAGATCAAACAATTAAACTAATCTCAACATCCAACAAGGTATGATAGTAATTGAACGATTCTCTTATAAAGCACTCGGATATCAATTGTCGGGAATTCAAACATCTATTATTCTTGGAGTCTATAATAAATCAAAGACTTTTATAGATTGATTTCTTCTTTTAATCAACATTATAATTGTACTTTTAAGCATCCAATGTGCTCGGAGTCGACAATGGATTAAAGATGAAATAACACAAAAGCTTTAAAGAAAATTCAACCAATTTTAATTAACTAATCATCATTCAATTTCAAAAGTATAAATCCATAAACTAAAACATAATAATAAGCTAGAAGCTTCACACCTTAGCCTTAGCTGAGAGATTAGCTATTCATAGTTAACTCAAAAACAAACTAAAAACTAAAGATCTACTAAAACCCGTGAAGAAATTAAAGTGGAAGAACGTTGTCAGCGCTTCGCCTAAGCATTCTCCCTCTCCAAATCCTAGAAGATGATTTGGGACATCCTAGGGACTGCAATTTATAGTTTTGGAGATATGACTTTTGCACCGCCTTATAAAAATTACAAACCGACGTTGAATTTACGCAGTCGCGTGCACCTTCGATGGCATCGAAGAATGTGTCCAACAACTAACTTGGGAAATTCATGAATTTTTCTCAATGAGATTGAAGATGGTTCGATGGGATCGAAGTTGCCTCCAATGGCATTGAAACTGTCATTGATGGCATCGAATGGTCATTTCTCCATATTTCATGATTTTGTCTTTCTGGCCATGGAATTTCATAATTTGATTTTTCTGGCCCTGAATTTTTAAGACTCATTTCCCTTGGTTTCTTCACTTATTTGAAGCATCGTTTGACTTCCTCTTAATCTCGTTTGGTCTACATGCTCGAATATGCTTGATCTTCATCCCTCGAGCTCTTAAATCTTTAATCACAACCCTCTTGATTATCTTTGGACTTTAAATCCTCACATTTAACTTAAATTTGGTCTTGGACTTTAAATCTCTCCTTTCTCAAGAAGCACATATAATTATGACTAATTAACTTGATGAATATAATAAAAGCAATGCAAAATAGGAGATAAATATGCAATATTTATGCATTATCACACCCCTTAATTAACATTTTGCTAGTCTTGAGTAAAACATGCAAAAGATATTTCGAAACCAGGTAAACAAGTTTTCTATAAACTCAAACAATTTCAAAAACAATCTAGATTATAGATATCTAAAATTAATATAAAACACAAGTTTGACCTAAACTCTAGTACTTAGTAAATGTCATAATCAAGTTCAAAGCATTAATCCTATAATTAAAATAATTATAAACATTGAATTTCATGAGTGTGTAGTGAAGTCTAAGCTTAACACAACCAAAGGTTCAATTATCTACTTTAATGATAACATTGATAATCAAAAGAGTTCAGGATAACCAAAACTTGCATTACAGTTCAACATTCTACTCTTCCAGCTTTTAATTTTTCCATCGACGACTTTTACACTATTTTCATCTTTTTCTTCTTTTAATTTTCACAACAGCCTTTTCAATGAACTTCGATAAGTAGCCCTTTTTTATAACAACTATTTTTTTAATTGGGTATTACTTCTCTCTCTCTCTCTGTTTTTTTTTTTCAATTCTTTTCATTGAACATGATGGACAAATTCCCCAACTTTAGTTCTTATCATTCTCAATAATCATCAAGTTATTAATTCAATATTAAACTTAAAATTTAATGTCTAAATTAGATGTTATATATAAATTACATGACTCAATCAATGTTTGAAACTCCCAATTCAAAGATTAAAAACTTCAAACTTAATTTGAAATCTATTAAATAACTAATATTTATATTTAAAATATCCTTAACATTAAGTATCTTATCATTCTAATCTCTGGATTATTTTTCAAAATAGAAATATTTTTTTTAGAAAATTTTTTTAAAAAAAACAAAATATCGCTCAAAAATTCAACAATTCAATACAAATCCGAAGAATTTCCAAAGGAAACCTACCTCTAACGTAAATTTTACATTGTACTCAATGTATAAACATATGCAATAAGAGCAACTTGATAGCAACGGAAATAAAGAGGATTAGATGAAAAGTACCTAAAAGGTGATAGACAAATAGGCTAGTGTGAACGTCATATCAAAAGATGTTTCAACAACTAAAGTAATATAATCAAACTAATCGTAATAAAGCAATAAATTCATAATCTTAAACTAAGAAAGTAAGGGAAAAACTACTTATTTTGGACAGATAGGTTCCTCATATTGCTAGTATCTCGATAAATTTCTTAATAGGTTTCTCAACAAGATCATCTAATTTGCCAAGAAACCCATCTTTCGTACATGTAGAAAAGATTTGCAATGGTAAAAAAATGAGCATAAAACTATCAAATTCAATGTCATCGATTGGTCTTCAATGACATCGAAGGACCTTTGACATCGAGAAAATCAAATTTCTCTTCAATATGTTGCTAAACAGTTCTGTTCAATGCCATCGAGAATATCCCCATTTTGACTTGAGGTTGTTGGACATTTTGGTGACTGAGTTCGATGTCATCAATAGGTCTTCAATGTCATTGAAGGACCTTTCAATGCTATTGAGAAAATCCAGATTTTTGCCTTTAGGTTGTTGGATATTTTGGAGTCTTTGTTCGATGTCATCAATAGGTCTTTGATGCCATCGAGAAAATCCATAAATTTGAAGTTTAGTTGCTCAATATTCTGGACTTTAAGCTCAATGCCATTGAATATAGTTCATTGGGACTTCGATGCATCGAAACTTGTCTGTTTTTGAGATTTTCTTTTTGAACATACTCATTCCCATACAACTAACTATTATTCTTTAAGATGATTTTCCTATGAGGTTTGAGCTACATAGAAGGTTTTATTTAGTGGGACTGGAATAGGTTTTTGAAGAGGTCTTTGCCATTTACTTACTTTGTCATGCTTTAGACGCCTTCAATCTTTGAGTTTTCATATTTGAATCTTCTTTGTGGCCCTCCAGACTCTAAGACCCATAACTCACGGTAATTAATAAATTAGGGCACTTACAATCTTCCCCTTTGTCAATTACATGACAAAACCTAAAAAATAATGTACACAACTCAATAAACATGTAACATTACATGACTTGTTGTAAGATTTACAATATGACTAAAGACATTTACAATATACTCTTTAATGCTCCCCCTAAGTCTCTGCAACACAAATGTTACCAAAAAGATATAGCATAACATTTGGTGGAAGTATGTTTCTCCCCCTTTTTGTCAGTGATTGGCAAAGGTTAGCTCTAGAAACATGATTTATCAATTGAAGATTGAAAAAATGGACAATAATGCACTATACAAGGGAAAAAAACAATAGGCATGAGAACACATAGGATATGAAGCCAAAAGAAAATGTATATAATATATCTAAAAGATTCATTCATATAAAAAAGTTAAATCCAAAAAGGAACATTTGATAACATTTTCAGTCAAACAAAAAAGTAATACAAGACTGAGATGGTTAGACACATAACATTGCAAAAAAAAAAAAAAAACACAATGACCTACTGGGCCCCTAATTAAATTACCCATTACTAGAGGGTCCAGGTCCGGAGCTAGCGATGTCGTCAGGGCAACAGGTCAAGACAACCAGAATTTCCAGTGTCGTTTATTGGAGCGAACAAATCATTGCTCCAATCTAGTTAGCCACTCATCATGATGATTATGTTGTGCTTGAAGTGTTGCTTGGGCCGTTAATAGCTTCTCGAACTGATCAGGCGGTTGGGTGGTATGACTGGAGGTAGCCGCATCTGTGGAGGTCTCTGGTGTTGGTGCGGCTTCGACGCTCGTCGCCTCCTCTCCGTCAGCTGTAGGAATATCAATGCCCTCTTCATCATATGGTGTTGCTGTTGGGGCCAGGAGGTACATCTTCTTTATGTTTTCTTTGGTGATCCACGATGCTGGGACAAGCGTATTTAAGGTCGACGAGAACCCGCACTCCTGAGCCAATAGACATATGAGATGACCAAATGAGAGGTAGGTGGACCTTGCTTCCCCTCACTATAAGTGCAAGCTGGTGAAGAATAATAGTGGGGAGGCATAATCAGATACCCATCCCTACAATGTAGACGATGTCTAACAGAAAAGAGGTTAGGTCAACTCTATTGGTTCCCCTTGGGTAGATGTTTGTTGTGAATATGGAGTGAAGGAATCAGAACTGACTCAAGATGGTAGATGATCACAATGCATTATCGTGAATCCACAGCTCACCCTTCCCGTTACACAAAAACTTAGTCAGCATGACCCGGAAAGCAGGAGAAGCGAGGTCATGGTCAAGCTGAGGCTTGTGGGACATAGGGACACCAATCATTGTAGCAATGCAGGTTGTTGTAATCTTGACAAGACGATGACCCACGTCGACTTCAAAGGAAGGAGGGTGAAGGGTGGGACCTTGACACTTGGATATAAACATGTAGACTTGATTTGGTTGAGTCATACCACCAAATTTTAACACATTTTCCATCCTATTACTTTCAACATAGTATTCATCCCGTAAGGTTATATGCTAGTGATATCAAAATTTCTCTTAAAAATGATTTCTTGAGTCTTATATTTTTCCAATAATTTGTTGGTCGTTGGGGTTATAGGTACAACAGGTTCTTCATTGTGGACAGAGGTGTGTGTGATGGTGGAAGAGACGGAGAACAACGTGTAGCACGCTCGGCCTGCCGTGGAGCCAACTTCTGACCCGAGTAGGTCGAGAAGTTTCTCCTGTCGTCGAGGCTTTCCCCTTGTTATCTGTTGGCATTTTCCTAGAGATTTGAGTGCCCAAGAATAACACGACGGACATCTGGACAACAATAAACACTTATTTTAAGCAATGTGATGTAAGACCCGACCCGAGTGCATGTGTGTGTATGAGTGTGCATTTCATTTCTCTTGGTCCTGCAGTCCCACCAGTTGAATCTCGGCGACCCGCGACCCCCGGATAGTGTTTGCGGTCATCCTTAAGTTGGTCATGTAGACTAGACTCGGATCGACCCGAAACCTATGCCATCTTGTTCGCATTGTCGTTGCGATTCCAATAACGCGTCCCGTGCGTCCATTCGATGTGTAGATCATAAGTTATATGCATTTCATTTCTAACCTTTGATCATGATCATGTGGCCCACCTAGTGTGAAGAGCACGTTTTTCAAGGTGGCCCACTCCCTCTTATGCAATTTCTAATACACACCACCCATATACCACCCAAAGTTCTATATCCTACACTACCCACTACCCAAACACCACCCATCCCTAGTCTATAGCCCCTATGTAGACCTTTTGCTAGCTCGTCATGAGCTCTCTAACCCAAGCCTCCCTTCCTTAGAGCTAAACCATCATGGTTTTTCTTCCCAAGCCATTTGCAATGATGGTTTCCCTACAACCATCCCTCTCTCTTCTCTCCCTCTCATTTTCTCCATTCTCATTCTCATTCTCCTAAACTAGAGAGGGTGGGATGTCCACACCATTCCAGCCCTTTCTTCTTCAATCTCTCTTAATCCATCCATCCCAATCTCATCTCATCCATCAATCTTGATTCCTTGGAGCAATTGGAGCTTGGTGATCTAAGTTTTGGTGAAGATCTTTAGGTGGGTGCTCCTCTAAATGTACACATTCCTTTTTCCATAGCTTAGATCTCCTCCTTTCTTCTTTTGGGAAGTGTAGGACCCACCAATCAATGGTGGAGATCCTACACAATCCCTTGGATGTGGCCATTTGGCCCATCTTATGCATCCATGTCCCATGCATGGGGTTTCTCCTTGATGAACCCCATCATGGAGGTTTCTCCTAATTCCATAGCATGATGGGTCATCTAGACCCTTGCATCATGGTTGGGATGGCATGCCAACAATTCATCTTAAATATAGATCATGTATGATGAAGATCCATAATGTAATATGAATGTGAATGAAATGTAAGGGTGTGATTGTGTTGGGGAAGGCTCAATAGTGGCAAAGCCTTCTCCCTATGGTCGGGATGTTCCTCCTCTTCTCTCACCTTTCTTTTATTTTGCTGATGATGTGTGTGGCCCACTTGGTGGGCCTGGATCGTTCAGAAAGTCCAGCTAGGGTGGGACGCCCATACCCACCTACACCATGGTTTGGGTGTCCCATTTGCTACCTTAAATAATGCATGCAAGTGATTTGGCCTTGGGACTTGATTGGGATACTAGTGGGATCCACCAAGGAAGGCCACACCACCCTTGGATTGATGTGTATTCTCAGATATGGGCTGGAATATCCAGCCATGTATGGATGCCCAAAATTTTGGACAGTTTTATTGGGCCTTTGTAGCAGATTTTTTTGGGCTTGAGATTACCCATCTTTTTGGGCTCTTTTATCCCTGATTTGGGGTGTCCACTGGAGGTGTGGACCCCACTCTGAACTATGATAGAACCCACCTCAGATGTCCATGCAATGGGACCTAAAAAGGAGTGGCTCATAGGGGTGGACGGTCCACCTTGTTGATTGAAGGGAAATCAAAATTTCCAGCTTGTTTCTTGGAATGGTGGACCACACCTTGCTGTATTTCATGGGAAAAATACTAATCATTCATCCCTCCCCCTCTAGGCTCAGATTGGGCCCACTTTCTTTGGAAAACATTGCATGGACGACAATGTATTTATGTAGCAGAATTTCTGTTTTACCTTGTTGTCCTCATGCTTCCTTCATGTTTTGCTTGGGCTTTAGGCTTCCTTATTGGCCCATTGTGTGGCCCAGCATGTTGGGACCCACCTTGGGGGTGTGGGCCACCACCTTTCCACCCAGAAGTTGATGTATTGTTGCTGAATGGACAGCTATAGCTGGACGTTCCAGCTAGGCTGGCGTCCAGCCATGGCTGGCCGTCCACCCTCTAATGGCCCACCTTGATGTACATTGTATCTACGTCGTTCATCCATGATGTGGTCCACATGGAACGTGGCCCACCTCCTTGTGGGACGTCCACATGTGGGGCCCACTTTGATATGTTTTGGGGGCTGACGTCCCAACCCCATGGACCGTCCACCTTAGGATGCCCAGCCCATTCCTCTCATCCGGTGGGACCCACAGTGATATGTGTGGGTCACCAAGGAAACAAAATACTTAAATAAATTGATTATTGCTGGACTCCAGCAAGCTCAGAAAATAGGTGGGCTGGAATTTTAGCAATAGGCCCAAATTGGTTGCCCTTAATGGCATGTTTTGGGGCAGCATGGCCCACTAGATTTAAGGATGTTTTATGCACATATCTTGCCATTTCCTTTATGTGCCTTTGAGCTTAATTAATGCACATTTGAGGCCCACTCCATTTGGGTTTTTGTTGGATCAATGTACATATAGCTAATTGTTGGATTCTCTAGGCCCAGTTGGGTTAAAACTTTCTAGATAGATCCATTGGAACTTTGGGCCTATATTTTTCTACTTATTGTGATGGGTTTGTGGGCCATAATATACAAGTAGTTGGGCCCTTGGTTGCCCACCAAAAATAACCTTGTACTTGGGCCAAGTTATGAGGTCCAACTCACTTGAAATAAGTATAAGGATTGCCCTTATGGTTGGATTACCGGGCTGCCCATTAGGCCCATAATAATATGTGGGTTTATGACCCTTATGTTTGGGCCCAAACCTTGCTTATGGGCCCACCATATTGCTTATGAGTTGGGCTTTGTGTAATTGCCCACTAGGTCCATGATTGGTTTAGGCCTTGCGCCTTGATTTGTATTTGATTAGAGGCGGGCTACCTCTTGGGAACCAGTTGAGGTTGGATGTCCTCTTAGGTGATCTTAAGGTAGGCCCATGGGTTCCTCTATGGATGGTTAAAGGCCCACCATAGATCCTAGGCCATTTATTTGAGGCTCAATATGAATGAATGTGGAGCCTACCTTAACATATGTTTGGTCCAGGCCGTACAAGCCTTGAATCGTCCGATCATGGAGGCACTCTCTGCCTTGGGTTGCCGTCGAACTCACAGTCCAGTGGCATGCCCACTAGATCTTTTATGATCTATACACACCCTTCATCTGGTGGGCTCCCCTTATGAATATTGTTGGCCTTCATGAGATTATTTCCACATAGTTGAATAATTTCTAGACTTTAGCAGGTCCAGGAAGTCAAGCGAGCCGAAAGTTTATCAAGAGGCCTTAAATGTACATTGTTATGGTTGAAACTTTATTGGCTATGGGGCCCACTATATTGAGGACTTGTATATGTGTTGTATGCTTATATTTTTATAATCTTTGGGCTTAACTAGTGCATTCTTTTGGGTCACCTTTTAGTGATCATATGAAGACCCCATCTTAGATTAGATTTTGGGACATCCAGTGGGCCCAAAGTGGGCAGGGACGTCCTAGCTTGGCCCAACCATATATTGGATCGACTTCCACCATTTTGATGAACTTGTGGGCTGAGATAAGGATGGTATTGGGCCCTTGAAAGCCCGCTTAAAATGCTAGTTATTGGGTTGATGCAGTGGGGCCCATTTCATCCAAACTTAAACTTATTTTTGAGTCATACATTGTGTACGCAAGCTACCCACCAAGTCCAACTTAATGTATGGAATTCTATGGCCATTGGGAATTGGGCCTTGGGCCTTAATTCCCCTCTTGGGGCCCATGTTGTTGAATGTAACATTAGACCCTTTTCTTATGGCCAATTATGAGGGATATGTGTGTGTGTGTGACCACCTATTTTTATTTTATTTTTTAATCTTGAATGTGGGCCTTAGGCCTTTTGGGAATGATGGTTACATATCCCCATTATGGACCCCTCTAGGCCCGGTTGTATCTAAGTGTGATTGAATGCTCATCTTGGACTCTTGTTAGGCTCCTTATGTATTACTTAGACCCGTAGCTTATATGATTAGTCTCGTGGGCTACCCCAGGTAAATGGGCCCCCACTAGAGGAGGGATTCCTCATGCATATTGTCTAAGTACCTAGTCTTGGTTCCTTCTTGGATAGGAGGAGTGTAATACATTGTATATCGCCACATAGTATGTCTAGATTCATTCTCATGACCCATGTATATCATTGCATGCTTGGTTGGCACTATGTGTGTGGGTTATGGTTGTGCCATTGGGCAATGCATATTACCTTCTCTGAGGGACGTAGCATCCCCTCTTGAGCACGTTGGATGCTTGGAATTTATGCATGGTTGATTGTGTGGTTCATGCATCTGTCATTGCATAGTATGTGGATATTCGCCCTTGCTTCATTAAGGTCGTAGCCTCCACAGATTCATCGTGGATGGCCATGATTGGACACCAGAAATGTTACCTAAGCATATGGGGTGCATAGGATGCCCTTGGGTGAAAACCCTAAAACTTCCATGGTACCAAGGATCTGCCCCAACGCCGTGATCGGGTGAAACCATGAGCGCACGAGGGCCTTACACCATTAAGTCGCGACTCCCACTGTCGTGTAGTCGGTTAGGATGGGGTGTAGCCTTACCCGCCTGAGAGAAAGAGAGCAATAGTTAGGCTGAGTTTGACCAGCTCGTGAATGGGTCCGCTACTATCGAGCCTTGTTGGTGATTGGCTGACTATGGTGAGGTCTCTTACGCTCGTTTGATTGTGCAGGTTTGGAGAGCGGCAGTCATCCTGTAGTGTACTTGACCCTGGTAAATCCCTTATGATGGAACAGTACTGATACGTGGATTAGATATGAGGACAGGCATCACTTCGCATTGCATTTGCATCGGTTGTATAAGCCTTATATTGTATCGCCTTGGCGTGGCGCCCTGTACTCATTGCATTATATAGCCTTGGTATGACTTCCTGCATTATTGTACTGCCTTGGTATAGTTTCTTACGTTCATGGCAGCCTTGGTAAGGCTAGTGAAGTTGGCTTTAATCATGTTTCCTTCCTGTATCCCCTATTTTTCTTCTGCGCACTATTGTCACACACTTTCACCACCCTCTAAGCTTTCTATAAGCTTATGCACAATTGATGCATGCAGGAGATCTTAGTCGGCATCGTAGCAGCGGAGCTTGGATAGGAGTTGAGCCGAGGACCTAGTGTTGCAAATCTTTTCTTCTTTCTTCTGTTATCATATGTATTTCCTTCAACCTTGTATCATATCTAAAGCTCAAATTTATAGTGGATTTTGCGATGTATGCATTTGTTATTTCTGAGATGTAGTTGCTGTGATCTTGGGTGTGCTCGTATTGGAACGGATATATGGTTATGAAAATCCTTCTTGTAGATCTCAGGATCGGAACCTGCCTCAGGAGCTGAGAATGGGGTACTACGGAGGTTGTTGCAGCCGAAACCGGCTATCGGGTTCCTTGTGAATCCGATTACTGAGTCTGGGGCGTGACATGTGGTGTGTGTTTGAAAATGAAATTGAAGCACACTACGAGAAACTAACTTACCATGTCAAGAATGAAGGTGACCAAAGCACAAATTAGTGATGTTCGAAGTGAATCGAGGAAAATGAAGACTTGGAGCACTTGGTGTCACGCCCCGAACTCGGAAACCGGGCTCACAAAATTCCCGATCGCCGAATCCGGCGCCGATAGCCTTCGTAGTACCCCATTCTCGGCTCCCGGCACCCATACACCAGGTTCTGATCCTGGGATGCTACAAGGAGGATTTCTAATCATCAATTTGATTTGTAATGAGCATAACCATAAGCATAACCCACGAACAATAACCACAAAAACACCATCACAAAATCCACTATGATCAATTTTTTTGAGTATAATGCATATGAAGGGAAATACAAGATAGTACTAATAACTGAAACTCTAAAAGCTTGACAGTATGCTCCTGCTGCTACTATGCTACTGCTGCGTCCTGGCGTTACCTGCACGCATCAATCGTGCATAAGCTTATAGAAAGCTTAGAGCGTGGTGTAAGTGTGTGCGCAATATGAGCGTGCTCAGAATGTAAGGTCAGAGTAATGCGAAAACATGCTGATGAGTACATGAATGCAGTCAGCTGTACCAAGGCTATGCGGTGCAAGATATGAATGCTATCGGTCATGTCAAGACCATGCGATGTAAGATACAACTCAAGCATGCCGATCCTCATCATATATCAGTACAGTTCTTATTCAGGACCATCACCGGGTTTAGTACACTCCAAATGGCACTGCCGCTCTCCTAGCCGCACAGTCCAAGTGATCGTAAGAAACCTCACTATCTGCCCGTCCAATAATCTGCCAATACCTATCCTGTATGTTGATAGCGAACCCATTCACGAGCCTAGTATTGCCCCCTACCCTCGAGCGAGTAAGGCCACACCACTTTCCAACCGACTATGACACAGTGGGAGACGCGACCTCCTGGTATTCGGCCCTCGTGCGCTCATATATCCGCTCGGTCTCGACGTTGGAGTCATTCTCTGGTATCATCGGGTTTAGGGATTTTCACCCAGGGACATCTATGGCGCCCCGATGCTAGAAACAGTATTTCCAGTATCCAATCCGGCTATCCACAATGTATTTGTGGAGGCTATAGCCCTGATGTCGCTAGGGCATATAGTAACCACAATCACACCAATGCAAGTGCATGAATCACACCACCAGTCATGCAACCATCCTGCGTGTACCACGCGCTCATGTAGGGCAACTTCGCCTATTAGGGAGCCCATAAACAATATGCCCAAGGGCATATGCTATGATCAGTCACTCCTCATATCAGGCATACATATGATGCGTATGGTCATGAATTATGGATCTATACTGAGCATGTTATGTGGTGATGGGCTCTGCTCAAAATAAAGATGGGCCTAGATGGCCTACGCACTACAGGTATGGGCCTATCAATGGGCCCTAGGGAGAGTGACAATGTGGTCATTTAACCAACATCATCCTTACAATGTGGACATTAAACCATCATTGCTTCCAAGGCATGACCCGCCATCGAGATCATCACAAGGACCACGGTGGAAACACATTATAATGGGCCTTATGTACATCCCATTTGGCCTCGACCCATGGGCCTCCAATACGTCAAATGGGCCTCGAACCATGGACTCATATATCTCAAGTGGGCCTTAGTGGGCGGGCCACAAATACATCAAGCTGGGCCTAATCACATGAGCCTTGCATACGTCACAATGGGCCTCATAATATGGACCTTATACAAATCAAGGTGGGCCTCAACAGACGGCCCACAAACACACCAAGATGGGCCTTATCACATGGCTTTAAAATAACCTCCAAAATGGTTGGACAGTTTGGATGAAACATATGCATCATGGTAGGTCCCATAGGGATGGAAGGCATAGATAAATCACATCCTTCATGGTGGAGGTCCACACTAATGAAAGGTGTGGACACAATTCATACATAAGTGGGTCCCAAGTAGGACCCACCATAATGTTTATTTCCCACCCAACCTGGGGCCCACTGAAATGTTTAATTTCCACCCAATCTGTTGATAGGGTCATGCAGGCCTGGGGGCCCACCATAATATTTTTTTGCACCCAACCTGTTTATAAGGTCACGTGGACCTGGGGGCCCACTGTATTGTTTATTTGCATCCAATCTGTTCATAAGGTCACGTGGACCTGGGCTCACCGTGATATGTATTTGTCATCCAACGTATACATGGGGCCCACCGTGATATGTATTTGCCATCCAACGTATACATGGGGCCTACCATGATATGTATTTGCCATTCAAACTGTTCATAAGATCACGTGGACCCGGATGAAGAGGAGCAACAAATTTCATATATGATCCAAAACTTTTGCAAGCCCAAAAAAAAAAAGAAGCTTTAAGGGTAGACATTCAGTCCTACTGTTTTCAGTGGTGTGGGCCACCTGAGCCTCGGATGAGGCTGATTTTTAGAGTGGGGCTCACAGTGAAAGGGGCCCACCCAATGGACGGTGTCGATTACGACACCCATCATGGTGGGGCCTACACATGGGGCCCACGACTCCCTGGCCGTTCTCGCCTTGCAACGCAGGACGCTGCCTACACGTCCTCTGTCAGCGGCAGTAGTAGACGCTGCTGCTACTTATTTATTTAATTTTTAAAAGAAAAAGTATTTTTCTAGGGAATTTCCTAGGTGGGGCCCTCATCAGGGAAATCCGCCCCGCCCATTGCACTCTACAGCTCAAGATCAACCAAATGAGTCCGATATGTGGTATGATTCAGCAAGTAAAAAGGATCAGGGTGAGTTTCAACGGTAAATACCACTATTTCATATGGTATGGCCCAACAGAAAATGGGATCAACTTCATTTTTCGGCTCAAATGCCTAAAATGAGCTAGAGAATGGAATTGACGGCGTGGATCATCCCATACATTAAGGTGGGGCCTGCATGAGCGGCCCAACCCAAAAACTCAAATACATTATTTTATATTATTTTTATTTTTATTTTTGTTAGCTTGTTAGTACACTCCCATGTCAGTACACAACACTCCATGTTAGCCACTCCCTCACTGCCTCACGTCCAGCATCCAGGGACACTGGACGGCGTGGATAAACACATACATCATGGTGGGCCCCACATGTTCGTGGCCCACACATTAAGGTGGGTCCCACAAGAATGTGGCCCACCTTTTGGATCAACAGGATATTTGTGTTTTCCTTCATCTTGGCCGTCCAATTGACCCATTACAAGATGGGCCTCACGATCGGACGGTTAAGATCGTCTTACACCATGGTGGCCATAAGACATCATACAAAAGAAGGAGAGAGAGAGAGAGAGAGAGAAAACCGGTGAAATAGAGGGACCCCACCACTATAGGCCCCTCACTACATTGCATACATCATTGTGCGTCCCACAACAAGTGGCCCTAAAATTGAAATCAACGGTGGATCACCCACCTCTAGGCCTCCTTCTTGCTCCCCTAGCCTCCTTAGCTCCTTGCCTTTGAGTTTGATGGAGGTAGATGATGGATGGATGGTTGAGATGAGAGATGAGAGTGTAGGAAGGTGGGCCACACTTGACTTTGTGAGAGAGAGGGTTTGGACGTGGGATGTTGTTGCTTGGGGAGTGAAGAGAGTGAATGAGAGAGAGAGGAAAGTGATGGGTGAAAAGGTGATGGAGTGATGGGTGATGGGTGATGGTGTTGTAAGAAGGAATGGCTAGAGAGGAGGGAGAGTTGACTTTGGGTTGCTTGTGTAAGAAAGAGGTAAGAGTAGGGTATGGGTTGTTGTACTTGACTTGATGTGTGATGTGAACTTGATTGATGAGATTGATTGATTGATTGATGAGACATGTTGTAGAGATTCTCTCGAAATTCACACCCACGGCGTTTTCTTTGAAATGATCGTGGGCCTACATCTTCTAGCCTGGGTATCGGGTCGGTGCGCGAGTCGCGGCGTTGGAATCGCGGCGACGGTGCGGTTGCTAAGATACAAGTCTCGGGTTGAGCCGACTTTAGCATGTAGGTCTCGGCTTAGGATCGTGTGCAAACGTCAGATACGGGTCAAGGATCGCCGGAATTCGACTGGAAGGATCGCAGAAGCCTTCGAAATAGTACGGACTAGGATACGGGTCTTACACTTGGGGATTCGAAAATCTAACTTGGGTAGAGGGTAAGAGGAGTTGGAGCAAAGGAAATCCCTAAATGGTTGGTTTGAATCTGATCCGTCACGCTCCTTTTGGAGCAGTTATTGATCGTTCGATGACATCGAAGTTCCATCGAAGATTAGTTAATGAGTTGTGTTCTTTCAAATATGCATGGAGCTGACTTCGGACTTAAGATGTGTATAAAAGATAAACTTTAAGTTTTGTATTTGTACACTCAAATAGGATAAATAAAAAAAAATAATAAAATAAACAAACAAAGTTTAAAAAGAGAATACAATTCCTCTTATTTGCGTCCAAGGGTTTAGTCAATATATAAGCCTGATGAATTTTTAAAGATTTTCAAATCTATTTGCATCCAAGGGTTTAGTCAATATATAAGCCAATTGTTTCTCAGTTGGCACATAGTTAAGCGATGTGATATGCTCTTCAACAAATTCTCAAATGAAATGATGTCGGATATCTATGTGCTTTGTTCTAGAATATTGTACCGAATTCTTGGAGATATTTATGGCACTAATATTATAGCAAAACAATATCATTGTACTTTTTTCAATCCCATAATCCATCAACATTTGTTTCATTGACAGAAGCTGGGCGCAATAACTACTTTCTGCAATATATTCGGCTTCGGCGGTGGATAATGAAATGGAGTTCTGCTTCTTACTATGCCACGATACTAATCAGTTTCCAATGTAAAAACACCTTACGCTAGTCGATTTTTTGTCGTTCATGTTTCTAACACAGTCAACATCCGAGTATCCGACAATTGTGGTTGGTGTGTCAAACATGTGCAGATGTCAAAATATGTGGTCCCAGGCACATATTGTAGCCTTGCTACTGATGTCGTGTACAGTGCTCTGCGGGTCCACCATGAAGTATGTGTTTCATGGAAGTGGATTGGATGGTGTACGACACACCACCGACTTTGCTGGTGTGTTGCGTCACCAAGTTCCGTGAGTCCCATCATGAGGTATGCATTATATCCAAACTATCCGTCCATTTGACGATCTCTCCGTAAGTCTTGAAATGAAAAATAAGACAGATCCAAGGATCAAATGGACCACACTTTAAAAATCAATGGGAAATTGAATGTCTATTGTTGAAACCCTTTTGGGTGTCACAAAAGTTTTGGATCAGTATGACATTTGTTTTTCCTTTTCATCCATGTGTGTGTGACCTTATGAACAAATTGGATGGAAAATAAACGTTATTACAGGCATTACAAATGTTTTAACGGCGAGAGTCATTGTCTCCACTGCTATTTGTGGTGTGGTCCTTTTCAGATTTGAATACACCTCATTTTCGAACTCATGCAGTATAATTAAAAAAATCATTGTGCGGCCCATATAACTTTGATATGCTTTGAACAGTTCAGACAACTAGGAGCACAACTAGGAGCTCGAGGAGCGTCAGCACTCATCTTTGGGTGTACCCACACCTGCTAAATCGGTGCTGTATGGTACACCAGCCAATCCGCTTCAGCATTTCAGATCATTTTTGGGTAGAGCTGGGCAACGGTCCGAGTCTGATCTGATTGGGACCAATCCGATCAGATCCGAAATTTTGGTGTCCTAACTTGAATCCGATCCGATCCGGGAACGGATCCAAGTCACCTGATCCGATCAGATCTGAACGGTGCATTGGATGATCCGATCCATGCGTACGCGCGACGCATTGTTATTGGTCTAAGACCTGTCCGTGGTCAGACGAGGAGATGGTTAGTCTGCAACGACGTGCGTTGGTTTGGAGATTCACGATTTTGAGTAGCACGCAGACTACCAAACCAGCAAGAAAAAAACAAAACAAAAAAAAATAAAAATAGTAAAGGGAATCTAACCTGGCTCTCTGAGTGGTGAAGCAGCTTGCTTCCATCGCGACAGTGAGTATGGCGGTGAGAGAATCAGAGAGAAGCAGCGCTTGAGATGTGCCTTTGGTGTCGGTGAGAGGTCCCCACGCATGCGTATGGCGACGGAGGAGGATGGCTCGGGTGCGACGTGAATGTCGCAGTTGGTGGATTTGGAGGAGGTGGAGTTCCCATCTTCCATCGTCATCTCTCTCTCTCTCCAACTCTACCTACTCCCACCTAATGCCAGTATCATGAACCAAATTTTGAAATACATCCATACACATGATCGGATTTCGGTTCGGGTCAATCGGTTTCGTTTCTTATCCGAATCCGATCCGAACTGTATTCGGATCTGCCCCTTTGTATCCGAACCTAGCCGATCCAGCCTACCGGTCCTGTTCGAATCGGGGCGGATCGGGGCGGATCTGTCGGATCGGACCCATTTTGCACACCCATATTTTTGGGCATGATAAAAAAAGGACGCGGATTTCCTGCGAAAGTCTTTCGCAGGAAGTTCCTGCGCCGGGAACTCAGGTGGGGCCCACTGTGATGTTTGTGAGAAATCCTACCCGTCCATCCATTTTTTGAGTTCAATTCAGGACATGAAGCCAAAAATGAAGCGTTTCCAGAGCTCAAGTGGGCTGAAAACGTGATAATTGAATGTCCACAGTTGAAATATTCATGGGCCAAAGAAGTTTTGAATCATGCTAATATTTGTTATTTCTGTTCATCCTAGTAGGAATGAAGTTATTAACGATATGGATGGCTTGTAAACATCACTGTCGAACCCAGGTAGGTTTTAACGGTAGGAATTTCCCTAACTACATTTTCCTTTAGTACGGCCCACTTGAGCTTTGGATACGGTTCATTTTTGGCATCATGTCCTGAAATGAACTCAAAAAACGGATGGAAGGGAAGGATTTCTTACAAACATCACAGTGGGCCCCACCTGGGTTTCCAGCGCAGGAACTTCCAGCCAAAGTCTTTCGCAGGAAATCCGCGTCCATAAAAAAAGTAGCAGATGCACGTGTCAATTGGATCATCCCGTGAGAAACATGTGTTGAATGCCCACCATTAAAAACTTCCTAGTGCCCACTGTAATGTTTATTTCACCAGACCTTGATGAAGAAAAAAACACAAATATCAGCTTCATTCAAAGCTTTTGTGGCCCACATTAAGTTTTTAATGATGGACGTTCAATTACTACTGTTTTCTGTGATCCACATGAGATTTGGATCTGCCTCATTTTTAGGCTCATGCCCTGACATGATTCGGAAAAATGGATGGACGGCGTGGATAAGACACACACATCTTGGTGGGCCAAAAGAGTACCGTCTAGTAGAGTCCGGATCCTCTGTTACTGGGTAAACAGGGATTTCCTGTTACCTGATTCTCATTGGTCCACGTCACCACTCACTTTAAAAATAAAAAATATAAGAAAAAGCTCCGGACGCCAAACCATTATTAAAAAAAACAAAGGAAAAAAAAATCAGCAAAAGAAAACGGACATTCTTTCGCCATTCATAAGGGCGGGAAAAGAAAAGGAGGGTGTGTTTCCTGACCTCCGACTCGCCATTCTCGTCAACGAGTTCGCCGACTCGGACGTCCACTCGCTCCTCGACTCCACCCACCTCAACGCTGCTTTCAATCTCTCCACAGTCTCCCTCACCCACGGTCAGTAAATCCCCAAAATACCCTTCTCCTTCTTCCAAATTCCTCACCACCTCCCTTTCTCACTACCAAATTGCCCTTATGTTTCCTTCTATTTTCCATTAGGCTGTGGTTGTTGCGATGTAAGCGGGCCTTTTAGAGAATCTTTGCAGCGGATCGTCGATAGCAAGCACAATTTCGACTGCCTCCTCATCGAGGTATTGTTCCTTTGTTGGTTCCGTTGCCTACCTCACTTGCATACATTCAAAGTTCAATTTTTTGAATTTTTAGTCCGATGCTTTTCGGATTTCCCAAATTTACATACAAAAAGTTAAAGGAGGGTGTGTTTCGTAGACATCCGGGCTTGAGAAGCCATAGAAGTTTGTAGTGGAGTTAGAGGAAGTCATAAATCTGGATTGGATTATTGCTGTGGTGATGCTGAATCACTTCCCAAGATCTTAAGCATGGATGTTGTGAAGCAGCAGTTGCAGATGTGGATCTTGTGCTACTGAACAAGTACATTTTTACCTGATAGGAATGATCACATGCATTATCCAGCCCCGTGTTCCCTGCCAGCATGTCATGTGTGTAGTATATCTAGGCCATGCAAAAGAAAGAATGTCGATGGTTCATTTAAAAAGGAACCAACAATTTAAATGGTCTGGATTGCTGTACCGGTACCACCATGTGACGGACAGGGAACCAGATTGTTTTTGCAACCAACTTAATTGCCCTTATTGTTTGTTAAATTACCAAAAAAGCCAAGCATTTATCATGGCATGGATAATAAGTACAGGGAATGATCACATACTCAGACATATTTCAATTCAATTTGTGGGGACTACTTTAATGTGTGAAGAATCCAAACCATGCATCAGGTGATCCACATCCTGCTCATTATATAACTCAAAAACTAGGCTGGTCTAAAAAAACTCGAGTCCGGATCCTCTATTATTTGGTAAATAGGGATTCCCTGATTGCCTAATCCTCTTGCTTTTGGATGGCCTTTTTTGCCTGTAAATCATTTTACAGACTGTAAATGATTTGCAGCATTTATAGGCAAAAAGTTCAAATTTCATTTACAGGCTCAAATGGTTCTCCATTCACAGGACTTAAAATGCTTTACAGGCTATCCAAACGCACACAATCATTTACCTGTAAGTCATTTACTGCTTAAAGCTAAACAGGGCAGACACCTGTAAATCATTTGCAACAGGAAAGCTTGCCCTGTTTAGCTTTCCTGTTAAAAAATTTGGGTTGAACCTTAGATCAGTGCCTGCCCTGTTTAGCTTTCCTGTTAAAAAAATTTCATGCAAATTAGCTCAGTTTATGATAATGTTAACCATAAGATAAGAGGATTCAGTTTAGTGAGTGGTCTGAGTGTGAATTTTTTTAGCAGATTGAGAAAGGAAAAATCTACAATAAACATGGGTTTATGAATGCCTAGAGAGAGAGAGAGAGAGAGAGAGCGAGAGTGGTCTGGGTGTGTATCAGAACCTATTTAAATATCATGCAGATTCACAGCCCAGACGGGCCACACCACAATCAGCAGTGGAATTGAATGCCTACTCTTAAAATTTTGTGGCTTTCAGAAGTTTTGGATCATGCTGATACTTGTATTTTCCATTCATTATGGTGGTTATGACCTTAGGAACGGGTTAGATGGCATATAAACATAAGGCTGGCCCCCACTAAGGTTTCAATGGTGTTCATTCCCATTTCATCCCACTGTTTTCTATGGTGTGGCACCCCAATTTTGGATATGCCTAGATTTTTTTGACCCCTGTCCTAACCCAAGCCTGTAAAACTGATGAATGAATGGATATCACATCTACATCATGATGTGCCCCACAGAGCTTGCCTCTGTAACTCTTGTTTAGGCAGTTACGTAGCACCTATACAGGGAGAGATGAATTTTAAATTGAAATATTTCGAACCTGATGCATTATAAGTTACCTTCCAACCACTGATAAGTTCCAACTAGCATTGTGTCTCAAAACCCAACTTGTCCCCATATGAAAGGAAAATTGCATATCTTTAGAAAGAATTTTTTTAAAGAGTTGGCACATGTTAATTTCCGTTTCTATTAGATTTGGATGCTACCCTGTTTCTTTTAATTTTTGTTTTTTCTTATGCTAGAATATGGGCTTCAGTATGTTATGTTACATGAGTGCTTCAACTAGACCCTGGTACCTGCATCAAGGTACGGGTATAAGTGGTATGGCTCTTTCGAGTCCTCCCAAAGGTTCATATTCTCTTGTTGCTGGTTAAAATACATCACAGAGCTTTCTTATATTTTCAGCAAGATCCCTTTGTCGGGGGGACTAGTAGTCTTCCTTAGAATCTCGAGACACACATGAAAAGGGATACCTTTCCAAGATCAAAGCATTATCCCAATTAATTGAGCTGGCTATATAAATCATATTCCATCATTCCACTATCAAGGGACATGCATGCATAATATTTTTATTTTACCGGCACTTTTACAATTTTTACCGGCGCTTCTACATACTGGCATTCATCAAAAGCGCCAGTAAAGGATAATAAGCGTCGGTAAAAGTATCTATTTTAGCGGCGGTCATAAAAAACGCCGGTAAAGATGTGCGACTGCCGATAAGAGATACAATGACGTCCCCCTTTAGCGGCTCGAGTACAACCGCCGGTAATTCCTTTTTCGGTGGTTTTTTAGACTTTTAGGGGCGTTTTTGGCTGCTGGTAAAGCCCAATTTTCTTATAGTGTAGCTAACTATTACTTTTGCTTTATTACTTAAGATTTTATTTTTTTTTGTTACTCTTTGCTAATTTTTTTTGTTCTTCTTTTGAGCGTTTTAAATGAATGAAGATTGAAAACTGGAAATAGAAAAAGAAACTATAGTCTTCGCCAAAATAAACAACCATATCACATTTCTAAGTGAAATCACTTCACACTCACACAACCATATCATATCCTCAAGTGCAACCTCATCATATAGTCTATCAATTGTATCACATTCTCAAGTGGATCCACCACACCAACTGTTAAACAACCATATCATATCCTCCAGTGCAACCTCATCACACAGTCCATAAAGTATTTCACATTCTCAAGCGAAACCACATCACACTATCACACAACCATATCATATGCATCCTCAAGTGCAACCTCATCATATAGTTCATCAACTGTATCATATTCTCAAGTGGAATCACATCACATTATCGTCTCAACCACGTCATGCGCTCAAGTGCAACCTAATCACATAGTCCATCAACCATATCATATCTTCAAGTGTAACCACATCACATTATCATACAACCATATCATATCCTCAGGTGTAAACTCATCACGTTGTCCATCAATCGTATCACATTCTCAAGTGGATATATACCTCATCACACTATCACACTACCATACCATATCCTCAAGTACAACTCCATGTTGTCCATCAACTGTATCACATTCTCAAGTGGACACATCACACTCACACAACAACATATCATATCCTCAAGTGTAACCTCATCACATGGTCCTTCAATTTCTTTCATTCTCAAGTGTAACTTCATCACACTGTCGCACTACAATATCATATCCTCAAGCGTAACCTCATCATATAGTCCATTAATTTTATCATATTTTCAAGTGTAACATGATCACAATGTCACACAACCTTGGATTATCCAACGTCATGACAGTCTATCAGCCATAACATATTCCCAAGTGGAGATCATTGATCACACTCTCACACAATCATATCATATTCTCAAGCACAAATAGTCTATCAACCATATCGCATTCTTCAATCTGGAACCACTTTATATTGTTACATAATCATATCATATGTATATGTGCAACCTAATTACATGGTAATATCAACTATATCATATTTTCAAATGTAACCACATCATACTATCACACAACCATATCATATCCTCCAGTGCAACCTCATTACATAGTACGATAACCATATGTCATTCTCAAGTGGAACCATATCACACTATCACACAACCATATCATATCCTCAAGCACAACCTCATCATATAGTCTATCAACCATATCATATAGTGAAGGCATTCAAGTATAAAAAGAAAAGTTTATTACGATGCACTTAGTTATTTATATTGTCATTGTTTTTCTTGAGTTTTTCTTATGATTATGATTTCTGTGTGCTTTTCATATTAGTTCACCACACCTTTTTTTTTGGCACTCTTTTTTCTACTGATGGCATTTGACAGGGATCTCATGACACAAATAGATTGGATGGTTGGTATGGTTTATCAATAGATCTGTTGATTCAAGACTGTAGATATGTTCCTATGGGATCTATTCCAGACCTTGAATATTTTTGTTTGTGTGTGTATGCATTAATTGTTTCTATCTGTCTTAGAAATGCCTAGCTTTATCTTTAAACATGTGACACTAGCACACTTCCTCCTCTCTGTCATTGTCCTGTCAAGGTAAACTCGAAGTAAACTCACTTAGAAAGTGGTTATATCAATTCATTGTAGTCTTCTCTTCATTTGCCGCATTTTGTAAGTTGTAACCTTCAAGAAGTTAGAAACTGTGGAACATCCCAATAGCTGGGTTCTGGTCAACTTATACAAGTTTTAACACATATTGGATAATTTCTATTACTTACGGGCATGTTTGTTTACAAACCCTTTAAATGCTTAAGTGCTTCACATAGTAAATTTACCACATTTGTGATTTTGATCCAATTTACATATTCAAGTCACTTTCCCAAGTTGGTTCCCCCCAAGAAACAAATGTGAATGGCCAACCGTGACTTGTTAATATGGCCCAACGTATGAGAATTGGTCGGATGATGGGCCCACTATCCGATAACATCAATGCATATGGGGCATAACAATTGTCCCAATCAGGTTATCCTTGATATTATCCATGTCTCTAGCTCGGCGATACTGATAACACTGATAGTACCATAAATTCTATGTATCGGCGATATATCACCAATGTATCGCCAATATTTCCGACGGTGTAAATTCCAAGTCTCTTGTATTGCCAATATTTTCGACTATGAAATTCCAGGTGTTGCTTGTATCGCTAGTGTATCAACAATATTTCAATAATATTGCAAATGTGTCGATGTCACCAAAAATCTGTTTATATATGGATCTGAGTAATTTTTTTTCTTATGTTATCATCTACTTTTCTCTCATCATTTATTTGTCTTATAAACAGGATTATATTATCATACTATGATATCATATTGAAGTGGTTTTTGGTATGCCATGGTGAGTTATTTTACCCTCTTTCAGATAATATCAATTAAATTTAGAATGATTTAATATGCAATATTAAATAGGTATGTGATGAACTCATTATGATTGTTTCTCATTGAATGTAGGAGAACATTCACTCACAAAAAGTCAATTATACTACTAGATGTGCGCCGTCGAAGTTTTATAATTTTATCAAGCAAGTGGATTTGAATGATGAACATATTAAAGTGATAGAGGATACTCCATTTAAAGGATTTATGCATTTTCCCAAGTTTCAGTCCAACGCACATTTCTAAATACTCTTCTTACTAGATGGGATGACGAACATAATTGTTTCCTCCTCGGAGGAAAGAGGATCTTTCTTCAACCCCAAGACATTGCCATTATATTGGGATTGAGTATGAATGGAGAACATATGGATTTGAGAAGGGAATTGAGTGCAAGTGAGAAAGAACTAAAGAAAAAATATTTTGCAAATGTTCTTCTCAAAAGAGAGTTAATAGAGGAGAATATTAAGAATTTGTTGAAAGAAAGTTCGGAAGAATCTATATCTGATTTTGCGAAATTGTTCATCCTGTATTTATTCAATACAATTCTTTTTCCAATAGCCAGCGAGACAACTCCTATATTTCTGTTACACTATGTGAATGAGTTGGAAAATTTGCATAGTTATGCATGGGCCACTGCCATTTGGACATTTCTGGTTAGGAGTATTTCTGAAAGCGTGAGGAAGAAGAAAAAGTACGTGAATGGATGTGTCATGGTTTTGGAAGTAAGTATTACTTTTTATATTAACGAGGTTGTTTTCAATATATATATATATATATATATATATATATATATATATATATATATATATATATATATATATTGTTTTGCATGTTTATCTCATCAACGATATTGTTTTCAACAGCCCTGGTTACACGAGCATATTATTCTTCCGTCATGGTTATCAACGAAGATGGTGTATCCACGTATTTTGAGATGGGTCGATAATAGTTATCGACAGACGGACACACATAAAAAATTATTAGACACTCTTATCTGCACACAGGTATATACATTTGTTAAAGAATTATTTATTTAAAAATTCATCATTATTATGTCCAAGTGTACATTTATATTGATATATTTATCTCCATCAGATTATTGAAGATATAACCCCTACGAATGAGGAGAGTCACCTTTTACCTCTCACCGTAAGCACTTGATATTTATGTTTTTGCCCATTATGTAATTACCTCATGGTTGCACACTTGAGATATATGAGTCTTTGTTGTGATTGGCATATAGGAGACATCAAATTCAATCAAAGAAATACGCCAGTGGTTAGAACCATGTCTTGTGAAGATTGAAGAGAAAATAGTAAATATTCCTCATATAATGATTATTTTGTTTATATCATAGATTCTTGCTAATATAAATGATCTCACACTTGATCATATAAGTAATGGTTGTGATATTCATATAGGACGCCTCCAGCTCGAACAGAGAAATACGTCAGTGGTTGGAACCCATGATATTGAAGATCGATGAGAAAATTGTAAGTAAAATTTTATATGTTTACTATACATATTTTTAGATTATATAACTAATTTCACATTACTTTACATAAGGTAACCTCAAATGCAAATAAAGAAATTCGTCAGTGGTTAGAACCCTTACTTGTGAGGATTGAGGAGAAAATCGTAAGTACTTTTCACATAATGGTTATTTCATCTATATACATGCACATATTTCTAATTAGAAATTCATTTTGAAATACTTTGTTTTTATTGCGGTTTATTTCAACTTGTGTTGAATTTTATGCTATTGAAATAGGACCAATCTATGACTCAGAATAGGAATCAAGAAGAGAGCTTACATTGCAAACAAATGTTGAAGGAACGTAACCAATTGTTGGAGGTATTAAAAGGAATGCAAGCTAAGTTAGATACACAGGCAGCACTCATCACAGAGATATTGGATAAATTGACCAAGTCAGAGAAGAAATGCAATTATGTCAATCCGATGTATAAGACAATGGAGGATAATTGGATGGTAGCATGTAGTCCACAACTTTCTCCTCCTATAAATGTAATATCGGATGCACCATTAGCTGCAAATGAGCCACATATTTTCCCTCCTACGAATGCGATGGCTACCAAGCATGATTGTGTACCTGTAAGTCCGAGTTCCATAGTGAAGCGTGTGAAAGAGGGTGGTAGGATTAGAAATGCTTCTAAGGTCTTACAATCACTGTACATGATAACGTATCATAAACGTAATACTAAAAGCAAAGTAAAATCACCTGATAATGATTCAACAATGGAAGAGAGCGCGGCTGGGCTTATGTTGTCTCAAGAAGAGGAAGTTGCAATTAAAAGTTTCATTAACATGACTGATTGCAAGTATGACACATAAATTAATTTGTTTGTCATTATTCACTTACTTTCATTGTGGTAGTTCCTCACACTAATACCCTATACATGTCTTTAGGGAGGATTCTTGTGGACCACTTTATGTTCTTAGAAGTTCATTGAACTTATTGATTGATCCTAGAGGATGGCTTGATGATGAGGTATATTTACATATATTGTTTTCATTCTCTTACTACCTCATGCAGTAACATATATTAATCTAATATTAATGGATACAAAGAGAATAATCATTTGACATTATATATATATATTTTTAATTCCGTTTCAGGTTATAGACAAGTATAGTGAATTGTTGAAGAGTCGACAAAATAGAGATAGACAGGATTTATTAAAATGTCATTTCTTTAATACATGGTTTCATGTAAGTTTATCATATAAATGCGCAATGTTCATACAAATATTGATGTATTTAGAAGCATTTTAATTTGTTTGTGATTGAACTATTTCAGAAATTTATATGTTCAAGGAGAAATGATACGGCAAAAAGTACGATATCTGAAGATACGCATAATAGTTTTAGTCTTCAAATTCAACGTGTCTTTGAGATGATACCTTATGATTTGGGGAGTAGAGATAAAATTTTTATTCCTATGAATGAAGTATCGCACTGGTACTTGCTCACTATTGACCTGAAGAAAAAAACATTTATAGTTTACAATTCCATCAAAGGTCATCATACATCTAGCTACATCAACATAATGGTATGTAGTTGTTTATATGTTTCGATTTTAATTATTTTTTCGATGTAAATTGTTTAAACTCGAATAATATGATTTTTATAAGAATATTTACTTTTTATTGTCACTGCAGGTTACGAGTGTAAAGAAATATTTTACAATACATGGTATACCTGATTGCGGTACTTTTCAACTTATTATGAATAATGAGTGCCCTCAACAACAAAATTCGTATGTTTATCCTTCAACCATTTCTTTGTACAGATGTGTGTTGGTTTTATTTTAATAGGCACTCATTTTTATTATTTTGATGTAAATAGGTATGATTGCGGTCTTTTTGTGATGAAATTTATGGATTGCTTGTCCCAAGGAGATAGATTTTATTTCAATTCGGTATTTTCACTTCATCTTTAGGATTTTTCACTTATGTATCATTTAGGAGATATATTTACAGTCCAATGTCATGATCAGGGAGATACGCAATTTCAACGAAAAAAGATAGCTGCACAACTTTTGCTTGGCAAGATAAGTCCATAGAAATAAGGTATGTCGATTATAATTTTGTACTAAGTTCATAATCACAAACAGTACTTACTGCTTACATTTCTTTTATTTCTAGTTGACATTATGAACTGAGTGGGTTTATTGTGCCATTTTCATATATGAAACATTCTTATACTTTTTGGATGTGAAGCGAGACTTCGAAAGTATGAGTATGACATTCCTATACTTTTGTGGCTTGCTCAATGTGATTTGCAGGTGCACGAGTTGGAGATGGCTAGTGTGGCTAAGGATGATATGGATTAACAAAATATGATTTTCTTCTCCTTTCGAGTAGGGTCTTTGTGTGAATTCATCCAGGGAAGATATTACAAGTTGAAGATATCGTGATTGTCTATCTCTCGTGATTCTATTCCATAGCCCTTGTTGTTTCTAGTTGCCCTCATGCTTTAAAAATGGTTATTAGTCGAAGTTCGTATGAAGAAGAGGTTGAGGGGCCTCAATGCCTATTATGTATTTGCAAGCCTCAGATTTTTTTGGGTTGCTCAGTTTGATATTGTATAGTTTTTTGTTGGTTGTTTGTTGTCACTTATTGTCTTAAACTTTTTGTTAGGTAGCTCTTTTATTGGGAAGTATATCTACTTGATACAATGGGTCCTTACTCATATGCCTGTGTCTGGGCTATATGATATTATTTCAACTTTTTGTTTGTAGTGCCTTCCCAAATGTTTGTACAGTTTCTTCCTTACATGTTTGGATTTTTATATATAGTGTACTCCCACTTTACAAAAAAAAAAAAAAGGTACGATTTAACATATTTGTATAGTACAATGTTGGCGATTATTTTGATACACATATGGCTGATCAATGCACCTATTGAGATGTGGAAAAGGCCATGGCATTGTACAAGGGCGTGACTGTATCCTATTTTAGAGATAATTCCTCTATCATAATTTTGCTTCTCTTATCCTGTTACATATTGAAAACATGAAATTATTGTAGGGCCTTTAACTAAGCCTTAGCCCTCCAAAGGTATGTTTGATTTATGTATGATCGGAATTCTTTTCAAATATTTGAAAGAGATAGACAAAGAATTCATTTAGGACCTTGTCTTTGAAATGCATTGGAATTTAAATCACAAATCAAGGTGATTGTGAGTCCAAGTAGTATTTGAGTTGGCTTCCTGCTGATGATGATTTGAAGGCCTTAATGAATAAATCCAATGAGTAGTCTGGTGGAGGATCTAGGAAGGAAAGAACAAAGGCCGCAACACGAAAATGTTACATCATGTGCATAAATCTTCCAGGTATGTACATCATGCACGAGATAATTAATTTATGTATGTTTTTATGCTTTCACTACAACAAAACAGGGTTTAATCGACGCTTTGGCGGGATCATTTCCCAGCGCTAGGTAAAACCGGGCTAAGCAACCAAAGTACGTGGCACAATCACTCTCAGTCTCCCTCTCTCAAGTCTCTCTCTCTCTCTCTCTCTATGTCAATCTCGCTCTCAATCTCTCTCTTGAGATCGAGTATATTCAATGTTGAAACCCTAATTAGGATTTTACAATGGTGAATTCCTAATTAGGGATTTACAATGTTGAACCCCTAATTAGGGATTTACAATGCTGAAACCCTAATTAGGGATTTACATGTATGATTTACAAGGGCATGTTTGAGTTGAGTATAGGGTTTATGCGCGTGTTTTGCTGTGAAATGTAGAGTTTATATAGGTAGAGAAAAGGAGCAAAGAATCAGGCATCCCCTGTTGCCGGAGAAAGAGATGGCGTAGGAGATCTCTCTTCTCGTCAGATGTGCTGAGATGGGAATGAGATCTCTCTTCTCTTCTTTGAAGCTCGTCTAGTAAGCTCAAGTACATCTCTCTATATCCCTCTCTCATTGATTTCTTTTCTCAACCCTTCAAAAGACAGTTGTTATTAATTAGATCCTGACCTACTTCAGGATGAAATTGGGCTAGGCCCCACCCCAGATTAATTTAGTATAAAATTGTGGAAACATTGTATATGTTGGATATCAAATTATACAGAAATAATGTATCCAGCGATGGGAACTGCACCTTTAATTCATTTGGTGACATATCCAAACAAAATGTTTATCTTTAACTTAAATCTGCTGCTTTTATTGGTTTCATTATTCATAGGTTCTGTATGATGTTCTATCACTGAAGATTTTCTTGATGTGTTTCCTTAGTTTTGTAGGAAATTAAACTGCCAAATAGTTGCAGAATAATGTAACGTGAGATATTATTCTTTTCTCAAATAAAAGAAAAGGAAAAAGGAAACGAAAGAAAGAAAAGAAATCGTGAAAAATAATTGTTACTGTGATTTACTTACTATAGGAAGAATTTAAGAAATAATATTAGATAGAGAGTTTACATGCGACTGTTTACGCTTAGCTATTTCTGGTCAGATTTATTGCAGAAAGAAAAATAACATTTTTAAGACTATTGCGAATAATATGTAGGTTTTCATCCCTGAATTGAGATAAGTTGCACTGCTGTTTGTAGAACTACTCTTTCTGATATGATCTCTATGGATGAGTTTCATGCATCAACATGGATTTTGAGCAAGTAATTGCGATTTTTAAGGTTGAAAAGTGGAAGAAATATGCAAACTGAATTTCTTTACTTTTCACCCTTCAAAATTGTAATTCCAATGTGAAAAACATATGTTGATGATTGTACGCTTACCTGTAGATTATCCGATCTTGTTATGGAAAAATTACTTTTTGGTTTCAGATCCACATGCATGGGATCACCATTGCATAACTCTGTAATAATGTATTTCTCAAAAAAATGTCTTTTTTTTTAAAAAAAAAATTGTTTAATTTTTTTATTTCTTCCTAAATAGTGAAAGATTCTGGCAAATCTGTAGATCAGCCTATGCTCATCAAGATATACTCTCCCTAATTCCAGAGACATCAGAAATAGGACCCTTATCCTTAAGGACAACCCCATCCATGAGCAGGGTATCCATCATGATCAGAGTGTGGGTGCCCTAATGTAGTTTGTAGATTTGGTGGCCCTTTTGTATAGTTTTTTTTTTTTTTTTTTGGGCCTGGTTCTGTGTATTCTTTTCCCACTGTTTTTGCCTAATAAAATTTTCATCTTTCAGAATATATATATATATATATATATATATATATATATATATATGGTTAAAATAAGCAAGACTACATTTTTATAAAGGCTAAGAAGAACATAAAATGTACCTTGGTTTCGCTTCCACATCCAAGTGATCACCATTGCATAGCTCTGTAATAATGTATTTCTCCAAAAAAAAAATGTCTTTTTATTTAATTTAATATATATTTTTCCCATAGTGAAAGATTCTGGCAAATCCGTAGATCAGCCTATGCTCACCAACGTATACTCTCCCTAATTCCCCTCTCAGATCATGATTTCTTGATGAAAATCATGACATAGAGGAGAAATTTAGGTATAGAGCACTTTTGACTTTGGGTTCACATGACACGTGCACTATTTACTTTATCATCATTATCTTGTCCCAGCTATTTGAAGTCATATAAACAATTTACTTCTTTTGAGGAACGTATGAAAATTCCCCAACTCAAGCTACATGACTTCATCATCTTCATCATCATCTAAGCTTTATCTCAAGTAATTGGGTTCAGGTACACAAATCCTGCTCACCATTCCACTTTACGATGTTTTCAAAGAATGTCTAAAACACCCATGTACAATGAATGATAGAATAGTGAATAAACATTTAGTTGTCAAATGATGTTGTTTATGTTTAAGCATGATATCATTGTGTTTTTCCTCCTTCCCTTTTGATTTCATTCTAAGGTAATTATACATTTTCACATAATTTCATTATATAATATCTGACTTTAATTTTTTGTCTATCCACTGTTTAATATTGCACAGATTTGGGACAAGTGAGAGACTGGGTTGAAGCCCAAGTTGAAAATGCTAAGCAGCAGGCTATTCTTGCGGCACTTGAGTCTCAAGTATCATCTGATGAAGCTCACATTCATCATGATCTTCATTCTCTCCGGTAACTTGCTGTACTTTTGCTAGTTGTTCTATTCGACCATCCACCTTGGTACTGAATTCTTTTACCTACAGTACTGCCAATTTCTATTTTTTATTTTTGGTTTTAGGTGCTTCTTTTCACTGGATGATACTTCTGGCAAGCACTCTGTGGACATAATATGTCTGAGTATTCTAGCTGATGAACCTCACAGATTTATCATTCTCCAAATACATGTACAAACCAGTGTTTTAAATAGCACACCCATAGCGTATACATAGTATACGCTAGCTATACTGCCTTCACATGCATACAGATGCATTTCACATCCAAGTCAGGATCTGGCTAATTGGTATTCACTTTATGCTTTCTGGCTAATTGGTATTCACTTTATGCTTTCTTTGCAAAGGTACATCGATACAGGAGATTTTTTCCAAGTACCTTGAGGAAAGGAGATTTATATCTAGAGGCAACTGCAAATTTCTGGCGCTTATCATCCAAAAGCTTTTGTTCAGGGGCAAAGAGAAAGATGATGATGAGTTTTTGTACATGGTAGGTGTGAAGGACATGTCAAAGGTGGTCCTCATGGAGGATGCAGCCAGCAAGGAGAGGAAGCTTGAGGAGACGAAGAGAGATCAAGTGATCTCTGGAGCTCTTAATTCAGTTGCCCTAGTCAGAGCAGAGGTTGATAGGTTCTCACAAAAGGTGACTTCTAAAATTCTACCAACAACATGCCGACTGCATTGTAGTTGAGATCATAGTTTAAAAACCCGAAAACTCAACCTGACTCAAAGACTCTTACCTGACTTGACTTGGTTGCTGGTAACAATAAATTAAAAATAGTAGGAATAGGAAGGAACATTTAAATTAGTTATCTTTGTTATTAGTCTTATAAAATGAGAAACCAAGCCACTAAAGATCACATAGCTCACTGGTTGAATGTGCTGCACGCCTACACCTATGTTATTCTACTTTTATTAAAAAGGCCTGAGTCACAGCAATCACGTTGAGTTGATGGAGTCTCCCCGAGTCAGGGTCAAGTCACTCTAAGATTGGAGTTTACCACTGACTATGCTCAAAATCTTGCTGAGCTTTTTCGAGTCGAGTCAGCGAGTTTTAGAACTATGGTTGAGATTCATGTGCTTTTCCTTTTTTGGGAAATGATGTGGCTTAGATTTTGTAGGCATCTTCTTTGGAGGCAATCATGCATGTTGGGACCAAGGTTGCTGAAAAGGAGTTTGTGGAGTTGACTGAATTATTCACAGTTCAATTGTTGAATTTGGAGAGCATTGACGCTGAAGGAGAAGCAAAAGTACAGAGACGGAGTGAGGTAGTTAATTTTCTTCAAGCTATGGTTGCCTTTCCCTTTCTTGCATATCGTGTACCTTTTCAAGCGTCTAGCTGTCATCAGTGGGTTATAAAGCTTTGTGACTTTGCATCTACTGATATAGGTATTCAGTCAGAGCTTAGCAAGGGGCTTATCATTCCTAAATCGGTTTAAAGGTTTTGATCTAAGCTTATACTTGAATTGCTGTGGTTGAATATAATGCAGATACTTCTTTCATGTGAATTGGAGTCTAGAGGAATCATCTGCTCCTCAACCAAATATGTGATGGCTTGATCTAGTTTTGTTTTTCACATGGGCATTTTTCATGAAATTTTTGTGATGCTTTATTCATGTTAACTAAGTGCAAGAGGTTAATATTCAGATATGATGATCTTTTGGGAATCTAAAATCATTAGCTGCTATCAGATTTATTCGAAGTCGTTGATCAAAGAGCAAAGCTAGCTGCGAGTGAGTTGTCAGATGAGCAGTCCATACAGCCACCAGGTATGCATCCCAATGCATTTAATGGTTTTCTGCTCCTCAACCAAATATGTGATGGCTTGATCTAGTTTTGTTTTTCACATGGGCATTTTTCATGAAATTTTTGTGAGGCTTTATTCATGTTAACTAAGTGCAAGAGGTTAATATTCAGATATGATGATCTTTTGGGAATCTAAAATCATTAGCTGCTATCAGATTTATTCGAAGTCGTTGATCAAAGAGCAAAGCTAGCTGTGAGTGAGTTGTCAGATGAGCAGTCCATACAGCCACCAGGTATGCATCCCAATGCATTTAATGGTTTTCTATTTAATAATGTGTTTTGTTTGTACCTGGAGGGGGAACACCATTGTTTTGAACATTTACACATGCTTTTCATGGATTTTAATTTTAATTTTTAAATTATTATTTTTTATTGTTGTCTGCTAAACTTTTCTCTGTTTTCTTCTGGCAACAAATAAGCTTCCAATGGTAAAGAAACTCAAGCCAAGAGGGAGAAATCAAAGGAGAAGGTATTTAAATGCTAATCTTTCATTTTATTTATTTGCTTATGGGCAGAATACTTCAAATGTGTTTGTTGCCCAACAGCAACAATTATGTTATTTATAAAAAAATTCTCAAACTTGATTGTTTTTATAGGGTCAGTTGACACTCTCCACTGCTGAACCTCCTAATCCTACAAGTGATCCTAAACATGAACAGAGAGCAGACTAGCATACAAGCATCTGCATCAAGTGTGACATCTGATAAAGATGAAGATGCCCCAATCTGTTGCTTGCTGCTGCCGTGTCCAGTAATTTTACAGACCAGAAAAGTACAAATGTTTTTGGCGCCATTGCCTAAAGAAAGGAAGTGCCATTATCAGTCATCAGATTTGATGCCACTCGTGCAGGATTTTAATCAATTGTGCCTAAATTTAGGCTACAAGCACTTCAGCCTTCTGACACGACTCATGCTAGGAGTATACCATATAGAGGATTTGTTATTTGTTTACTTATATTCAAGACCATTTTCAATTTATTGTAATAAATATTATATATTTTTTTTATTGTGTAGTAATATAAATTTTGCTTAATATTAGTTTTAATTGTATTTCATCATTTTTATGTTTCAAATATTAAAAAAAAATACAGGTTTCAATTGAATTATATATAATAATAATAAATTACTGGCCTGCACTGGGCCCTTTCAAATTTATACAAAGACTTGCGCTTGTATAGCCTTTTGTCGGCGCTTTGCCGTGAGTAAATTTGTTTGGAAACCATGCTTTTGCGGCACTTGGATAGACTTTTGCTAGTGCTTTTTTCACTTTCGCCGGTGCTTCTGTTCGAAATACAAGCAGCCAACAAAAGTGTCGGGTCATGATTAGCCCAGAATTGCAGGAATTGCTAGGCTTAACTTATGCAATTTAATGAATATACAAAATGCTATATGCATGGTCGAAACTGCCTTCCATCAATATTAGTTTTTACGAAGGACGTAGCTAACGTATTTTCTATGGGTGCTTTTTTGGGAGTTAACAATTGTGAAAATGCTGATTCGAGTGTGGCAACAAAATTGACAATGGAATTTATATAATATTATCTTTTAAATTTTCAATATGTGAAAAAAAAAAAAAAAAAAAAAAAAGCTTAGGCTACTTGAACATATACAGACCTTTTACTGGCACTTCTACATGCCTTTACTGGCTGTTCCATACACGCCTTTAGTGGCACTTATAAAAGTAGCGTCCGGATCCTCTGTTATTTGGTCAACAGGGATTCCCTGAATGCCCAGTCCTGATTGGTCCACATCACCACTCACTTTAAAATAAAAAAATTCTAAAAAAAAAACAATATAATTTCTACGGACTCCAAACCGTTATATATATAAAAAAAAAACAACCAGAAAAAGAAAACGAGAAGGGAGGGAAAAGAAGAAGAAGAGGGTGAGTCTCATCTCTCTCTCTCTCTCTCTCTCTCTCTCTCTCTCTCTCTCTCTCTCTCTCTCTCTCTCTCTCTCTCTCTCTCTCTCTCCCCTGTTGGGGCGTTTTCCTTTCTGTCTAAAAGGCGAGAGTAATAGAAATTGCAGAAGATTTATAAGGTTGGAATTTGAATTTTCATATATTTTAGTTGGGTTTTCCTTTAAATTTGGACTCCACATTCTTTAAAAAGATTCACTGCTTTAGAGAAAAGCGACGACTAGCTTCCTTTGTCATTTCACCGCCCTACCATAAAGATCACATTGCACAAAAATCAGGCCCTGAGTCAAACCGTATATCGTTCATTGACTCCATCAATGTGGCCCATCTTATTAGAGGGCCAGCTGGATTTTTGTGTAAGTCGATTTTCATGCTGCGGCCTACCGTTTTTAACGTTACGGCTTTCCTGCGGCCAGGAAAAAGCAGCGTCCTTACAGCTCTAGATCATCAGTTACTCTGTATGATGGTCCTATGACTAAGGATTTGCATACTATTGCTAAGGCTTTTTTGTGTAAATAAGGCCCGCTGATTGAAATCCCTACCGTTGGAATGATAGGCCTCGCCATGGATGGTGGACAAGTTAAGTTATGCAAGTGATTGAAATTACATCACACTATTGTCTCAACCATGTCATGCGCTCAAGTGCAACCTAATCACATAGTCCATCAACTATATCATATCCTCAAGTGTAACCGCATCATATTATCATACAAGCATATCATATCCTCAAGTGCAAACTCATCACACTGTCCATCAATCGTATTACATTCTCAAGTGGATATATACCACATCCTTAAGTACAACTCCATCACGTTGTCCATCAACTGTATCACATTCTCAAGTGGATACATCACACTCACACAACCACATATCATATCCTCAAGTGTAACCTCATCACATAGTCCTTCAATTTCTTTCATTCTCAAGTGTAACTTCATCACACAGTTGCACTACAATATCATATCCTCAAGTGTAACCTCATCATATAGTCCATCAACTGTATCACTTCCACATATGCATGTACCCATTCTGATATAGATTGTACTCTCTTACATGGTGTCTGCCACTTCTTTCATTTACATTGGGACGCCTTCTAATAATTCAAGTCATCAATCTCAACTAGTTATTAGTTCCAGTACACATTTCATGGGTTGTCATGCAAACATCATACATCTTACTCCTACAAACAGAAGACCAGGCCTTTCGGAAGTGAATTTCTTTTTCTTGCTATGGAGCATTTCCTTAGAATTGTAATAATAGTGCATGGGTAAGGGAGAGTGAGTTAAAAGTAGAGAAATTTAAATAGCCAAAAATATTGATAAATATGATAAAATTACTCACCCTAGAATACCCTCTGCAAGTTAACTTGGAATAAAAAAAGTTTCATGTACATTTCAAATCCATTTAGCATATTCATCAGAACATACAATTCCAGCCCAATTCATAAATCATTCACCAATTATCAAGGCATTCGGTAAAAGGTGTCACTACAAGAAAATTGGCCTTTATCAACAGTTAAAACCATCGGCAAAGGCCTAGAAAACCATGAGTAAAGCCCAAATCCGTAGATGAGGCAAGCGCCAGCAAAAGTGTCGTCCGTAAAGGCTTTACTGGTGATCAGAGACTTTTATCGACGGTTGTGCTGGACACCCCTATAGGTAAGATTTACCATCACTTTTATAAGCGCCAGAAAAGGCGCTTATGGAACAACCGATAAAGGTATGTGGAAGTGCCAGTAAAAGGTCTGTATATGTGCAGGCCAATGTTTATAATATTTGATTGTAACCTGCATATTTTTTTACATATTTAAAATTTAAAAGATAATATTCTATAAATTACACATTTTCATGAGTGTGTAATGTGATAAGGTTACACTTGAGGATATGATATGGTTGATGGATTGATATGGTTACACTTGAGGATATGATATGGTTGAGTGATAGTGTGATGTGGTTACACTTGAGAATATGATGTGGTTGAGTGATAGTGTGATGTGGTTACACTTGAGAATATGATATGGTTGATGGATTATGTGATGAGGTTGCACTTTAGGATATGATATGGTTGTTGGGCAGTGTGGAGTGGTTCCAAATTGAATAAGGTCATATGATTGAAGGACTATATGATGATGTTAAACTTAAGGATATGATATGATTGTATGTCAATGTGAAGTGGTTCCACCTGAAAATGTGGAACGGTTGATGGACTATGTGATGAGATTATACTTGAGGATTTATGATATGGTTGTGTGAGGTTGATGTGGCTCCACTTGCGAATGTGATACGGTTGATGAACTATATGACGAGGTTACACTTGAGGATATGATGTGGTTGAGTGATAGTGTGATGTGGTTACACTTGAGAATATGATATGGTTGATGGATTACGTGATAAGGTTGCACTTTATGATATGATAGGGCTGTTGGGCAGTGTGGAGTGGTTCCAAATTGAATAAGGTCATATGATTGAAGGACTATATGATGATGTTTAACTTGAAGATATGATATGATTATACAACAATGTGAAGTGGTTCCACTTGAAAATGTGAAACGGTTGATGGACTATGTGATGAGATTGTACTTGAGGATTTATGATATGGTTGTGTGAGTGTGATGTGGCTCCACTTACGAATGTTATACGGTTGATGAACTATATGACGAGGTTACACTTGAGGATATGATGTGGTTGAGTGATAGTGTGATGTGGTTACACTTGAGGATATGATGTGGTTGAGTGATAGTGTGATGTGGTTACACTTGAGAATATGATATGGTTGATGGATTACGTGATGAGGTTGCACTTTATGATATGATAGGGCTGTTGGGCAGTGTGGAGTGGTTCCAAATTGAATAAGGTCATATGATTGAAGGACTATATGATGATGTTTAACTTGAAGATATGATATGATTGTACAACAATGTGAAGTGGTTCCACTTGAAAATGTGAAACGGTTGATGGACTATGTGATGAGATTGTACTTGAGGATTTATGATATGGTTGTGTGAGCGTGATGTGGCTCCACTTGCGAATGTTATACGGTTGATGAACTATATGACGATGTTACACTTGAGGATATGATGTGGTTGAGTGATAATGTGATGTGGTTACACTTGAGGATATGATGTGGTTGAGTGATAGTGTGATGTGTTTACACTTGAGAATATGATATGGTTGATGGATTACGTGATGAGGTTGCACTTTATGATATGATAGGGCTGTTGGGCAGTGTGGAATGGTTCCAAATTGAATAAGGTCATATGATTGAAGGACTATATGATGATGTTTAACTTGAGGATATGATATGATTGTACGACAATATGAAGTGGTGCCACTTGAAAATTTGAAACGGTTGATGGACTATGTGATGAGATTGTACTTGAGGATTTATGATATGGTTGTGTGAGGGTAATGTGGCTCCACTTGCGAATGTGATACGGTTGATGAACTATATGACGAGGTTACACTTGAGGATATGATGTGGTTGAGTGATAGTGTGATGTGGTTACACTTGAGGATATGATGTGGTTGAGTGATAGTGTGATGTAGTTACACTTGAGGATATGATGTGGTTGAGTGATAGTGTGATGTGGTTACACTTGAGAATATGATGTGGTTGAGTGATAGTGTGATGTGGTTACACTTGAGAATATGATGTGGTTGAGTGATAGTGTGATGTGGTTACACTTGAGAATATGATGTGGTTGATGGATTACGTGATGAGGTTGCACTTTAGGATATGATAAGGGCTGTTGGGCAGTGTGGAGTGGTTCCAAATTGAATAAGGTCATATGATTGAAGGACTATATGATGATGTTAAACTTGGATATGATATGATTGTACGACAATGTGCAGTGGTTCCACTTGAAAATGTGAAACGGTTGATGGACTATGTGATGAGATTGTACTTGAGGATTTATGATATGGTTGCGTGAGCGTGATGTGGCTCCACTTGCGAATGTGATACGGTTGATGAATTATATGAAGAGGTTACACTTGAGGATATGATGTGGTTGAGTGATAGTGTGATGTGGTTATACTTGAGGATATGATGTGGTTGAGTGATAGTGTGATGTGGTTACACTTGAGAATATGATATGGTTGATGGATTATGTGATGAGGTTGTACTTATGGATATGATATGGTTGTGTGATAGTACAATGTGGTTACACTTGAGAGTTAGCAAACCTTAAAAACCTGTGAATCTCTATGATATCATACTGGATGAGCAGTTACACATTGCAATAGCAACCATTCACTATATCACGTTCAATTGCCTCACATGTGCCAAGAAGCTTCTTCTAAAAAAGAAACACTTGTAAACCAAATCCCTATTTAAAACTTAAAAATAAGGTACTACTATTTATACTAAAACAACTCATGGGCCTGTTCACAAGATGGGCTGGTGGTAATCAATACTCTAACTCTTGATTATACCAACAGCTATACTCTTAAAATGATCATGTAATAGCAATTTTGGCAGTGAAAGTGGCAAAAAAACAAAATCTAGTTCAAAATGTTTGCTAGTGTCAACACCTAGAATCAGAACTGAGAGCAGGAGCAGAAGAAGAAGCATAGTGGTCTGTAAGGGCCTCCAACTAAGGATCAGATCCATTTCAAGTTCCAATATGATAGTATGATATGCCGAGGCATACTTAACTCTACAAACAGAACTTGGTACCACCAAAAGTTGAAGGTAGATAGAGTTGTAGCATTTATATGATCTTTGGCTTAAGGATATGTATGGTATCCTTCCACCCCGTGCTCCAATATATAAGGCCTATTGTTTGGTGATCCATAGCATTGGTTGGATTGGCATAGCCCTAAATGAACCATTTCTCAAAACTCTCACTGATGGGATGATCGTAAGTCTTCATTCAGTGGCCTGAAAATGGTGATTCACGAAAAAATACAACTATAACACAAATTCATCAGAAAATACCAAAGATTGGATGGCTAGGATTTGCCAACCTGGAGATTTTTGGGGCTTGGTCCATACCACATCCAAAGTTGTGTGACAGTGTGATGTGGTTACACTTGAAAATATGGTATAATTGATGGACTATGTGATGAGGTTACGCTTGAGGATATGATATTGTAGTGCAACAATGTGATGATGTTACACTTGAGAGTGAAAGAAATTGCAGGACTATGCGATGAGGTTACACTTGAGGATATGATATGTGGTTGTGTGAGTGTGATGTGTCCACATTAGGATGTGATACGGTTGATGGACAACGTGATGGAGTTGTACTTAAGGATGTAGTATGGTAGTGTGATAGTGTACTGAGGTATATATCCACTTGAGAATGTGATACGATTGATGGACAATGTGATGAGTTTGCAACTGAGGATATGATATGGTTGTATGATAATGTGATGTGGTTACACTTGAGGATATGATATGGTTGATGGATTGTATGATATGGTTCCGCTTGAGAATGTGAAACACTTTATGGATTGTGTGATGAGGTTGCACTTGAGGATATGATATGGTTGTTTAACAGTTGGTGTGGTGGATCCACTTGAGAATGTAATACGATTGATAGACTATATGATGAGGTTATACTTGAGGATATGATATGGTTGTGTGAGTGTGAAGTGATTTCACTTAGAAATGTGATGTGGTTGTTTATTTTGGTGAAAATTATAGTTTATTTTTCTATTTTCAGTTTTCAATCTTCATTCATTTAAAAACTCTCAAAAGAAATAGCAAACAGAAAAAAAAAAAAAAAAAAGCAAAAAAGCAAAAAGTAAAAAATAATAATAATAACAATAATGTTAGGTGAGAAATTAAAAGTAATCACTACCAAAAAGGGTCAAAAGCTACGGATAAAAACCGTAGCTATATAGTAATGGCTACAGTGTTAGATCTAAGGCTACGGTGTTAGATCTAAGGCTACAGATATTAGCCGTAGCTAGCTTCAATTTTATTTTTTTTTTGATTTTTTATTAAAGTGGCTTACCATTGCTAGTCCATGCCCTGATAGATCAACTCATCTAGAAAATCCAAATTCAAGTTTGTCAAAAAAACATGCACAACAATTTTCATGAATCAGATCATCCAAGTTATTCCCAACTATATGAAATTCTTTATCCATTGTAAACACTTTACAAGCTAGCCAAATGCACAATCTGTTTACTTGTAAACAGATTACCTCTTAAAAGGGAAGCGGACTAGTGTTACCTATTCAACAGGTCTTATTGATGAACTAACAGTGCAACAATCAAATATAATGAAATATAGAGCAGTTATGCTCTTCCATAAGATCATTACAGTCATATGCAAGCATCCAAGAACAAATAAAGCAAGAAATCACATGGATCCTTACCACTGAATGACTTACCTTCTTATTTTATAGTCTATCAAACAAAGTTCTTGCCCTTTCCTGGACTTGCAAGCTCCTGTTGCCAAGGAGATGTTTGACAGTTTCCACAATTCCTGACGCAGTTAAGCTCTCATCTAGAGGCAGCTTCTCAAGTGCTCCTAGCACTGCACTGATTGATTCCTCTACAAAACTGTCACTTGTGCCACTACTACACTTTTGAGCTTCCTGGAGCCATTGGTTGAGAAACCTATGCCCGTCTAACTGAAGAAAATGATTAAGGCAACCATTCTTCTCGGTATTGCATCATAAGGTACTTGCTACAATTGACCAATGTCTGGATGCATTACCTACATTCTTCGTAATATTTTCTCTCTGCCTCTGCATATTTGCAACCAGCTCTTCAATTCTAGCAAGGTTTGTGAGTCCATCTTTCATCTCAGTTGGGGTGAGGAAATCTTCTAACATCATATTGCCTTCATGCACCAGCTAGGTACTTCCAACACGCTAATACTCTCATCATCTGCTGTTTTTGAAATACACAACTTCAATTTGATGAGATGGCTAAAAAATATTAATGTTAATTGATAACTAAAACAACGGATTTCCTTCACTTGAGGGTTATCTGGGGAGGCTTATGCCATACAAATATCCTGCAATTTGAGTCCGAAGATCTGCTATGCAAATAAACTTCTTCAAAATGTTCTTGGGCATGAGGTATATGTAGCCTCTCCTGTAATCAGGAATTACTCACATAAGTTTGGGTTCTCTCATTGTTTGATGCTAAAACAAACCATAACGATATGTAACTTAGGCTCAGAACTCGTGTCTCAATGCCAAATGCAGAAATAATCTGCCAGACTCAGAACTTGATCAATTGACAGGTCCATACATTAGATCCACAAGGCTAAATCACATGTATAATAGCAACAACGATATATATAATTTTTTTTTAAAAAAAAATACAACAGACAAAGGACTTATTACTAAAAAGCTTGTGGCCATGTGTCCATAACATGCATCCAACAGCACCAGAAAAATATTCATTTAAACTGTGTAGGTCCATTTTACATGGATGTCTATGGACACTCAACCCAAAAGTGTCTTGCCTTTGGCATAACAGAGCGGTTGAAGCTATCAGAACATGTCAATAGGCATAAAAAACCATGGAGCTACCCATGAGCAAGGAGAAGCTATCAGAACATGTCTTCATCAAATTCAAGGCTAGTGGAGAACTTTCACTCGTTCATTTAGTTGATTCATTCTAGGTTTACTTCGATTTGTTTCAAGTGTGGGAAGGTTGGACACTCGAAGAAAGACTGCACCAACTAGACAAATATGGACTTTCACATACATCCCCATAAGTAAAAAGTGGCCACCCATGAAAATCACCTGTGGCAAATCAGGTTGGTCCCCTCAATGGGTGGGCCGCATCGTTGACATCAATCGAAAGCCAATGGTCCTACTCAATGCAGGTGTGTTGCTCACCTAGTGAGTCAATGGACCAAATTTTGATGACATGAAATGATCATGGTGCGACCCATATTTTGTGCGGCTGGGATGTCTTACCAGCATGATGTATTGGCATGAAAGGTCGTGGGCCCTTATGTGATCTTTTCTCATGTTTATAGTCTATATCTATGTATGAAAGATGACTAAGCATGCTGTTAGTTTATTTACATGTATGTGTATAGATTAATAGACATTTTACCTGTTCAAAAAAAAAAAAAAAAAAAAAGGCAGAAAAAAACAACAACAAAAAACTAGTGAGCTCATGATTGACTACAAGCATTAAAAAATCCACAACGAGATTGCTGTAAAAGGAAACTTACAAGTTAAGCCAATACACTGTTTATCAGGAAGGGATCAGGGTTCTCTTCTCGTAGTGTGATTACTGGGGATGCATATAAAGGGATTCATGAAATCGGTTTACCATTACAAATTGCTTAAAAGATCACCATGAACCCCACAAGTACAAACCCGGTGCACAATACGGTAAGTTCTCTATTCATTACAAAGATGCGGTGTACATTTCCAGCTTTCCTGTAAGTAATGTCGTGTACATTTCCAGCTTTCCTGTAAGTAATGTCGTGTACATTTTTGGCTGTGTGGCAGCGAAAAATAGATGAAACTAGTCTCACAACCTACATTCTTCGTAATATTTTCTCTCTGCCTCTGCATATTTTCAAAGTTTGCAATTGGTTTAAAACTCACCAATTGAGCTAAAATCAACTTTCTGGCTTTGTTGTGAGAAAGTGATACGGTTGATGGACAACATGATAGAGTCGTACTTGAGGATGTGGTATGGTAGTGTGATAGTGTGACGAGGTATATATTCACTTGAGAATGTGATACGATTGATGGACAACATGATGAGTTTGCATCTGAGGATATGATATGGTTGTATGATAATGTGATGTGGTTACACATGAGGATATGATATGGTTGATGGACTATATGATTACGTTGCACTTGAGCGCATGACATTGTTGAAACGATAGTGTGATATGATTCCACTTGAGAATATGATATAGTTGATGGACTATATGATGAGGTTACACTTGAGGATGCATATGATATGGTTGTGTGATAGTGTGATGTGGTTTCGCTTGAGAATGTGAAACACTTTATGGACTGTGATGAGGTTGCACTTGAGGATATAATATGGTTGTGTGACAGTATGGTGTGGTGGATCCACTTGAGAATGTGATACGGTTGATAGACTATATGATGAGGTTGCACTTGAGGATGCATATGATATGGTTATGTGATAGTGTGATATGGTTCCGCTTGCGAATGTGAAACAGTTTATGGACTGTGATGAGGTTGCGCTTGAGGATATAATATGGTTGTGTGACAGTATGGTGTGGTGGACCACTTGAGAATGTGATAAAATAGTATCAGGTGCAAACTCATCACGCTGTCCATCAATCGTATCACATTCTCAAGTGGATATATACCTCATCACACTATCACACTACCATACCACATCCTCAAGTGCAACTCCATCACGTTGTCAATCAACCATATCACATTCCTAAGTGGACACATCACACTCACACAACCACATATCATATCTTCAAGTATAACCTTATCACATAGTCCTTCAATTTATTTCATTCTTAAGTGTAACCTCATCACACTGTCGCACTACAATATCTTATCCTCAAGTGTAACCTCATCACATAGTCCTTCCATTTCTTTCATTCTCAAGTGTAACCTCATCACACTGTCGCACTACCATATCATATCCTCAAGTGTAACCTCATCACATAGTCCATCAACTGTATCATATTTTCAAGTGTAACATGATCACACTGTCACACAACCATGGATTATCCAACGTAATGACATAGTCCATCAACCGTTAGAAGGGAGAATGGACAAGTTTCCTAATGACACGAAAGGGATAGAACCTGTTAGAACGTTAGCGGACAAGTCAAACTCATTGATTTTCAAACAGAGAATTGATACACAAACATATGAAGAACAGAGAATTGATTTTCAAACATACTCCATCACACTGTCACACAAACAGAGAATTGATTTTCAAACATATGAAGAACAGTGAGCATGGACAAGTTTCCTAAAGAGGAAGGGATAAAACCTGTTAGAAGGTTAGCGGACAAGTCAAACTCATTGGAACACGGATATCAAATGAGATTACATTTGAGAATATGATATGATTGTGACAGTGTGATGAGGTTACACTTGAGAATGTGATATAGCTGATAGACTATATGATGAAGTTACACTTGAGGATATGATATGGTTGAGTGATAGTGTGATGTGGTTACACTTAAGAATATGATGATGTTGATGGATTATGTGATGAGGTTGTACTTAAGGATATGATATGGTTGTGTGATAGTGTGATGAGGTTATACTTGAGAATATGATACGGTTGATGAACTATGTGATTAGGTTGCACTTGAGGATATGATATGGTTGCGTGACAGTGTGAAGTGGTTCCACTTGAGAATATGATACGGTTGATGGACTATATGATGAGGTTGCACTTGAGGATATGATATGATTGTCTGAAAATGTGAAGTGGTTCCACTTGAGAATGTGATACGGTTGATGGGCTATGCGATGAGATTGTACTTGAGGATTTATGATATGGTTGTGTGAGAGTGATGTGGTGCACTTGAGAATGTGATACGGTTGATGAACTATATGAAGATGTTACACTTGAGGATATGATATGGTTGAGTGATAGTGTGATTTGGTTACACTTGAGAATATGATATGGTTGATGGATTATGTGATGAGGTTGTACTTATGGATATGATAGGGTTGTGTGATAGTGTGAGTATATCCACGTAAAAATGTAATACGGTTTATGAATTATGTGATGAGATTGCACTTGAGGATATGATATAGTTGTGTAATAGTGTGATAAGGTATATCTACTTAAGAATGTGATACAGTTGATGAACTATGTGATGATGTTGCATTTGAGGATATGATATGGTTGTGACAGTGTGATGTGATTCCACTTGAGAATGTAATACAGTTGATGGACTACGTGGTGATGTTGCACTTGAGGATGTGATATAGTTATTTTTATATATCTAATTTTTAATATTAATTCATTTAAATCTCTCAAAATAAATAACTGAAAAGAAAAAAAAAATCTTAGTTCATGTACATTGTGTGCATTTTAGGTGCATAATACGATAAGCGAAAAAGGTGAACGCCATTTATTTTTTTATTGGGCCTGATTCAATTCATGTACAATTTGTGTTATTTAGGTGCATTATATGATAGGTGAGGCTTATTTATTTTTCATGGGTTTGTAAAAATTCCGGCGCTTATTATCCTTTACCGGCGCTTGAAGATAGAATTCCAACTTCAATACATGCTTCTTCAGCTCATGATCAGCTCTCCGGTGTTTCTCCAACTATTTGATAAACAAGGGAGATGTGGTTACATAAAAGATGGAACAAACATTCAAAACTCTAGTCTCAGCTTGTACTCAAATAAAGATAGAGTAAGATCAGTTTATTCAAGTTGTTGCTAGCAAAGGGAAAAACAAAGAGTGGAACAAGGCATCAACTCCTACAGTGAAAAGCACAAATTGTTAGGGTCTATCGAATATGAGCATGTAGGAGTGTCTACAATTTGGATTTTGTAAGTCCTAAAGTGGTTTGTGGTTTTTGCAGTTCCTAAGGCCGTTTGGATGCACTACGATATTGAGAACTTGCAGTTTTATCAAAGGACTAAAATGATCAGATTGTGATTTCCTTTAGGAGCTGCTTGGGATTAAGGAAATGGGAATGTGGATCTTGGAATTTGGATTTTGCAAGTCCTAAAGTCCATTTATTGCTTTTGAGAAAATATGTGGATTAAGTAAATAATAAATTTTGTTTTTTTTTTTTATTTCATTTTTTTAACTTATTATTATTTTTTTTGGGTGGGTGACAAATCCATGGATTTACGGAGGTGATGATTTGCTAAAACTGTGGTAGCTGCCAAATCAACAAATTCTCTCTCAAAATTGCTGCCAGGATCTGTTTCTATTTTCCAAAAGGCTTAATAAATTTAGCTTAGAGCATTAGCAATTGTCTACAAATAAATACAGACTGTTTGACAACTACCATGTTTGGTTCTTAATAACAGTGGGAACTGATTACGACACAAAGCAAATTCCACTTTGTAAACACTCGAGTTCTGTTCCAGCAGTGTCCATCTGCTTGTAGGTGGCCTCTATTTGTGACACCAACTTTCCTACCCGCATCTGCAAATTCAAATGATATGCAACTATCAGTCAACTGGAACCTGTAGGATTCTAAAATGAGGAAAACTAACCATCATTAAGGTCTATTGTTTGTCACTTTTTTGGCTGAAGTGACTCATTTTTCAAACCTGTCGAATGTGTACAAGATCCAAACTAATCATTACATCGGCTTTACCTTGGATGGGCCATGCCCCAAAAGATAACAGCATTCACACAATCCCAACCATTCTATTGGAGAAACATTGGGGAAAGAAAATGGATGATTATATAAAAGGTCAATCGAAGTGTTTCAACCACCCATCTTTTTCTTCCTGAAATGTCCTCCAATCCAACAGTCAGCATTGCCGATTGTCCAATCAGTTTGCATTTTGGGAAATGGCCAATCCAAGGGATGGCCTACTGGCTGATTGGATTCAGATCTTGTACATAGGAACCATCTGTACAAAAAAGATAAGCAGAAAATAAAATAAAAATACTCTATGTTTTGCCTATCATTAATCCCCAGGTTTCAAATTGCCAAATGATATATGCAACTCCAGTCCCCAGGAAGAAAAATGAAATATATGGGAATGCAGTACAAGTAGGGCCATATGATTCACCAGCATCTCATCCAAAAATAGGATGGTGGTAATGGCATATGGCTACCATGACATTTGACAAGCACTTCTCACTATACCTGATATCCTTGAGGAAGAACTTTTATCTTCTGCTCAAGCCACAAGGCCTTCTTGCCCTCATCATCCATTCTCTTCTTCACATTCTCAAATTCGTTTTGCAAGGCCACAAGTTTGTCACTATTGTTGGCAATGCTGGCAAGACCATAAGCATTATGAGCTGGGAAGTACATCAGATCTTCTTGGCATGCATCGTGTGCTTTAATAAATTCATCAAGAGATTCATCCTCATGCCCCATCGCCACACGAAGAAATTGAACCTCTTCCTTTATCAAAGAATCAGCCTGCAAGAAAATGTGATACGGTTCTCTCATTGTTTGATGCTAAAACAAACCATAACGATATGTAACTTAGGCTCAGAACTCGTGTCTCAATGCCAAATGCAGAAATAATCTGTCAGACTCAGAACTTGATCAACTAACAGGTCCATACATTAGATCCACAAGGCTAGCAATATTATATGAATAATAGCAACAACGATATATATAAAAATTTTAAAAAAAATATACAACAGACGAAGGACTTATTACTAAAAAGCTTGTGGCCATGTGTCCATAACATGCATCCAATAGCACCAGGAAAATATTCACAAGGGGAAGAGTGAGATGAGTAATCATGGATTATGTGACAAGTTTAGAAGGGCATGTGAATCTTAGAAACTAGTCCTACTGGAAACCTGCAATAGTAAAAGGGAAAAATGTGTTAATTAAAGGAGAGCGCACAACAAATAGTATTGAAAATGCTTACTATAGTTAATAGGATCACAAAATCTATTCATAAGATAGGGCCAGTAATGAGCGGTGCAGGATGGACGGTGTTTTGAGTTTTGGATCAGAAAATGGATGGACGGACGGTTTACACATTGTCCACGGCGTTTTGAGCTTTGGATCAGAAAATGGATGGACGGTTTACATACAGATGGGGGTGCAGGAGATGTTAATGGACGAGAGAGTGCATCATTCAATACATCAAATGGGAAAGGATCCTAACCATTGCCTAGTACAGGAAGTGAAGTTGACAAGGTGGGTCATCATCTGCAGATCGAAGAACTTGGGTCACAAGGAGAAACCACAAACGGTGTGGTAGCACAGCCAAGGCAATGTTCCCAATCTGGCCAACAAAGGCATTGGATGAAAGGGGGTAGTCGATCCCGACCGTCGATTTGTTTCAAGTGTGGGAAGGTTGGACACTCGAAGAAAGACTGCACCATCTAGACAAATATGGACTTTCACATACATCCCCATAAGTAAAAAGTGGGCCACCCATGAAAATCACATGTGGCAAATCAAGTTGGTCCCCTCAATGGGTGGGCCGCATCGTTGACATCAATCGAAAGCCAATGGTCCTACTCAATGCAGGTGTGTTGCTCACCTAGTGAGTCAATGGACCAAATTTTGATGACATGAAATGATCATGGTGCGACCCATATTTTGTGCGGCTGTGATGTCTTACCAGCATGATGTATTGGCATGAAAGGTTGTGGGCCCTTATGTGATCTTTTCTCATGTTTATGGTCTATATATATGTATGAAAGATGACTAAGCATGCTGTTAGTTTATTTACATGTATGTGTATAGATCAATAGACATTTTACCTGTTCAAAAAAAAAAAAAAAAAGCAGAAAAAAACAACAACAAAAAACTAGTGAGCTCATGATTGACTACAAGCATTAAAAAATCCATAACGAGATTGCTGTAAAAGGAAACTTACAAGTTAAGCCAATACATTGTTTATCAAGAAGGAATCAGGGTTCTCTTCTCGTAGTGTGATTACTGGGGATGCATATAAAGGGATTCATGAAATCGGTTTACCATTACAAATTGCTCAAAAGATCACCATGAACCCCACAAGTACAAACCCGGTGCACAATACGGTAAGTTCTCTATTCATTATAAACAGCAATGCTGTTGAACCTTAGACTTGTCCGGCATACTTAATAATCAAGTCTTATTTCAAGCTCATGCATAGTCTTTGGGACCAACCCACATAAAGAGTGTAGCGGTACAGTTGAGGAAACTGCTCTGTTCTTATCTGCCCACACATTGTCAACTACTCTTCTTCTTGGGGCAATTATATCATGGGGTTTTCTTTGGTCGTTCATCAGTAAACGTGCTGGTGATTGGAACCTGGATAACCTTGTTATAGCAATGACTTCAAAGGTCTCTACGGATACAAGCAATAGTAAAATCACTTTTTTGGTAGTGAATGTATAAATTCCACCAAGTTAGTTTGCTAAAGAAACATATGTGATGTATAAATTCTTATTATTTTTTCCTTTCCTTTCCTTTCTTATTTTTTTTTTTTAAAAATATCTAGATGAACTCATGTTGGATATACTAGTCAATCTCTAGTTTTGAACCTCTGATTTGTGGACAAACTGTAAGATATTTTTCATTTCTCAATGTTGTATATCATCTATCACACCCTACCAGAGTATCGAACTGAATTGACTGAGGGTAAACTGCAGAAATGCATGGAAAGCAAAATTGTGACTATAATATTTATATATCAACATCAAGCTTAGAAGTTCCTGCACCTTTTCTCTTTCATAAGGTCATCTACAAAACTACTGAAGAGATTAATGTCCTTTTTTCTGTACTAATGCTTCATTGTTGCCTATCCATGCATGAGGTTGTTGATAATTATACATTTGGTCATACTTGAAGGTAAAGCCTGCTACTGAACTTCCTTCAAGAGGCCTTCCAGTGGATGAAGTTGAAGCAATGGCTGTTGTAGGTTGTAGGCCTTCTACAGTTTGTTGATATCTTGCAATCTAGCATGAAAACAACACTCAAGTACAACCTTTACTGGTGTGCTGCAACCTTTTCCTTTTTCAACAAACAGGTGATGAGTTCTCAAATAGAACAAACACGTGCACACACATACCAATAATAAAACAATACATGCATAAAGAATGCAATTTAAGCAGGACAATAAATAACTAGCACTACCACTGTATAACGAAAATGTTTGAAATGTGCATTTAGCTTGATGGATTTGAAATGTTTGTTTCTGATTTATTGATTATCGCATGATGAGCCTTAGTGATTGAGACTGCTCTTGGGTAGGCCTATAGTGTATGATCATTGCTTGGAAAAGGTCCACCATTGCATAATCCTATCCATATGATTTGTTATCTCGTGTCTTTAGGAAGTTCCTCAGATGCCGCACCATGTAAATCAAATCACAATCCCACTTTCAGAAAAGAAAACAAAAGGGAAATTTGTGTTTTAGTTTTTGTATTGTTTCTAATTTTGTGTTGTGCTGGTCCATGAATACTAAAATGAAGTAAAAGAATGCTGTAGCTCAGTGAAAGCGTACTAGACAAACCGAAAGCACTCATCTTGAAGAGGTGGTTTGATTTTGTTCTCTCAAATAGCTTGTGTTTTCCATCAATTATATTTGTGAAAAAATTGGTTTCTATGTTTGTTTACGCTGCATTTGGATGCCCATTAAAGGAAAAAATGGGCCTGTTTCATTGCTCGGGTTGGACCTTAATATAAAATTTCTGCAAAACTTCTTTTATTGTTTCAGTATTGCATCATCATCATTGTCATTGCCTCATGTCATTGTCATTGTTATCGTCTACTTCTCAGCTATTTGGAGTTGGCTTCAACTTTATCATCATTGTCATCATCAGCATCGCCTTGTTTCAGCTATTTGGATTAGCATTATAAATCTTACTCAGCCAGAAAAATCGAAACAGGGGAGCTTTACAATTGGATGGTGCAGGGCTAGGCTGCATTAGAAGAAAAGGCTGATCCAATTGGCCTGACGCATGTCTGTAAGGGCTGGGGAGTGGATGATGCCCTCAGATTCCAATGATCTCTCCTACCTTGCAGAAGCATCATAATCCATGGTTGAACTTCCATGATATTTGAGTGCCTTTTGCTGAAGGGCACAAAAGGCAATTGTGCCCTGTTTCAATGGCAAAAATGCTCCCAATTCAGAAACAGTGGAAGCCCCACTCTATATTAGGCGGAAAGCAGAAAGTCCATCAAACTGGCTTCAAATGACAAGTGAGCTCATTTATCAAAACAGAAATGAGCATGTTGCAATCACTTAATAATGTCTCCCTTGCAGGTTCCATTCTTGTTTCAACTTTGGCATCTCCATTTACATTAGCCGTGCATTTGCTAAATTTGCCAATGCTTTATAATCTTTTTGCAGGTTGGTTCTTTAGATCCTGGCAAACTCATAAAAATACTCAAATCATCAATACCCAGTCTATAAGTGCATTCAACTGTGATATTTCTCCCTCCAGGATTCACCAAATTGTGACATTCACATTTTCTGTAGTGTGCTATTTCAGTTCTTAGAAAGACATTGAAAACTAAGATAACTCTGAAATGGGCATTAGTACTATTCTAGCTGACTCAAACTCAAGACTAGTGAATGCAACTGCAATAGCTTGGCTATTGCGTTCAGTGAATTGGTTTTCTCTTTAGGTTGACTTTTGCACTAATAACTTCATATATGTTTTTCTGTATCCTTATCAGATTTTACAAGTTTTAAAGAACTGTCTAACTTTTAAGTGGGAGCAGAAAATCAGTTTGAGTTTGTTGTCCTGATGTACTTTAAAAAGAAAGAAAAAAAGGTTGGAGTACTGGGAGGACTAAGACATGTACAATTGGTGGGCCTGCCAAAATTGGACTGGGCCTGTCCTGTTCATTTGGTGGACTTAAAAATAGGCCTGTGTTTGACTTGCAGGCCTAAAATTACATCAAGTTGGGACCATGGAGGCCAGGTTCGTACAGGACTTGTCTCTATGAGAACTGCACCAAAATGTATGAATTTAGTTTTCCTGATAAATATGATAAATTATTTTCTTGGTGATTTTTATTTTCTCAGTTCTCATTTATTGGATATGTTCATTTGAATCCTTTTCTTACGTATATAAGTGTATATGTTCCATGTTTATGGTGGAGATTGTTGGAGACTAGCAAGCCTTGATCTCTAAGGAGACTCGTGGGGCTTCCAACCTTTTCTCGACAAACCTTCTTTTACTACTGTAAAATTCAATAATTTGTTCCAGCATTTGGTGAGTTCCAGCATGAACACTATCTGAATGAAAGAATCTGTTTGGCTTTGTGGCAGCGAAAAATAGATGAAACTAGTCTTTTTATGCTGGTTATGATTTTGGTTATTTATCAATTTATTTGTATTGCATCTCTAATCCAATTCTCTGTTAAAAGCCAAGTTACTTGTTTGAAATTTTATGTTTTCTCATGTTAGAATTGCTTGGGAAAATGCTACCTATAGATGTGCATCTACAACCGCCAAATGTTGGTGTCCCACATATGCCAACATGGCACGCATGGGATATCTGGGTTGTTTATCAAGAAAAGACCAACAAACATCCTCTAACCCAAATCACATGTTTTTCACAAGGGCAATCTTGATTCAAAAGTTAACGAGGTCGTCCATGTCCAAACTCCAAAGGGAGAACTTTTATGTGATGGCTGTCATCCATCTAAGTTCAGGGTTCATGTCATCCATATGGTGGGGCATACCTGATGCATGGATTGGAAATCCTTGGCAAATGCAGCCACAAGCTAAGGTATAAAGCCATCGTTCCATAACTACCAAAGAATATGCACAAGTGTATAAGTACTTTTTCTTCTTTTTTTTTTTTTGCAAAATAAAAAGACTGCACCGACAACTAGCTGTAGGTTAGCTTAAAATCCATTCCTATAAACATTGTCTCTTGAAAATATAAAAGATTTTCAAGGGAAAAAAGTAGAAATAAAAAATTTGGAATACAAAAGAATCGTCATACCATACTTCCAGTTGTAGGTGATCAGTTTTCTAATAAGAGAGCTATGACAGTGAGTCCTAGCATACTACAGGAAACAAGAGTTCAATGGCCAAGCATCCATAAACAAGTGCCAAAGCTTTTGGATAATCCTACTGTACCTGAACTTTAAAATCCCAGCAGTCCTCTTCCTAACTCCCATTTTTTCTCAATCTTTCAGCATTGCGCCACATATCAAATAAGAAACTATCTTCGCAAATTGACCAATTTGCATTAGTACAACAAATTTATTCAAGTTTTGCTTACTTGGATGGAAATGAGAATATTTGAAAGAGATTGCCCATATGTGTCATGGAAATGTACAGCAAGCTTCTCAACATGGACAACAGCTATCACAGCTTCAAGCATTAGAACAATCGTGCCTGCAACACAAGAAAGAAGCATGTAAAGAAAACAACACTAGAATGAATATCTGGTTAGGCATGCTAAGATCTTAGTTATCATGCATTCAATCGCAGTCAACAAAGCATTTCCTAACCCATACCCATACCACACTTGAGCTCAATTACGTATAAAAATAATAGATAACACAAAGCTTTTGTTAACTATGCAACTCTGGTGGATGCATTCACTACATTATTGATTTAAGATCTTTGGCTTACTTAACTTCAGTTAATGATTCCATCTCCTCAATCTCATATGTGAGCAAGGTGTAAAGTATCAGTCGAAACCATGATATGATTGTGCACATATTGGCTGATGTACATCCTGGCACGTGTGCACGCACATGCACACAGCACAAAACCAAAAAAGAAAGCAAAAAAACCAAAAAAAAAAATGAATGAAGAAGGAAGAAGGAAGATGTTTTGGGTTAGCCTGTTAGTACACACCCCACTATCTACCTAATCTTTTGTCACAAAAGGAAATGCATGGATCGTCCAACAGATGTTTTGGTAATGCATAACATAATCTCACCCACCTCATTTAGAAGGTTGAATAGACAATAAGCCAGGATATTGTCCGTTGAAAGATGCAAAACCAGTCCATTGAAGCCATTGTCAATATCTTCTAGGTCAATAACAAAGGCACACTGATGATACCCCCAAAACAATCTAATTACCTGCTGCAACACTAAAATCAGGTAAATAGAATATCCAAAACTATCCAAATCTAATTTCCTGCTGCAACACTAAAATCACATAAATAGAATATCCAAAACTGCCCAAATCTAATTACCTGCTGCAACACTAAAATCACATAAATAGAATATCCAAAACTGCCCGAATCTAACCCAAAAACATCTGATGTGCAGCTATACAGATCATCGAAATTGTGGGTCTCATAACTCATTATGGGTGGAGCATCTCAAAAATCACACTGATCAAGCAATCCTTACTATCATTATGGGTGGAGCATCTCTACATATTGTCCTAGATAAATTTTTTTAGATGCATCCAAAATGCAAACTCCTATTGTGGTTTGAACATTTCCCCTTTACTGAATATCAATGCAATTCAAATGTGCATCCAAACACAGCCTTAACAACTTCCTCACAACATTTTGTGAGCAGTGACCTTAGAACATAGAAGTTGTGCAGTGACCTTAGTGTTGAAAATCTTGTGAGTCTATCACTAAGCCATGAGTAAGGACCCATTTCTTCATCTCTCCATGAACATAATGTGTTCCCAAAAGGACAAGTTACTCGAGTTCATTGATAAATGAAGAGCATTCACAAACAACTCATGCCGACCAGTCTCTGTTAGTAAGGACCCTTAATAATTCAATATGCCATAACAATTCAAAACACAAATGTAGATAGAAATCCATTCACAAACCACTCATGATCAATGTGATTCTTATTTGATAGAATTCATATGCAAATGAAGAGTACAGAAGCCCATAATATTCCTTGTTAGAAGCTGCTCTGTTGGTGCCCATTGTGGACAGACCAAGCCCCAATGACTCCCAAGACTGGACTGTAGCCGTGAAAGTTGGATATCAAATTTCAGTTGAATGTCACCAGCCGAGTAGAGATTTGGGTTTTTGAACAGTGATTTATGGCAAATGAAGAAATCAAAAGAACTAGAGGTCAACAGCCAACAACTCCTTTTCCTTTTTTTCTTCAGATTTTTTCTTCATGGAACAACCAAGTGAAAACCAAGCAATGAGTTTCCATCACCACGCAAGAATAAGGATGGAGAAATGGGAGAACAAGGAATATTGCAAAATGCCATTTTATGTTGAAATGAATTTGAACCATCATGTTACCGCAAGGGTGGCCTGTGAAATGTCACAAACAAAAGCTTTTAATTCTACACGCACTCCAAAGAAGGATGGGAGGAACTTTGGCAATGACCATCAGCTTGCATGAAATGGAACCTGAAACACCACAAGGGATTGTTTGAAAATCAATGTGTCTTTCAACCAAAACTTGACAAGACTTGAAATTAAACACCAACAGAAATTCTGTACTCATTCCCATGCACAGAACAACGGATTCCACAAGGAAGATGCAATGGTGGGCCAAACAAGAACGACCATCATCACATAATAACACATGAAACTTACTACCCAAATGAATTTAAACAAAAAAAAAAAAAAACCAAAAAAAAGATTTCATATCTTGAAACGATGCGTTCAAACTATAACTACAGAATAGAATCTTGAAGAGCAGAAATTACAGTTTTACCAACTAATGCATGTTCACCCATGGAATTTAGGCAAACTAATTTGAAATGTTATATTATTCATCACAAAACTCCTTGAGATGGCAATCCCACCTTTAGTTGTTCATTTTCAAAAGTCAGTTTATCCAACAACACACTATCAATGACTGGGACCTCCTATATGACAGGAACTGGGTTTGCTGCTTCTTTCACAACCTCTTGTTCCTTCACTAGCATCTGTTCAATTTCTTTGAATTGAAGCAGCATCTCTTCCAATTGCATTTCTTCAATCTTCTTTTCCAGTAAACTCACCATAGCCTATAACAAATTAATGTTGAGTGACATAAATATCATAAGAGGCCATTTCTGGATACCTCCACTAAATATCACAGAACTTCAAATGCTAAAAATGATCTTGCCATTCAATCGCAAAGAAAAAAATATTGGTGTGATTTAATGCCATTTTAAAAAACGAATGCAATAACCACTAATAAAAAAAAATCCACTATACAGTTCTCACCAAGAAAATCAGCATCATCTAAAGACCAACTAACTGGAATCAGCTACATGAATCCTGTTCTGCCATTGCACTCCATCAAGGACCATTTTCTCAGATAAAAGGAGATGCATCCCTAAATATGGCCATTTAGTCAATCACTCAGGTTGCGACATTGCAATAAGATTTATATTAACGGAAGAAATACTAAAACCATATATTTTCTTATGGTTTCTCTGCAACATTAGCAGAATAAGCTAATTCTACAACTAGGCAGGTTTCTCTGCAACATTAGCAGAATAAGCTTATCCTACAACTAGGCAGATTCCTCAGTGACATTTGTAGAATAAGCTTATTCTACGATATGTGTGGAGCCCATCATGATCTGTGCAAACTTATTCTACGATATGTGTGGAGCCCATCACCACTGTGCAAGGTTCCACTGTCCAAAACTCGGGTGGATCACACCATATAAAATCATGCCCAAATCCGCTAAAATCACTAGGTGTGGCTCATTTGAGATTTGGAATGGTCTGATCTTTTGGGTGTCAATCCATCCTTGTGGGGCGCGTCTTATGAATAGATTGTAGGAGGCCATGGACAGCGGCGGATATGGCTGCCACTGCCATGGTTGCTGCCCAATTTCTGGCCATTAAAAGAGGAAATGAGAGAGAAAGAGAGAGTACCTTTCACTTTGTGTGCTCTGATTTTTTCTATTCCTGTCAGCTATTGGAGGGAGATCGATCAACGGTTGCTTCAAACAGAATGAACTGGGAGAGACGTCAATGGAGAAGGAGGGAAATCAGGGAGATCGAGAGATGGAGGGAGAGGAAGGGAGAGAAATCGAGGAAGGCAAAGGGTCGGACAAGCAAGATGAGAGAGAGAGAGAGAGAGAGAGAGAGAGAGAGAGAGAGAAAGCCTATTGTTCTTGTAGTGTTAATATTTATTTTGAGGGCTAGCTAATGATGGGCTATGGTTGAGCTCAGGTTTGATGAATCTTTCCTTTGAGGAACCCACAAATTCTCGTTACATGCCCATTTTACGACTATTACAGGTCATAATTAGGCCTGAATTACCGGAATTACTAGTCTTGACTTCTGCAATTTAATGAATAGACAAAAGGCAATATGCATGGCCGAAAATGCCTTCCATCAATATTAGTTTTTACGAAGGACAAAGCTAACATATTTTCTACAAGTGCTTTTTGGGAGTTAACAATTGTGCCAAGGATCATTGTTCAAGTCGAAGGATGCTCAGATTTTGGCATGTTTGAAAAACTCAGAATGGCTATATATATAATATGTGGCTCGGTGAATGTGATGTGTCCACTTGAGAATGTGATACAGTTGATGGACAACGCAATGGAGTTGTACTTAAGGATGTAGTATGGTAGTGTGATAGTGTGATGAGGTATATATCCACTTGAGAATGTGATATGATTGATGGACAGCGTGATTAGTTTGCACCCGAGAATATGATATGGTTGTATAATAATGTGATGTGGTTACACTTGAGGATATGATATGGTTGATGGACTATGTGATTAGGTTGCACTTGAGCACATGATATGGTTGAGACTATAGTGTGATGTGACTCCACTTGAAATTATGATACAGTTGATGGACTATATGATGAGGTTACACTTAAGGATGCATATCATATGGTTGTGTGATAGTGTGATGTGGTTCCACTTGAGAATGTGAAACACTTTATGGACTGTATGATGAGGTTGCACTTGAGGATATGATATGGTTGTTTAACGGTTGGTGTAATGGATCCACTTGAAAATGTGATACAATTGATAGACTATATGATGAGGTTACACTTAAGGATATGATATGGTTGTGTGAGTGTGAAGTGATTTCACTTAGAAATGTGATATGGTTGTTTATTTTGGTGAAGATTATAGGATTTTATTTCTATTTCCAGTTTTCAATCTTCATTCATTTAAAACCCTCAAAAGAAATAATGAAAAAATAATAATAGAGAAAAGTAAAAATAATAATAATAATAATAATCTTAGGTGTTAAAGCAAAAGGAATCACTACCAGAAATGGGATAAAGGCTACGGATAAAAACCGTAGCTAAATAACTATGGCTACGGTGTTTAGATCTAACGCTATGGCTATTAGCCGTAGCTAGTCTCTATTTTTTTTAAAAAAAAAAATAAATAATGGCTTACCATTGCTAGTGCATGCCCTGATAGATCAACTCATCTAAAAATTTCGAATTCAACAACAAAAGAAACATGCACAACAACTTTTATGAATCAGATCATCCAAGTTATTCCCAACTGTATGAAATTCTTTACCTGCTGTAGTTTGCTTTGTTTAAATTCAAGTCACAAAATTTAGTTAAATAAGAGGTCATGTCAGTTGGTGAATAAAGGGTCATGTTTGGATGTTGAATAGAGTTATATAGGATACTGTACATCCCAAAACAACACCAGCCCCGACCTGTCGAATACTAATTAAGGCAAGAAGCATCAAAATCAAACCCAACAATCAAGATGACAAAAATTGCAATTCAACACCTAAGCTTGGAGATGTGATATTCGTTATACAAGTATGTTGTGTTTGTAAATCATCAAAAGTAAGCACCGACTCAATTGAAGAGCCTCAAGAGCCTCCAACAATCTCCAAACTTGTCACTTGCATGACTTCAACTTCCTTGATCGTTATCGCATCTCAAAGGTAAAAATTCAATATGTAAACAGCATTCCATTACATCCATAAGTAGAATTTCAATATGTAATTTCATCATTTTTCAAAATTACTTTACATGAATTCTTGAAGACCCACAAAAAAGAAACATGCCTCACATATCGTATAATGCACTTAAACACTACAAAATGTACATTAATTCAAGTGGGCCCCACAAAAAAAGAAAAAGAAAAAAAAGAAATGGAGTTCCACCTTCCTCGCGTATCGTATAATGGACCTATAGCTGCACAAAATGTACATGAACTAGGATAGGCCCCACAAAAAAAAAAAGACCCCACCTATCGTATAAGGCATGTATATTATACAAAATGTACATTTGTTATAAACCAAAAAAGAATAAAAAAATATAGCCATTCTGAATTCTTCAAACATGCCAAAATCTGGGCATCCTTCGACTTGAACAATGATCCTTAGCACAACGGAATTACCCTCCTGCAGTATATAACGAAGGAGTTGTTGTTGCTTGAACTTCTTATCTGCATAAGCCCATCCATAACTGAATTGCCCTCCCCTAGCATATAATTCAAAATGAAGTTCACCCTCATGAAGATCTAATTCATAACAACACACCATTCCTAATTCAAAGCAATGCCTGAAAAAAATGAATGAAAGCAACATATAATTACACATTTAATCCACGTTTTGTATATTTAGGTTATACACTTGGAGATGTATATACTTACATTGTACATGAGAATGCAAAGAGATTTGAAGACAAAGATGATAGGGTTTTAACGATAGTGTGATTAGGTTGCACTTGATCATATGATATGCATTTTATGTAAATGTGATGCATTTACATTTAAGAGCGTAATGAAAATAAAGTGGTGTGTGAGTTGGTTACACTTAAGAATGTGATGTGATTGTGTATATATCTGAGTTAGAATATGTGATGGGATTACCATTGAGAGTACGATGTGGTTGATTGAGAGTATAACTTGGTTCCACTTTAGGATGTGAAGGGATTTTCAGTTAGAGTGGTCCCATTACACTTGACAGTATCATATTGGTGATGAGGTGTGTGTTGAGGTTCAACTTGAGGATGTGATATGGATGGTGGAGTGTGATTGGCTTACACTAGACGATCTGTTGTGCATTATAAGGAAGTGTGATGTGATTACACATAAGGGTGTAATGAGGATGGAGTATGTGATTATACTTAGGGGCTAAGATATTTTAGGATAAATCTGAAAACAGTTTAAGAAAATATTAGATATGATGAACCTTACCATATTCTATTTCGACAAAGGTCGTTGTTCCTCTGATCCAAATTTTGAATTACTGCCTCTTACCATGAACTGTTGGAATGCACCAGATGTAACGGGATACTATACAGTCAACATTCCATAAATTTCGAATTAATTTCATTAAGATATAATTCAAATCAAAGTTTAAATTGAATAACTACTTTTTTAATTACTAAAATACCTAAGTTTACATATGCATACATTTTCCTTTTATAAAACTAAACTATATCAGCTTTCCTTAAATGTTACCTGGAGTAATTGGGTAAAGTTGAAATTATCAAGCATATGAAAAATTGAATCAACTTCATGCTGGATATATGGATGTGGTTGATCCATGGAAGGAAACAGCTGTGGTTGACACCAAGAAGGAGAGAGTTGTGGTTGAATCTGTGCTTCCGGTATATAGTACGTGGTTATGGGGAGAGGCCCAACATTATTGTATCCCTAACATAATGTACAAGTAAATATTAAGTTCATTGAAAAATTTCAATTTCACTATAAAATAAATTTTCATTACTCTAAGGGTAATCAACATGTTACCTGAGCAAATGGAGATTGAACATTAGAGCGTACTAATGCGGGCTGTTGATTGGGATAGACTGGATTTGGTGTATCTCTTTGCTCTTTCTGTCGACATCTCTTCGATTTTCTCTCTCCAAGCTACTCTTAATTCTACGTCTACCACGACAATTCTCTTTTCTTTTAATTTCATGAACTTTTCTCTTACTTCAATGATTTTAACGCTTTTTCTTTTGATATAATAACTTTCCATTGCTTTCTCATGAGCTTCTTTTTTAATTTTAATGATTTCACTTCTTTGCTGCACATCATCATCTTCGAATTTTACCTGATAAGCTTGAACGCCTTTTTCATTACTCAGGCTTTCAACATGTGATGAGGGTTCTTTTTCATTTTTTTTTTCTTTCAAAATCTTTTTCAAATCTTGCAACATCCATTCTAAATGCTTGGAAGCACATTCAAATGCTTCTTCACTTTCACAACCCATTGTTGCCAATTTCGTAAAATTGCAAAGTAAACTATTGTAACGCCGGGATTGTGATTTCTTGCTTTTGTCAAAGGCGTCACTTCCACTACTTAATGAGGGGAATGAAATTGAAGCAGCTTCTCGAGTCCACCTTTTCAAGATATACTTGGCCGGGATATTTGTGAGGGTATGATTCGTAGCTTTTAATGCATGGGAACACAAAATACCCATGAATTCAAACTTTCTACAGCTGCAAGTGATGGACTCATCCATTGAGTCAACGGTAACAATGTGAAGACTCTGATTTCTTCTATTCAAAACTTGATATTTTCTTACTGTACCGGACTCATCTACTTGTTCCACTATTTGATCAAGGCTATCACCAAATTCTGCTTGAAATAATTTAAAAATAGTTGGTGTATATACACTAGCTGCGTGCTTCAGGATACTAACAGGAAAAGTTACAATTGGTGAACTTTTGGTCATTTTGAAATTGGCTTCTAATTCTGCATTTCGTCTATTATCCACTAAGCGTTCGAAATGTTCAAAAAATCTGTTTATATTTTGACCAGGATGCAAGTATTTCTTCAAATCCTTATTTAAACTTTCACAACGCTGCGTGCTCTTCATATCTGCACAAAAACTATTCTTTCCATATACTAATGCCCACTTCTCTTTTTCATTGAATAACTGTTGTAACCATATATTATCTGTGAGATTATATTTCATGATCATTCTTTCCCATGCTTCAAGAAATTCGCAAGCATTCTGAAACATATGCCATACACATATACGATGAACCGTTCCAGGTAACTCTATCTTGATGGCATTTGACATAGCCTTATCCTGATCTGTGAGAATGGTTTGGGGTTCTTTTCTACACATTGCATCACAGAATGTTCTAAACAACCATCTGAAAGAATCGATTGTTTCATCGTAGAGGAGTGCAGCCCCAAATATAACTGTCTGTCTATGATGATTAACACCAATAAATGGTGCAAATGGCCGTCCGTACTAATTTGTTTTATACGTTGTGTCAAAGCAAATCACATCTCCGAAACGTTCATAATCTAAAATCATTCTTCCATCTGCCCAAAATATGTTGGTGATACAATCTTGAACATCGAATTGAATACAATAAAAGAACATTGGATCTTCAGCTTGCTTTCTTTTAAAAAATATCAAAAGACCTTCGTCATCAAATTTCTTCATTGCTTTCACCCTTTTCGACCGTAAATAATTCTTGTAATCTACTAAATTATATCCAACATTCTGTCGACCACCGGCTTGTTTAGTCATGAAATCATATGTCGCTTTTGGCTTTATACCTGCATTATCACAATTATCAGCAACTACTTCTTGAGTAAATTTCCGTTGTGATCTCAACAAATGAACTTCTTCAGGAGATGCAAGAATATGATTATGATCAATCTTAATATCAGTAACACGATATTTTCCGTCAACTCCCAATCTAATTTTCATATGTGCCTCACAACCTGTTCTTGTTTCATCCCGATGATGCTTCACATTAACATCACGTTTATCAAATGAACGTTTACCTTCTTTGGAACAAACAAAATCTCTCATTTTCAATACACCCGTCTTTTTGTCTTTTTTTACACTATGCTTTCGAATACTGAAACCGACTTTCCTTCCGAAACTATTGTAGAAATCATATGCATCTTTCTCTGTTTTAAACTCCATACCAATTTCTGGATTCAGTACCTTCTCATCCACGTCTGGATCATCCATACCAACTTTCACTGCTGAGTCGATGTCTATATCACGTCATGAATGAGGCATAGAATCCACCAGGCATGGCGTGCAAAAAAGCCATAGGAGCTCTATTTTCCATTGACCTATAATGTCAAGAGAAATTTAACATGAGGACTATGATTTAAAAAAACAAAAAAAAAAAAAAGAAAAAAAGTTGTATAATATATATAACCCGTCATCTAACGTAAAACACTTTGCACAACCTGCCATTAATTTGGCAACCACTTTAATGGTCGATGCACAAAAACGGTGCATGTCATATCCTTCAAAAGGTAAATATGCAGTAGTGGTTGTACGAATGGCTGTTATAGCAGGCCTGTACTGTTTCAGTGCAGCTATCAGTGTTCTACTTCTTAATGATACTTATCCTAACAATCATGTTGAAGTACTCTTCAAAATAGTTCAAGTATTGCAATTCACAGTAAAAGCGAACACTAACAGTTCTAGAGTTCAAAAGCCGTGGAGGACATGAGATCCCTAATCATATTATTCGAGTACTTAGTACTTGACGCTGGAACTTAGTTTTTTGAATGATCCAACTATGTAACAATCACCATCACTGTCATCATTATAATAGCCTTGTCCCATCTATTTCGAGTTAGCCTACGGAACTTGTTTCATTCAAAATGGGAATTCTCAAGATTGCTTTGCAAAGTTTCAGCAGCCAACTGCATCTGTCATCAACCTCTTCCTTTAACTGAGCTTGTGATCAGTTGACACATTGCTAATAAGATGCCTGGCCCAAAATCAGGCCAATTCACTCATCAAGTGGGCCATGTATTTGAGAAAAATGGGCCACAAAACTAAAATGGACTGCTAGTCTTAATCAGTTATGCTTGTTGTATGTATGTGGCCCACCTTGTAAGTGAATGATTCTTATGTTTGGTTACAAGGCTCACAACATGGTCAATGCTCTGGATCTCACAGACATTTCATGTTGGTGTGTGTTCCATGACTCATCTCTTCAATCCATTCTTTCACTGATCACTCGCCCTTCTCATTCTGTAGTAATTTTGGTGTACATTTCATTGGGTAGACAGCTTTCTTTCTCATCTTTTTAATATCTACAACCTCTTAGTGGCACTATGCTCATTTTATTTTAGCTGGATGCCATGGAAGATGTAAGACCTAGTATGGGAGTGAGTCATGCAGCAGGATCTTAGTTGCATGATCCTTCTAACCTTAGTGCCGCTCCCCCTTCAAGTCACACTTACCACTTGCAGACTCGCTCCAACCTGGCTTTTAATACTTACTAACATTTCGAAATAGATGCTTCCCTGCTCCCATATCTGAATTGGTTTCCGCTTCACTTCATGCTTTGTGAAACTATAGGTAGTATGATGGGTTCAATCGGGGAAATGTCTTTCTTTTCATTTAGTTTCACAGATGTGTGTGATGTTTGATACAGTATTTTAAAATTAGTGGGTGTTGCACAGTTATCTTCTCCTTTTTGTTATAAGCATTGTAACCTTTCCCTTGTCCCCCAGCTTATGAATCTAATATTTTATATTTTGTATTTTCTGCTTAATGCATGTATTCCTTTTTTATTTTCTCATTATGTTGACGTAGAGCTGTGTCACTCTTATATTTCTCATGTGTCAGTTTATCATGCAAGTTTTTGCAAGATATACACAGAAGCATACAAAAAGTTAGGAATTATTCTAAAAATGTCCTGACACAAACTAACCCCATGCTCGTGATTATTTATTCTGTGTAGCCAATGATTTATATATTGTTATCGCACTATGTATCAAACCCATGGGATACAGAAACACTGGGAAATATTGAGAAATATTGCATATATTGCACAGTCTGAGGGAAACATTGGGGAAACTTTGGGACTTGTAGAATTTTTAAGTGAAACTTCAGAAGATGGTAAAAGAATTGATTGAGAACTCGAAACATTACTGAAAAAAAAAAAAAAAAACTATGTACAATAGTTTTCCATTGTTTAGGAGGCACTAAATTCTTCTGTCAGACAAAATTATGCTCTGAAATCCCTCTCCGGTCACTATTTCTCCACTGGGGTGAATTGAAGATACAAATATTAGCCAGATTTAAAACTTTTGTGGCCCCCATAGTTTCTTATCTTACGGTTAGCCAGATAAAAAAATATTAGCCAGATAAAAAAATCACACTCAGACCACTCACTGAACTGAATCCTCTTATCTTACGGTTAACATTATCATAAACCGGCCTAATTTGTTGGGTTTCCCTTTCCCAATCCGCTAAAAACACGCCTATTCTTGAACAAGGGTAATTTTTTCTCTAATTCTCGTCCAACACAGGATAATTTCAAGAGCTCAAGTTCAAAAACCAAACACTAACCCTAAGATCGACGGAAAAGGAAGCAGAAAACAGAATTCATGAACGAAGAAGATGGGTGGATGATTTATGTACGGTTCTGATGCAGACTGACCGCGATCGGCTGCTGAAGTCGAGCTCAACAGAGGATCCGGATTCTTCTTTTTCTTTTCCCTTTAGATGGGTGGAATTGCAGGAGATTTCTCGGATCCTGCGTGTATGTGTGGAGTCTGGAGCTTCTTTTCTTTTTCTTTTCCCTCCCTTCCCATTTTCTTTTTCTGTTTTTTTTTTTTTTCTTTTCCCTTTGTTTTTTTAATAACGGTTTGGCGTCCGAAGCTTTCTTTTATTTTTTTTATTTTTTAAGTGAGTGGTGACGTGGACCAATGAGGATCAGGGTAACAGGAAATCCCTGTTTACCCAGTAACAGAGGATCCGGACTCCGTCTAGTAGCTACTGGCTACTGACAGCGACATAGGCAATCCACTTCCAGCTTAAACCCCATTTTTCCCAGCAAAGGGTTTTCGGTAACTTCTCTTCTGTAGCTCTCCTTCTTCCTTCCCTCTTGAAAACAAAACAAAAGACGGAAGCGAGAGCGCGTCAGTGAAGCAACGGAAGCTATGCTCCTCTATCGCCATGCCTCAATACTTCACTACAGAAGGTTCCTATCTTCTTCTGCTCCGCTTATCTCAGCCGTCGGATCACCTTGTCCACTCACATCATCGCCATCATCTTCATCATCTTTGCTCTTCTCCTTTTGGCCAAAACCATTGAGAGTCCGCAGGAGCGCAAGTCGGGGGTATGGAGTTTCGGCCGTTGCCGGTGCCACCATCGAAGAAAGGATAGATAAAGAAAGCTTCTTCGCTGATGAAGCTATCACATGGAAATCCCTCGGCATTTCAGATCAGCTTTGTCAATCTCTCTCAGATGTTGGCCTTCGGAAGCCGTCTCTGGTTCAGGTTCTCTCCCTCTCTCTCTAAAAAAAGTGAAATGAAGAAGGGTTCTTGCAAGCACGTCTCCTCTGCTGTAGATGGTTCATATCCACAAATTCAGATTGCTTTGACAATCCTGACTGCCTTTTGTGTTTACCATCCTTTATAGATGTCCACCAATCTGCTGGTCAGGAACATACTTCCAGTGCATTTTTGGGTAGTATTGTCCCTTTTTTTTTTGGTTTCAATTTTGGTCACGTGGCTTGTGCGGGCGTGCTAGAATTGAATGCGCAGCTCAATTCAAACCGAACAACTACGACCCCAAGCACCAAGATAGGCAGATATGTCGGAATCGACAATATATGGCCGAGATCGAATAAGATCGGTCGCATATTCAGCCACTCGCACAACGTTGTTTAAGATGATCAGGCGATTATTACAGAGTGAGGTTTGTCCTCTGAAAATGGGTTACACCTTTGCCTTCCGTACGAAATGACTTTTTTTTTTTTTCAATACAAATAAAACAAAAAGGAAATTCTTATAGTTGCCGCGGAGAACAACTGCAGAGTGCCTTTCTGAATGGAGAATTTGCTTGATACTCGAACTGAATCTGACATATGAGCATAGATTAGAATTATAGCTAAAGTTAATAACTACTTGGTTACTGTTACGGATTATACTAAGGAATGTAAATGACAGATAATGCTAGATAACAGAAAGTAATTGAAAGATAGATTTGATTTGGTTTGGTTGGTATGAGACCCCTCATTCTATTGAATTTCTTACTATTTATAGCCTTAAACCGACTATTTGGATGCTTCCCACTTTCTGATGGCTGCTATAACCGTTTCAACATTACTGACCTTCTGGAGTCACCTGTCCTATAACTGTTCCAGGCTTCCTTATCGCTTGACCATGTTCCGCACGGCCACCATTGCTTTGTGGATGACGTGGACATCGCTCAATATACACCAGCTATATCACTGCAAAATCCTCTTTGGGTATCTTCGTGGATCTCAAATGCAGCACGCTACTCTCATAAAATTATACGTGTCCCTCTCTGATTGGCGCTCGTGGGAACAAACATTGTACAACATTGCCCCACCATGCCACTTCGCCTTTAGTAAAAGGTGAAGGCGACGTGTGACCCCTCATAAATGCGGCCGTCCTTTAGGCTATGTGGCGACGTTTCACTTACCATACTTGATGGAGACAATTTTGAATGACGGTCATGTTTTATTTATTTTATTCTTAAATGGCTGATGGCCTAATTTCCCTTCTTGCAGCAATGAAAAATCTTATTTCTTTTCATGATCAGTGATAGGATATTTGTTGTTTATTTTTTTTTTCCTTACTCGGCTCGATCCTACACTACCTCCCATAAAAAAGGGTAGTAAGTCTCTAAGAATTGGACGTTAATTGGAGTTCTTGCAATTTTTTCATCTTTATCACGCAAGATATAGGCTCCACCCTTGAGAACTTGGATGACAACATAGGGCCCGTCCCAAGTAGGCGACCATTTCTTGCCCAAGGCTTGGTCTTTGTGCCCTATTGACAACCCCGCTTTCCAAACCATATCTCCTTCCCCGAAAGACTTTTCTTTCACCTCTTATTATATGCCCGAGCGACCTTGGCCTTGTTGGTGACTATAGAGTATAAGGCTCTCATGCGAGAGCTCGACCAACATGGCTTCTATGAACTCAGGAGGGGTCAACCTAGCTTGATGTGCTACCCTTAACGACGACACAGTGACCTCTAGGGGTACCTCTACATCATGTCCATATGTTAATGCAAACGGACTTGTTCCCGTACTAGTGCGGGGTGAATTCCTGTACGCCCAAAGTGCTTCAGACAGCTCGTATGTCATTTGCGGGAATTTTCTTCAATGATCTTCCTCAATATGTTCTTTATTACCTTATTACTAGCATCGACACGACCAGAGTGAACAAATTTGATTTTGTATTGGTCGGTCATAGCCTTGACTTCCTTTGTTGAAAACGCTGTACCTCAATTCATAGTGATTGATTTAGGAATTTCAAATCTATGGATGATATGAGTTTCAATGAACTTAATCATTTCCCCGTGGCTTACTCCTTCCATGGGTTTTGCTTCCACCCACTTGGTGAAATAATTAGGAGCCATAATGATGAAAGAATCCATGCATGATGAAGGCGAATGAAATTCGGCCAATCAAATCGATCACCCATCCTCGAAACAGACATGGCTTGATAATCGGATGAATCTCGGCCGCGGGCACATGCTGTATCGGTCTATTTTTTTGGTATGCCTCGCACCCTTTGGCATACTGAATGCAATCAACCATCATTTTTTGCCAGAAATATCTGTAACACCTAAGCGTGAGCTTTTTTTTTTTTTTTTTCCTCCCAGCCTAATGAGCTCCACACAACCCTTCATGGACCTCACCCATAGCCAGCATGGCTTCTCTTTTAGCTAAGCACGTTAATAACACACCATCGGCCCTGTTTCGGTAGAATTCATTGTCAATCATGACATAATTGACGACCGATCTTCTTAGATATCTATCAACCTTAAATCCACTAGCTTTGAAGATAGCCCATAAGGGGAGCTCTCTAGTCATCTTCCTCTATCTCGACCTGACATATTTCCACAAGTTATTTTCCTCTCAAAGACTGTGGGTAAGGATCTCCTTTGCACCGTGATCGTCCTTTCAGACGATCCTTTTAGGATGTCCAATCTCGCAGCCATTTGTGCCATTTCATTGGCGTTCACGTTGTGATCTCGAGTTATGTGCATTAATTCCACCTCATCAAAACTGTCAATCATTTGGGATGCCAAGGCATAGTATGGTTAATAGTGCTAAGCTGGTACACTTGAACAATCCCGCCATCTGATTTATCACCAATTGCGAATCATCTACCACTGTCACACTTCGCGTACCTAGTTCCATTAGCAATTATAAACCAATTATCATAGCCTCGTACTCGGCCTGATTGTTAGTGCATTCGAATTCTAATTGGAATGCGAATTCTTGCTTGTTTCCATTTGGTGCAATTAAGATAATCCCAACTCCTGAAGCTTTATGGGTCTTTGAGCCATCGAAGATCAACTTTCAGGGTGTTAAATATATAGAATACAAGTCTAACACCTTCGAGGAAAGTTGGCCTTCCAGGTTAGACAGATAGTCGGCCAAGAAATTGGCTATAGCCTGACCCTTTACTGTTTTTTTGGGGTAAATACCTAAGATCAAACTTTGACAAAGCCAAAACCCATTTATCAATTTTTCTGCTCAAAATTGGCCGGTTCAACATATATATTTTAATAAATCAGTCAATGTTGTGACATTGATTCTCTCGGCCAACAAATAATGCCTTAATTTGGTGGCCGTAAAGTACAATGATAAGCATAACTTCTCTATCGCAGAGTATCATCTCTCAGTATCGAGGAGCGTCTGACTTATATATTAGACTGCACGCTCTTTTCGATCGTTGTCATCTTGGGCTAATAATGCTCCAACCGACTCTGCCGATGCTGTGACATACAGCTTGAGCAGGCGACCTTTGACTGGTGGCATTAACACTGATGACATTAACATTGGCGGCTTCATCAAATACTCTTTAATTTTTCGAAGTTAGTTGATGTTCTGCCTTCCATTTAGACTCAACTCCCTACTTCAGTTTTATCAATGGAGAGAACATGTTAGTTTTTCTTGCATAAATCTTCGTATAAAATTGATCTTTGAATGCGTGTCGAATGTAATATGTTTAAAAGACTATAATCTGGTTTTCTTAGGCTTCTAGTTTGCCTTGTGGCTGCTATCTCAGCAGTCTTCTTTGTTTGTTTTCTTTCTTTTTAATATAATTTCATCGTTACTTTCAAAAAAAAAATAAAATCTTCATATAAAATTGACCTGGCCGAAGAAACGTTGCAATTCCAGTTTGTTCTTTGGCAAGTGAGCATTTATGATTGCTTGAGCCTTATTTTGGTATCAATGGCGGAGCGGAAAGTATGTTCCGCTGCAGGGAAAGTATCAATGGCGGGAAGTATGTTTCGTTGCAGGGGAGGTATCAATGGCGGCTGAACCATATTACCGACATAACTTCGTTCGACATTATATTGCGTCGACGTAGGTTTTCTTTCGGTAATGATGGCCATCAATTGATGCATGACCTTGGTCTGGTTAGCCATCCATTTGTTAACATTCTCAGTCTGAACATGGAATTGCTCAGCTTGGGTGTGTACCAACTCTGCTTGAGTTCTTTCATATTCCTGAATACGCTGAATACTCAGTTGCACATCTCGAAGTCTGATCGCTAGTTCTTCAAGAGAAACGGTTCGAGAGGTCGATTCTCCTTCCTGGTTGACGGGACGGAGTATCAGATTAGTGTTTAAATTCAATAATTCGGGAGCCGTTTGAAACGACATGTCCTCGGTCGGAGGTGGTGCGGTTGGTGTTGAGGGTTCAACCCCAACAATTTGATTGATTCTTCTATTCATATTTTTGATTGGTAAGTTTGTAACGTCGCATTGGTAAGTAAACTAGAGACAAGACTCCCACTGGGCATGCCAAAATGTGTTGCCCCTTTTTTCGGTTTCAATTTTGGTCACATGGTTTGTGTGGGCATGCTAGAATTGAATGCGCGGCTCAATTCAAACCGAACAACTACGACCCTAAGCGCCAAGATAGACAGATATGTTGGAATCGACCGTATGTGACAGAGATCGAATAAGATCGGTCGCCTATTCAACCACTTGCACAATGTTGTTTAAGATGATCAAGCGATTATCGGAGGGTGGGGTTCGTCATTTGAAAATGGGTTACACCTTTTGCCTTCCGTATGAAAGGACTTTTAAAAAAAAAAAAAAAAAATTCCCCCAATATAGATAAAACAAAAAGGAAATTCTTACGGTTGGCCGCGAAGTACAACTGCAAAACGCCTTTTTGGATGGAGAATTTTCTTCATACTCGAACTAAATCCAGCGTATGAGCATAGACCAGAATTACAACTAAAGTTAATAAGTACTTGGTTACTGCTACGGATTATACTAAGGAATGTAAATGATAGATAATGCTAAGGGGCATAAAGTAATTGAAAGATAGATTTGATTTGGTTTAGTTGTTAAGAGACCCCTTTTTCTGCTAAATTTCTTACTGTTGATAGCCGTGAATCAACTATCTGGATGCTTCCCATGTTTTGATGATTGCCACAACCGTTTAAGCATTACTGGCCTGCTAGAGTCACCTGTCCTATAACCACTCCAAGCTTCCTTATCGACTCGACCACATTCCGCTCGGCCACCCTTGCTTTGTGGATGACGTGGCATCACTCGATATACGACAACTGTATCACCGCAAAATCCTCTTCGGGTATCTCTGCAGATCTCAAATACACCACGCCACTCTCGTAAAATTACACGTGTCCCTCTCTGATTGGCTCTCGTGGGAACGGACAGAAATAGGGTACAACAATTTGTTTACAAGGTGTACAGCCATTTTGGCAATTCGAATTTTACGTACATTACATATCACTGTTCTGTAGGGGATGTGGGGTCCATTGTCCCATCAAGAAAAATAGCCTTCTTAAATAGCCAATTGAAGAATTTTTTCTCTACAAAGGCAAACAATTCATTTTCCTTCTTTCCATATAGAGGGAATGCACACTGTCTGGTCAGCATTGGTTACACGCATGGCCCACATTCAGTTATCTATGTGGGTCCTCATTATAGATGGGTGTTGCTGCAGGAGAAGTCCTCAATCGAGCCATTTTATCTCTATGATGAGCTTCTCTTTTCATCGCATAATAATCCAGTTATTATTCCTATGCTCGATGGTAAACATGAGTATCTGATTATTGAATCTGGACTGTCCAACTTGTTTGGTCCTACTATCAGTGGCCCACTCTGGTATTCGATAATTATGTTTTTCCCTTCCGAATATGACTGTTAATGCTTTTTGATATTCACTGTCCATAATTCCAGAAACCAAGATATTGGATTGTGTGTCTGTGTTTTTATTTGACCATGGGTCATCCGCGGTAAGGCCCACCAGATGGATGGTATAGAGGGAACTTAAACCATGCTTGGTTGGTTGCACAATGGTTCAGAGTCAGCCTCCTATCTTTATTATCCTTGTCCTGATGTAAGATGCCGCTGAGCGTATCGGGATTTTAGATTCTTTGGTCTTGTTGTCAGTGTCTGTAAAATGCCTTACAATTCTTTACTCTCTGTTTGCATAATGTCTCTTGGGTCAGGCATTAAATCCTTCTTTTTAGTAAAATGATGTTGTAATCATTATCAGGAGCAACGATCCTAAGAATTCTTCAACTGTATTCCTGGTGCAAATTCCTCTCTGCAGCCTCAGTGGGCGCACATAACCAACAACTGATGGTAGGTCTATGGATTATATATGACCCGCTGATTGGATGATCACAATAATTCACTTAGTGACCTGTAAAATGGATGATGATACTAAAGATCATCAAACCATCCATATTGCAAGCCTTTCTTTGGATGGTTGCCATCATACTACGACTATGATTATGGGCCATGTCTACTTTAGTGTGCCCCTCCAACTGGTGCTCCACTGTGATTGCAGGTGGGTCCCAAAAAAAAATTTGCATGAGGATTTTTTGAGAAGAACTATTACCAAGATCATTGTCTTCAAATGATTGGTTCTCTTGCAATATTTTTGGACTCTTCTTACTGCACCAGAGATTGCATATTAGTCGTTTTAGCTTATTCGGTTGACTTTGTGTTTGCTTGGCAGGCTGCGTGCATACCGTACATACTTTCGGGCAATGATGTGGTAATTGCAGCAGAGACTGGCAGTGGGAAAACACATGGATACCTGGTTCCGTTATTTGAAAAATTATGTGCCCCATCTAATCCTTCTGGCAGTGTGGATGATAATCAAGCAAATCCTCAGCCCCACAGACTATCCCTTGTGCTTTGCCCAAACGTGATGTTATGCGAGCAAGTGGTTCGTATGGCCAACTGTCTCTGCAACAGTCATGGTGAACCGCTTCTGAGAATCTATGCTGTTTGTGGGCGACATGTAAGTGTTTTTGCTCTGTGGATTTTGCATCTCATCAGTCATATGCTACTGGAGGAATCAGTAAATATTGGAAGAATGTATTCCTTGAGCTGTAACTACCAAATGAGGCAAAGCTTTGTCATTTGAGAGGATTTACATGATCCTTGGCCCATGATATGTATGCTATCCTTGAGCCTTGAGTTTGTAGTTGTACAGATGGGGACTGTGGTTTGATGATCCATAATATTTGATCTCATGGGCCTCACAGTGGATGGACCTCATCCTAAAATATCCCAAATTGGAAACCCAGCCATCCAAAATTTGGTCTTTTTTTCTTTGAATGTGGGTTGTTTCTTTAATTTTTTCATAATCTGTATACTTGCTGGCTATTGATAGGAGGCTTAGGAGTTAGGATTGTATCGGTATGGTCTATCCACTGTGGGGTCTATCATATTAACGGTCTGGATCTCCTAATCATGTACCCTGCTTGTACAAATTAGAAGCTTAAGGATGATATGCTATGCACATGCTGGTGCAGAGGATCAAATAATTCTCTATCATGTAATTGGTTGCATGAACTTTCATATAAAAAGATTTGTTTCAACTTTCCCCTTTCATGATTATCTAGTTCTTACAATTTGAAACTTTCACTTCAGGGGTGGCCGGTCTCTCGACCTGACATTCTTGTCTCAACGCCAGCTGCTCTTTTGAATTGTCTTTTTGCTCTTGACCCGGAAAAGCGGCGACGTTCCAAATTTTTACGTGATGTGAAATACGTGGTAATTGCTTCTCTTGCCACCCACTTTGGTTTAGAATTCTGGTTTCATTGGTCTTGTGGTTTATATTTCTTTCCACCTTGTGATGCAACTCTAGAGAAGAAAATCAAGCTAGAAACATGAGATTTGAGTATGAAACCCTGCTGCCGATCAACTCCAACTATAGAGGCGGCAGTAAATCTTCAATCACACCAAAATCAGCAAATAGATATTGAGAGCAACCAAGAAGAGCATCTCGAATCGCTCCATGCAAACTCAGTGGCATCATATTGAAGGGACTCAGGCATCACTTCAGTAAAGTTTTGAATCCCATCCCAGAAAACAAAATAAACTAATCTAGAAAAAAGGACTTAATTAAATAAAATGATCATCAACGCATCATTGTCTCTCCATCCCAGCAGCATGGCTATATTTAGTAGCCCTTCTACACAATGCCTTAATTAATACAAAAGCCAAGAATAAACTCCTATTAGTCCACATATAGTGGCCTATTCCTTTAATCCTTTCTGAAATAAATAAGCTAAAAAAAAATCTTCTACAAGAGGATCCAATCCAATTGCAACTGCCCTCTCAACCATATAGCCTTGATATACTGTACGAACTTGTTCCTGCCACATGATTCACTGTACAGCTTGTATATGCATTATGGTTGTATATACAAACCATAAAAGATAGATTATATGCAGCTGTATGGTTGTGTATGCTGTGTGGTTGTCTACAACATCTAAAATAGCACACAGATTATATGTACACGACCTAAAACATCATCTAATCGGACAAATGGATCTCATAGCCCAAGTATTGCTATTTCAGCCATCAGATTGACTCTATGGACTCCATAGGTCCAACGGACCATTGATATGGCCTGGAATACTGTCAAGGACTGTTGATGTGGGTCTTTCATTAGCTGAATCTGGATCCTTATATGATCAAAATATTCAATCTGGATTGGATGTCTAGATCGTCAATCTGGAGGGTTGGAATATAATGTGGATGGTTGGGAGGTCTAGGTCTTAAACCCAGATGGTTGGATTTTTAATCAGGACCCTTGAATCTTGATTGGATGATCAAGGGACCACTCTCCTATTGGACGATCAGGTTCTGCTGTCTCAATTCCATTAGATTGAAAAGAACTCGTCCCTGAGTTTCTAGCTGGTGTTGATCGATCGCTATTTTTTGCCTTTGTTGTCTTCTCCGGCATTGACATCAGTGATAATGAAGGCTTATGCATCGGATTGGCATACCTTGCATGGCATCGCGTTGTAGATGACATCACTTCCTCTTTTTGACGCATCCACCCCAGATGGAGAAGGGACAAGTGAAATATCAGTCCATTCAGAAACTCAGCTGGCCCAGTGTAATCAATAGTGGGTGTCCCTAACAACTGTTCTCATGTTATGGCCTACATGAGTTTTGGATCGGCTTGATTTCACGCAGACGTCATGTGGGCTCCACAATGCTTGAGCCCACCAAAGTCTCTGGTGGTGACAATTGCACATGATCATTTCAACCCCCCTCCCCCCCAATGTCCACACACGGGCACAAACATGCAGGAGATCCAAAGCTCAAATGGGCCACACCACATGATACGATGGCGATTGAATGCCCACCGTTGAAACCTTCCTGGGGACCACAAAAGTTCAGGCCGATATTTGCAGTTTCCCTTCATCCAGAGTCACCTTATGATCATGTTGGATGGCATTTAAACATCACAGTGGGCCCAGGAAGGTTTCGGTGGTAGGCGTTTCCATCTCCACTGGTTCCTATGGCGTGGCCCACTTGAGTTTGGTTCTCCTTCATCTTTGGGCTCATGTCCTAAAGTGAGATGGCAAAACAGGAAGGAGTGGATATAACACAAACATCATGGTGGCCCCCACAAAGC
>JAJHSJ010000015.1:26475771-26525683 GCA_021015155.1 Magnolia officinalis
CTCACCTCACTGTTAGTGCTATTATATGATACCTCTTTGATTGTCAAATTTGTGTGTCAAAACCTTGGTGTGTCTATGTTTAAGACAACCATGGACTCTTCAGCGGCTTCAAGGTACATTTCGAAGATATAAAGAAGAAGATATAAAGAAGACACAGTATTCTTTATTCACGCAAAGGTTATTCAAGTTCAAGATACAAGCAGTGTGTGAAGGTGTGAAGCTCAAAAGCAAACTCAAGATAAATGTTGGTGTCAAGTTTTGGACGACTCGTACTTCAGGCTTCAAGAACTAAAAGATTTATCATTCGTTGAATGAAGTAAGTTCAATGTCCATACTTCATTATTCAGGTTTGATAGACCATAGTCTTGACCTTAGGGTAGGTCATTTTGGATACATTATTCAAATGTATTTAAACATGTTTTTGATCTACTCTTAGACTAGTCCTGGGTCTGGTTTCGACCAGTCCTAGCACTGGCTCGACCTGTCTAAGAATTTCCTAGGCCAGTCTTGGACTTGTTCAATTTTATCGGATTTTCTGGTTCGCTCACGACCAGTCTTGGAGTCTGCTCGACCGTCGTGGGATGTCCTCGACTCGAACCTCGACCAGTCGTGGAGCCTCGATTCAAACTCCAGCGACTAAATTCACTGTCGCTCGACCAGTCGAGAAGGGGTCTCGACGACGGTCGTGGACGACCTTCGACCAGTCGTGGACTGCCTACGACCAGTCGAACATCGGTTTTCCTGATTCCGCGCAGAAATTCAAAAATCTGTTTCTCCTAAGACCAGTCGTGGGAACTCCTAGACCAGTCGAAGACGAATTTCTGTAGCTATAAATAGCACACGAATTTCAGAGTTTATATATATCGAAAAATCTATCAAAGCAAGGCTCCACTCTGAGATAAGTCGTGTTTAATTTTAAGCTAATTTGCGCTTCATTCTAATTCCTTTTGTTAGCTTTTTGCATTTGATTTTATTCTAAATTCCAATCATATTTGAAAAGGGGAAATCGTGTATTCCTTCTTCTTGGAATTAAAATCAAATAGAGCTAGCCCTTTGTGATTTCATTTAAAATCAATTAGAACTTAGAACCTCAATAATTTGAGTATTGGACATTGAACTATCATCTCTATTCTGATCGGTTCTTCCGGGCTACTGCAAAAGGATAAGATCCAGGTATTCTACAATTCCTGTAATTTCTATTTTGGTTTCGTATGAGATTTGCCAGAAAAATCTCTATGTGTATGGTTATCTGAGGAGAGCCAGAAAACTCAGATTGTGGGGTTTTTTGAATTGTGTAAGCCCAAGTGATAAAGACACAATTGTGAAGGTTTTTGGTGAACCTGTAAAAACCAGTTTTATTAGAGAACGCTAATATCCCCTGTGTGAGGATATTAGGAGTGGAGTAGCATTCTGTGTGGCTGTTTTAGAACAGTTGGTGAACACACAGGCGAACCACTATAACTTCTTGTCTTGTGGATTGAATGGTTATTTAATTCCTTATCTTTTATCATTCAGTTCTATTTTCCTTGTGGATGTGAATGTTGTAACAGTTTGAAATTTCAAGCAAGTGTGGGAATGTTGTAATGATTTAGTGATTTATTTCCAGCAATTCCTTTTATTGATTCAAGCTTTAAATTCCAAAATTGTTCCAGCAAGGTTGCCCTGCCATTTTTATGGTGTATGGCTGTCCCTAGAACAAGACATTTGTAAAATCAATTTATTCAGTGCAGTTTGTATTTATTTCTTTATTCCTCTTTGATTTGAGAATTTGATACAAAGACATTTCTAGACATAAGGTTGTCCTACCATAAACATTGGGTTTTTGGTGAAAGGTTGTCCTTAGAACAGCGTTTGTATCAACCTCTCAAATTCAATAGTTTGAGGTTGCATTTCATTTCTGCATTGCAATTTATTTAATTAGTTCATTGGCTATCATACTTTGTTTAATCCGCTATTATAAGTTTTTATTTGGCATTGTCCTATTCACCCCCCCTCTAGGACATATAGCTTGGCCATTTCAAGTGGTATCAAAGCCTAATAGCTCGCTTTTATTTCTTTCTATTTGGATTTATTTCCTGAGCTAACGATCTAAGCTATATAATAATGTCAATTTTGATAGCCTCTCAGTCACTAGGCCCCACCATTTGATGGCTCCAACTATGCTTATTGGAAAGCCAGAATGAGGATCTTCCTCAAATCAATGGATGAGAGTGTGTGGCAAGCCACAGTGACTGAATGGAATCCTCCTGTCATGGAAGTAACTGGAGTTGATGGTTCTAAATCTATGAAAATTACACCATACTTTCAATGGACCACACTTCAGAAAAGTGAGAGTAGTGCTAATGCTAAAGCACTAATGCAATTACTTGCGCACTATCACCGGATGAGTTCAAAGAATCATATCCTGTGATACTGCAAAGCAAGCTTGGGATATTTTAGAAATGACACATGAGGGTACATCGATTGTAAAAAAATCTAAAGTCCAACTCCTCACAACTAAATTTGAAGAAATTCATATGGAGGAGAATGAAATGTTTATGGACTTCTATACTAGATTAAATGACATTGTAAACTCAATGTGGGGTCTTGGTGATAAAATCCCAGAAAGTAAAGTGTGTGCAAAAATACTACGCTCTCTTCCTGAACGGTTCAATTCTAAAGTAACCGCAATCCAGGAACTTCGTGACACGGACAAAATGAAGGTGGAAGAACTCGTTGGGTCTCTACAAACTTATGAATTAAATTTTAAAGCTCCTAAAGGAAAATCAATTGCTTTGAAATCTTCCAAAATACGGTAGAAGATAAATCCGATTCTGAAGATGACTTAGCTCTTATTGCAAAAAGATTTTACAAAATTTTTAAAAGTAAGAAAAGAGTTGATTTTCAAAATCAAATGATAAAAAGAAGTTTAGATCTAAAACTCGAAAATCTTTGAAAGACAGTCAGTGTTACAACTGTCATGAGTATGGGCATCTAGCAAACAAATGTCCTAATAAGGACAAACCCAAAAAGAAGGGTATGTTGGCTACATGGGATGAATCATCTGACTTTGAAGTTTCCTTCTGAATCAGAAGATTCTGAAACCGAGTCGGGCAATGAGGTAAAAGCCCTTATGACTCTAGCCAAGTTTACCTTCTCTGATCACGATGATTCTACTAGTGAAGAAAATTTGGATAATGATCATGAGAATGAAGAAGATCTTCAAGATGCTTACAATGCCTTATACAAAGAGAGTTGTAAAATTGCTGTGAAGCTTAAACTTCAGAGAGAGAAAATTTTCTAAACTTAGAGATTGTTTTGACTTGCTTGTTTTAGAAAAATCTCAAATATCAGATTATTTTGAAAAATCAAAAGCGATTTAGAATTCAAAAACTCTCTGATTGTTGATTTAAAATCTGAAATTGAGAGATTAAAGAATGAAGTGTCTTCTCTTCTGAATTCTAAGGAAACTTGGAGGTATGCCCAAGGTGATTCTAAATTAGAAAAACTCCTATCCGGTTCAAAAAAATGTGGCGATAGATCCGGATTGGGGTATGATAAAACAATACCTCATAAACAGAAGAATTCTCCACCTAAATTTGTGAAAGGAGAATCCTCTAATTCAAAGAGAAAAAACTTCACAAGGTTTTGTCAAAACAACAAAAAATTTTCAAAAACCTAGAAGCAGCTATGTCAACTTCAAAAATCAGATGAAAAATCCTTTAGCTGAAAAAATAGTTGATTTACTCAAGGAACTTTTAAAATCTAACTCTGTAAGTCACTCTTACAAATATAAACAAAAGAAGACCAACTATGTCCTAACCTAAAACTAAAACTGTTATGAAATGACTGGGTTCCTAAAGTGACTGCTTTTACACTGCTTTCAAAGCAACTAGCCTTTCAAAGTGGTACCTAGACAGTGGTTGCTCCAGGCATATGACTGGTGACAAAGCTCTTTTCACCGATCTACAAGATATGACTGATGGGTCAGTCACATTTGGTGATGGTAGCAATTGCAAAATTATTGGCCAAGGTACGGTTCAACTCTATAATCTACCCTTATTTAAGAATGTTTTATATGTTGAGGGTTTAAAAACACAACTTGTTAAGCATATCTCAAATATGCGATAACAATCATAGTGTGAAGTTTTCCAATCAAGGTTGTGAGATTATAGACAAGAAGGGGTCTGTGATATTAACTGGTCTCAGAACTTCTGAAAACTGCTATATAGTGAGAAATGACAGCTCAACTAATCAAATGTGTTACATGGTCCATACCAATGAAACAGAATTATGGCATAAACGCCTTGGACATGTACACTACCGGATTTATATAGATTGAGCAAAGAAGAACTAATAAGAGGTCTACCAAAGATTCAAAAAGTAGATAAAATATGTGGTGAATGCCAGTATGGTAAACAAACTAGGAGATCTCACAAAAAGGTGAACTCCAATACCACATCAAGACCACTCGAACTTCTCCACATGGATCTAATAGACCAACTAGAACGGAAAGTCGAGGTGGTAAAAAATACATTCTGGTTATTGTAGACGATTATACCAGATTCACTTGGGTTTCATTTTTAAGGACAAATCAGAAACCCTTGATGAAGTGAAAAAGATAATCAAACGGATCCAAACTGAAAAATGTTCTCAAGTGAATAAGATCCGAAGTGATCATGGATCCGAATTTGAAAATAGCGGTTTTGAGAAATTCTGTAATGATCATGGAATATCACATGAATTCTCTGCACCGAAAACTCCACAGCAAAATGGCATTGTGGAAAGAAAAAATAGAGTTCTTCAAGAAATGGGAACTGTTATGCTAAATAGCATGAAGGTTTCTAAGAATTTATGGGCTGAGGCGATTAATACTGCTTGCTATATTATTAATCGTGTTTATACTTGCAAATCAAATAATAAAACGCCCTATGAAATGTGGTTTGACAAAAAACCTACAGTCAAATATTTTCGCGTTTTTGGCAGTAAGTGTTATATTTTACGTGACCGGGAAAACTTGGGAAAATTTGATACTAAAGTGATGAAGGATTATTCTTAGGATATTCATTAAACAGTCGTGCATATCGTGTACTGAACAAAAGGACCGGAGTTATTCAAGAGTCAATTAATGTGGTCATAGATGATCACTTAAATACTTTGGCCCCTAGTTCAGATAATGATGAATTTCTCATAATTGAAAAACCAGAAACTTCATCAAGTGAATCTAATCATGATGTGAGGACTGTCAAAGATCATCCAACTACACAAATCCTTGGAAATCCTCTCACTGGTGTACGCACTCGTAGACAATTAGAAGATTTTTGTAATTACGTGTGTTTCACATCTCAGATAGAACCGGTTAATGTAAAAGAAGCTCTTTCTGATGAAAACTGGATAGTTGCGATGCAGGAAGAACTTAATCAATTTGTTCATAACGATGTCTGGTATCTTGTTCCAAGACCGAAAGATAAACATATTATTGGAACAAAATGGATTTTCAAAAATAAGTCTGATGAATTGGGAATATTATTCGAAACAAGGCAAGACTGGTTGTGCAAGGGTACACTCAAATTGAAGGTATCGATTTTGAGGAAACTTTCGCTCCAGTTGCACGCCTTGAATCAATCAGATTATTTATATCCATTGCATGTTTTAGAAAGTTTAAGATTTATCAAATGGATGTAAAGAGTGCTTTTCTTAATGGTGATTTACATGAAGAGGTTTATGTTGAACAACCTACAGGGTTTGAAGATCCTAAGTTTTCTAATCATGTTTATCGCCTTAAGAAGAGCCCTCTATGGGTTGAAACAAGCTCCCAGGGCATGGTATGAAAAATTGACTAAGTTTTTACTGGGTCACAATTTTCAAATGGGTAGTGTTGATAAAACACTCTTTGTTAAAAGCAGAACAATGATATTTTAATGGTTCAAATCTATGTTGATGATATAATTTATGGATCAACTTGTACTGACATGACTGTTGAGTTTGCAGATCTAATGAAATCTGAATTTGAGATGAGTATGGTCGGAGAATTAAACTATTTTCTAGGATTGCAAGTTAAACAGCAATCTGATGGAATTTTTATTTCTCAAACTAAATATGCTCTAAATTTAGTTAAGAAGTTCGGGTTTAAAATGGTAAGAATTTTGATACTCCTATGAGTACTTCTCTAAAGCTCTCAAAAGACTCTACAGGTAAAGATATAGATCCTAAACTATATCGAAGCATGATTGGTAGTTTACTGTATTTAACAGCAAGTAGACCTGATATTGCTTTTAGTGTTGGAATTTGTGCTAGATATCAGTCTAATCCTAAAGAATCTCATTTGACTGCTGTTAAACGCATTATTCGTTATGTTGCAAGTTCAGTTAATCTGGGTCTTTGGTATCCCTTGATACTAGTGTTCAATTGGCTGGGTTCTCGGATGCTGATTGGCTGGTAATATGGATGACAGAAAGTCAACCAGTGGTGGTTGCTTTTACATTGGAAATTGCATAGTTTCTTGGTTCAGCAAGAACAGAGTTCCATTTCACTCTCAACTGCTGAGGCTGAATACATTGCTGCAGGAAATGCATGTACTCAGTTAGTCTGGATGAAACGCATGTTAAGTGATTATGGTATTGCACAAGACTCGATAGTTTTATATTGTGATAATTCAAGTGCAATTAATATTTCCAAAAATCCAATCCAGCATTCACGAACTAAGCATATTGACATTAGATTTCACTATATTCGTGAACTTGTTGAAGAAAAAGTAATTTGTTTAGAATATATTCCAACCGAGAAACAACTTGCTGACATTTTCACCAAACCACTCGATAAATGCAGGTTCAATAAATTGAAATTTGATATCGGTATGTGTAATATAAGATGATTGATTATGCATTTTGTATATTTATTGTAAATATCTTCATAGTTTTTTATGAAAATTTTTTTTAAAAAAAATAAAATAAAAAATGCATGTTTTGGTCTTACACGACTAGTCGAGGATAGTCTCGACCAGTCGTGGTTAGACCGGTCGAGGACTAATCACGACCGGTCGTGTATCGTGCTGGTTTCTTTAATTGGGGGAAAAATCACTTTTTCCTCATTTCCCTCTTCTTCTCCAACGGGCTTAGCTTCGACCGGTCGTACCCATCTATGGGATTTCTCCAGGTTTGAGTATTTCTCTTGATTTTGTTGAAGAATCTTGAACATTGCTTCTTGTCTTCCTTGTTTGTGTTGATTATTTCATATTTCCTTCAAGGGTTTGGGGTTTTTCTTCCTCATTTTCTGATTTGGTTGAAACCCATCTTGTTTTTCTTGAAATTTCTTCAATCTTTTCAAGAATATGGATGTTAGAGGTAAAAAGCGAACTAGTAGAGGTGCTTCTTCATCTAGGTCTAATGTTATTTCTCGCCGTCATCTTAGAGATCCTAATGATGACCCTCCACAAGTTCGTGATTTTCGTACTAAGAAGGTTATTGTTGAGAAAGCAGTGAGTATTAATCATATTGCTCAATTTAATCTTGTTCCTCTTCTTCAATCTGTTGGTTGGGTTAACATTTTGAACTGGGGAGGGCCGGCATTTCAGTCAATTGCTCAGGCCATGGTTGCATGTATTACAGACTTTTCTTGAGGAATTAACTTTTATTGTTACTACGAGAAGGGCCTTTTTCTGTGGATCGTCATTTGATTTCTGGATTAATGGATATTCCAGTAATTGATGATGGAATCCACCCTTCCACATTGGGTGATAAAGTTACTGAATCTGAAAAACGTCTATTTACTAGAGCCCTTTGTAATATGGATGCACCTTGGTCTGTCAATGGTACCGTTCTCAAATCCAGGTGGCTGTTGCCCAGATACAGAGTTCTTCATCGTATTTTTACGTCTAATGTGTATCCTCGGGCTGGTAACAAAACTGAGTTGACTCTTCTGATGGTTCGTATACTGTACTCAGTCATTAGTGGTGCCAATGTTTGCTTGCCTTCGTTGATCTGTTCTTCTATTATTCAGTTTCGGTCTCAGCCAGGTCATGGTGACATTCCATTTGGATATTTGTTAAATGTCTTAGCTACTCATATGTTGGTCACTATGCCTGTTGGTGAAGCTCCTATCCAACACCTTATTTTCAACAACTCCAACCTAACAAAAATGAAGTTGAGATTGGCCGCTGGTCAAGTTGATAATGTCGAAGGTGGTGGAGCTGCTGGAGTTGGAGATGCGAATGAAGGAGATGATCTTCCTGATGAGGATATCAACATGGATGATCTTTTTGATGATATTGAGTCTGCATCTGAAGATGATCCAGATTTTGTTCCTTCTGATTTCGATGCACGTCTAAGTGCATTAGAAGAAAAGGTAGAAAATATGCATGTTGGCCATAATGCACAATTTAAGAAAATGCATAAGTATTTGAGGCGCTTACAAAAAGGCCTTCATCATATTGATGCTACCATTCCTGCTCCTTCTTCAGGGTCTGATTAAATGTTTTTTTAACTACAGTTTGAACTGATTTCACTTTGAATTTCTCTGGTACTGTTAACTTATAACTGTGACTTTGGTTTGTAATATCTTCTCCTTACACTTTTATGCACATTCTCTATTTACTTCTTGAGCTTATGGATCTTCCTTTGTCATATTTTGACAAAAAGGGGGAGAGAAGTATATATATGTTATTTGTGTTGATGTTGTGTGCCTCATTCCTTAATGGGGAGTCTTATTGAGGGGGAGTGATTCATCTCTCATATTGTGTATGGTTGTCATGTGTTGACATGAGTTGACAACCGATTCATGATTCTCTCTTATATATAGTTTTTGTCACAAATTTGACAAAGGGGGAGATTGTTAGTGCTATTATATGATACCTCTTTGATTGTCAATTTTGTGTGTCAAAACCTTGGTGTGTTCTATGTTTAAGACAACCATGGACTCTTCAAGCGGCTTCAAGGTACATTTCGAAGATATAAAGAAGAAGATATAAAGAGAAGATATAAAGAAGACACTATTCTTTATTCACGCAAAGGTTATTCAAGTTCAAGATACAAGCAGTGGTGTGAAGGTGTGAAGCTCAAAAGCAAACTCAAGATAAATGTTGGTGTCAAGTTTTTGGACGACTCGTACTTCAGGCTTCAAGTACTAAAAGATTTATCATTCGTTGAATGAAGTAAAGTTCAATGTCCATACTTCATTATTCAGGTTTGATAGACCATAGTCTTTGACCTTAGGGTAGGTCATTTTGGATACATTATTCAAATGTATTTAAACATGTTTTTGATCTGCTCTTAGACTAGTCCTGGGTCTGGTTCGACCAGTCCTAGCACTGGCTCGACCTGTCTAAGAATTTCCTAGGCCAGTCTTGGACTTGTTCAATTTTATCGGATTTTCTGGTTCGCTCACGACCAGTCTTGGAGTCTGCTCGACCGGTCGTGGGATGTCCTCGACTCGAACCTCGACCAGTCGTGGAGCCTCGATTCAAACTCCAGCGACTAAATTCACTGTCGCTAGACCAGTCGAGAAGGGGTCTCGACCGGTCGTGGACGACCTTCGACCAGTCGTGGACTGCCTACGACCAGTCGAACATCGGTTTTTCTGATTCCGCGCAGAAATTCAAAAATCTGTTTCTCTTAAGACCAGTCGTGGGAACTCCTAGACCAGTCGAAGACGAATTTCTGTAGCTATAAATAGCACACGAATTTCAGAGTTTATATATCAAAAAATCTATCAAAGCAAGGCTCCACTCTGAGATAAGTCGTGTTTAATTTTAAGCTAATTTGCGCTTCATTCTAATTCCTTTTGTTAGCTTTTTGCATTTGATTTTATTCTAAATTCCAATCATATTTGAAAAGGGGAAATCGTGTATTCCTTCTTCTTGGAATTAAAATCAAATAGAGCTAGCCCTTTGTGATTTCATTTAAAATCAATTAGAACTTAGAACCTCAATAATTTGAGTATTGGACATTGAACTATCATCTCTACTCTGATCGGTTCTTCCGGGCTACTGCAAAAGGATAAGATCCAGGTATTCTACAATTCCTGTAATTTCTATTTTGGTTTTGTATGAGATTTGCCAGAAAAATCTCTATGTGTATGGTTATCTGAGGAGAGCCAGAAAACTCAGATTGTGGGTTTTTTGAATTGTGTAAGCCCAAGTGATAAAGACACAATTGTGAAGGTTTTTGGTGAACCTGTGAAAACCAGTTTTATTAGAGAACGCTAATATCCCCTGTGTGAGGATATTAGGAGTGGAGTAGCATTCTGTGTGGCTGTTTTAGAACAGTTGGTGAACACACAGGCGAACCACTATAACTTCTTGTCTTGTGGATTGAATGGTTATTTAATTCCTTATCTTTTATCATTCAGTTCTATTTTCCTTGTGGATGTGAATGTTGTAACAGTTTGAAATTTCAAGCAAGTGTGGGAATGTTGTAAGAATTTAGTGATTTATTTCCAGCAATTCCTTTTATTTGATTCAAGCTTTAAATTCCAAAATTGTTCCAGCAAGGTTGCCCTGCCATTTTTATGGTGTATGGCTGTCCCTAGAACAAGACATTTGTAAAATTAATTTATTCAGTGCAGTTTGTATTTATTTCTTTATTCCTCTTTGATTTGAGAATTTGATACAAAGACATTTCTAGACATAAGGTTGTCCTACCATAAACATTGGTTTTTTGTGAAAGGTTGTCCTTAGAACAATTTGTATCAACCTCTCAAATTCAATAGTTTGAGGTTGCATTTCATTTCTGCATTGCAATTTATTTAATTAGTTCATTGGCTATCATACTTTGTTTAATCCGCTATTATAAGTTTTTATTTGGCATTGTCCTATTCACCCCCCCTCTAGGACATATAGCTTGGCCATTTCAACTACCCATCACTCTATCACTCCATCCCATCTTCTCTCTCTCTCTCTTATTTCTCCATTCTCTTCCAAGCAACCAAAGAAGAACCATCGTCCATGGCTCTCCATGGGAGAGGCTTTGTGTGGCCCACTTTCCATCTCGATCTCCACCATCCAGTTTGATCCCAACCGTTGAATTGTTCTTTGGAGCTCTAGCATGATTGACGAAGAAGGAAGGAGAGATCTAAGGTGGGTGTATTTTTTATGATTTGATTTTGTGATTTTGGTTATTTAAGGGCCCACATGTGGTGGGACCCATCATGATGTATGCATTGTATCATGGAGGAGCTCATAGTGGCGGAGCTCCTCCCATCTCAACCGTTCTCTCTCTCTCCTTGGTTTGATGGCCCACCATTGATTCTCTCTCTCTCTTGTTTTATGGCCCACCGTTGATGTGGTATGATGATCCACACCGTCCGTCCGTTTCAGGACGTTGGACGTGTGAACCCCACTGCATCAACGTCAGCAAGTTTTGTGGCCCCATCACAAGGTATGTGATTATCCAAACCGTCCATTGATTAGGCCAGCAGCCCAAGACGCTGGTAGACACCGTCCAGCGGCTGCAGGACTCACGTGTGGATGTGTTCATCCAACGGTCCATTTCATTTTCATGGACGTAGAAGCCCACCCTGTTGTATGGGTTTTATCTACTCCATCCACCTACGTGGACTCCAGAGGCTACAGCTGCTGCTGTCAGCTGTTGTTGTATTTCAACCGTCCATATGTGGGGGCCACCCTGCACGTGTCACAGGTGCAGGTGATGGGGCCAGCTGCACATGAAATATTCATGCCATCCGTCCACCTCAGGACGTAGGGCCCACCTTGTTTATATTGTATATCCAGGCCGTCTGCCATATGGATGGTGTGTCCATCCAAACCGTCCATCCCTCTTGCTGACGGTGGGGCCTACTTGAAGACGTGAGTCGTCCAGACGGTTCAGATCAGTGGGGCCCACCTGATACATGTATCCGACCGTCCATTCATGCAGGGCCTAGTATATTAGGTGGGCCCCTTTCATCCAGGCCGTCCAGCGTCCCTGGACGCTGTCACTGACACAGCCTCACACACACATACACGTATATATGTATATATTATATAATGTAGGTACAATATAATATAATATATTATATTAAATAAATGTTGTGGTGGGCCACTGATACGTGGGACCCACCTTTATATTAACGTCTACAACCGTCCATATGGATATGGACGGTGGATATGGGCATTTCCTGCCACTTCAGAAATATGTAATATGTAATATTATATTATATATATAATATATTATATAATATTTATTGTAGCAGGTCATTACATGGACTGTACCATGGTGTATATATCTGCACCGTCCAGTTGTTGGACGGTGCAGCAAGCCTGACATCCATACCGTTCATCCATCTGATGTACCATGCACGGTCCCACCATGATCACCATGATGTATTATTTCATCCACACCGTCCAGATTATGTTGGACGGTGCTGGGCAATGTTTGGACGTGCTGTCCAATGTTTGGATGGTACGGATTTACATAGGAAATGTTCGGATGGTGCTGATGCACCTGGACAATGGATGGTGCTGATTTATATGGACAATGTTTGGGTAGTGCTGGTCATCATTAATGGGCCATGTGCCCCATGGAATGATAATATACAGTGATACATATGTTACACTTACGACTATTGTAATGATTTTGGTGTAGTCCAAGCCCACTTAAGGCTCATTGGCGTGGCCCATCATGACGTATTTTGGCCCATAGGCAGGGCCCACCTGTTTGTATTGTTAAGCCCAGATACATGGCCCATTTGATGCATACGAGGCCCAAGCAGTGCGGCCCACTTTTTGTATATACAAGGCCCACATATGAGGCCCATGGTAATGCATTTACGACCCATTTGATGAAGCCCATTGCGATAGGTTGGAGGCCCATGGGCGAGGCCCATTGTGATGTATTCAAGGCCCATGGGTGTGGCCCATTGTGATTTGTTTGAGACCCTTGTATGAAGCCCAACGCGATATATGAGAGGCCCATAAATGGGGCCCAACGTGATGTATGTGTGGCCGATACGTTGTGTATGAATCTCTGATGTGGGCCACTCCTTAGGAGCAATGTTGGTTAGATGTCCACATTGATGAGCAATGATGGTTTAATGTCCACGTTGTGACCTTCCCTTAGGCCTTGTTCGGCCCATTCTTATCAATCCCAATTGTTGTGACCGATTACCGACTCCGATTGCCGTGACCGATTTGCCAACTCTGATTATCGATCGATCTGATCGTCGTTACCGATTTACCGATTCTGATTATCAATCGATCACAATTGTCGTGGGCGATTCCCGATTCTGATTGATGTGACCGATTTTTCGACTCTGATTATCGATCGATTCTGATTGTCATGATCAATTACCGATGCCGATTGTAATGACCGATATGCCGATTCTGATTATCAATCGATCACGATTGTCGTGGCCGTTCCCGATTCCGATTGACGTGACCGATTTTTCGACTCTGATTATCGATCGATTCTGATTGTCATGACCGATTACCGATGCCGATTGTAATGATCGATTTATCGATTCTGATTTTCGATCGATCACGATTGTCGTGGCCGATTCCCGATTTCGATTGACGTGACCGATTTTCCAATTCTGATTATCGATCGATTTTGATTGTCATGACCGATTACCGATCCCGATTGTCGTGACCGATTTACCGATTCTGATTATCGATCGATCACGATTGTCGTGGCCGATTCTCGATTCCGATTGACGTGACCGATTTGTTGACTATGATTATCGATAGATCCTGATTGTCGTGGCCGATTGCCGATTGCCGATTGACGTGACTGATTTACCGATTCTGATTATCGATCGATAGATTCTGATTATCGCGATCGATTATCGACCCCGGTTGACGTAACCGATTTACCGATTCTGATTATCGACCGATTCTGATTGCCATGACCGATTGTCGATTCCGATTGATCGATCGATTCTGATTATCGTGACCGATTGCCGACTCCGATTGTCTAGACCGATTGTATAGGCCGATTTTGATTGTCAAGGCTGGGTATCGATGCCGATTCTGATCTGTCGAGACCGAGTATCAATGTTGATTCCAATTGTCAAGGCCGAGTATCGAGGCTGATTCCAAGTGTCGATTCGATTGTTAAGGCCAATTTCGACTGCCAAGGCCGATTGTCAAGACCTATATGATACATACGCGACCCGTAGTTGAGGCCTACTGTGATGTATTTATGGCCTACGGGCAAAGCCCATTGTGACGTATTCGTGGCCTATAGGGCAAGGCCCATTTTGATATGTATTAGGCCCATGATGCACAACCCTTTGATGTATTCAGAACCCATGTGTAGGACTCACATGACATGTATTTGAGGCCCATGAGCAGGGTCCACCTGTTGTATATATGTGGCCCTTGAGTAAGGCCCATTGTGTTGTATATTATACCGTTGTGTGGGGCCATGAGCCCATTGTATGATCGGCTCCATGAGGGCCATTCCTTGGGGACAATGTTGGTTAAATGTCCACATTGTCGAGGCCAGTTGTTGATGCCGATTATTGATACCGATTTGTGAGTATGTGACAACATAACATCACGAAACATGCCCATACGCATCATCTGCATGTTTGTTATGAGATTGGTTGACCATTGCATATGTCATTGGTCATGTTGTTATGAGACTCCCTGATAGACGGAGATTGTTTCACATGAGTACATGGTATGCACAGGATTGATGCATGATTGGATTGTATGACTCATGCATATTGCATTGCGTGTTGAGATTACTGTACGCCCTAGCGACATTAGGGTCGTAGCCTCCACAGGTAGTTCGTGGATGACCAGTAATCTCAACATGGGGTGCTATAGATATCCCTGGGTGAATGTCCCTAAACCCTCTTGGTTCCAGAGGTTGCTCCAACGTTTAGACCGAGTGGATGCATGAGCATATGAGGGCCATATACCGTTAGGCCGCGTCTCCCACTGTGTCGTGGTCGGTTGGAAGGGGGTACCAGCCCGAGAGGAGGGGGCAATGCTAGGCTGAGTCTGACCAGCTCGAGGAATGAGTCCGCTATCGACGAGCCGGGCCCGATATTAGCAGGTGGATAGTGAGGTCTCTTTCACTCACCTTGTTGCACGCGATGGGGCGGCAATCTGGTTTGGAGTGTAATAGACCCCGGTGATTTTCCAGAGAGGAACCGTACTGATATGTGGACTTATTGAGTAGGAGTTGCATGCTCATTCATTCATTCACTATCCACTCGGGCTGGTGGTGCGCAACTAATTGTTGTGTACCTTCGTTATGGCAAGGATTTCGGTTGGGCGCGCGACTAACCTGAGATCAGGAGTTACCACGTTGAGTCTGACTATCGAAATTTAGGTATGAGACTGGTTTGGATAGAAGTCCCTTGTGGTGGACCCTGTAGCCTGCGATACTACGTACTATCATCCCGACTTCACACTCCAGCATGACCATTTCATTCGCATCACATATTGCATTACATTCGCAGGCATATGATATTTTGGGTTGCTATGTTTCTGTACTTATATGGCTTAGACAGACTTAGCAGGATTTGTATATTGCATTGTATCTTCAGCATCTAATATTTGGCTCTTTATGACTCCTTATCGCATAGCTGTTCTATATTGCGTATTCTGATATTGATTGACTTATGGACTTGTCCATACTTTCGCTTACTCTGTTATCGCATGATTTATAATCTTGTCATTATTTCTGCTCACTCTGATAATTTATGATCTTGTCAGTATTTCTGCTCACTCTGATAATTCATGATCTTGTTAGTGTTTCTGCTTATTCCGATCATGTACGATTTATGGATTACCAGTAATTTCGGTATTGTATGATGATGACCTTGTATTGAATACTTGATACTTACTTTGTGCACACACTTTCACCACCCACTAAGCTTTCTATAAGCTTATGCACGATAGATGCGTGCAGGTGGCGTTAGGTTGCAGCAGCATTGAGCTTGGAGCGTGCAGCAGACTTATGGAATTTTGATTTTTGACATATGTATTTCCCTTTCAGTACTGTACTCAACAGTTTATATTAGTGGATATGTGATGATGATGTTACCTTTATGATTTGGGTATGCTTGTGGTTATGCTTATTATGAGATAAATGTACACTGGAAAAAAGAAAACCCTCCTTGTAGGATCCCAGGATCGGAATCTGGTGCATAGGCGCTGGGAACCGAGAATGGGGTACTACGGAGGCTGTCGGCACTGGATTCGGCGATCGGGGTTCTTGTGATTCCGATCACCAGGTTTGGGGCGTGACAATGAAGTAATGGCTCGAACTCGTTGGGCACCAAGTCCGAATAAAGTCCAAAGCCCCCAAACACTGAGTGGAGAGATGTAGCTCGGATCATGAGGCACCTAGTCCGAAGGTAGCTTGAATGTCTTCAGCCAGAAAGTGAAACCTTTCAGAGAGGGAGTGCACCTCAAGGCTCAAATCAAAAGCCTCACAGAGGAAAGCCCAAGCCAACTTAAGATCAGTTGGCCCAAGGGCCGCCCGAGCTTTAGTCCGATTCAAAGATTGAGTTGGCCAATAGAGTGGGTGGAGATTAGCCGTAAAACCTATCTCGGCACGACCGTGGTAAAGAGAAAGAGTTGGCCGAGCTACACTGCTCCATATCCGGAAGTTACCTAGTAAAACTTTGGATCTCCATTCGAGATTTTCGGAGGATAAACTAAAATCCCCAAAATCCAGGAATATCAAGGAGTATGGATCCCAAAAGGTTGAGATCTACGCTAATTGCGGAAACCCTAAGGGGTATGACACCATTATAAATACAGAGACCTTCATAGTAAAAGGTATACAAAAACTCTCGCCCTAAAACCTTTATTCAAAGACCTAGATTCTGACTTAAGCATCGGAGGGAACCCTGGTAAGGCCAGGGTCACCTTTCTCCCTTTTCCCTCTACAGGTCCAAGGTGCAGGTCCAAGCAAAGTATCACATAAAAGGGGCAAGCCGAAAACAACATCAACAGTTTCGCACCGTCTGTGGGAAACGATACAAAAAGTAATTTTCTCTAAGCACTTAGTAATCTCCAATGGCGAGAACTAGAAGAACCGTCCAGAATGAACCCAGAGAAGTCCCTGTCACTGGACCATCGTGACACAGGGCCTGCTTGGTACGAATGGGGCCCAAGGGGCACAAAACCAACCGGATAATCGATAAGGTTCTGCAGCCAGTTAGGCAACCTCCATTTCGACCAGGCACACTCAATGGAATTGAGGGAACGAACGATTGGATAAGGAGGTCCTCGAACTCAGGACCGATATGAACTACATGAAGCAGATGTTGGAACAGATTCACCGGTAGCAAGTCCAGCTGCCTCAACAGGATGATGGTCAGGCAAACATCCCACGATAATTCGTCGATCCTCAGCCCGTCGCTCCACGAACTATTCCTCAATAAAGCCAACACCAGAGTCCGGCTGAGCCTGCACCTTCCCATATCTACGCGACCGCCCCGCTGCCTGCCACCGATCTACGATACGAAATTAATTAGAGAAGGCCCCCGATTAAGGGTACAACTGACAGCGATGAACCCTGGAAGGCTGAGCTCCAGGATCTACGGAAGGAAGTGCGGGAGGAGATCGTAGACATGAAGCAAAACCGCTATACTAGTTAGACAGGACCCGAGGCAAAGGCGTCCCCGTTCACAGACGAGATCATGCAAACTTAACTTTCATAACAATTCTGCCTTCCTCAGATCACGCCCTTCACCGACAAAACTGATCTGACCGAGCATATTGAGTCCTTTCAGACTTATATGGAATTGCACGATGCCTTGGATGTCGTGATGTGCTGGGCCTTCTCTCTCACTTTGGTCGATGTAGCTTAGCTTTGGTTCAAGCAATTGAAACCAAACTCCATTAGCTTGTTCACAGAGCTCACTGACGCTTTCCTCGCCAATTTCATCAGTGGGAAGAAAAAGTTGAAGTCATCCACGCACCTGAACAATATAATCCAAAAAGAGGGAGATCTACTTAAGGATTATATCAAACGCTTCAATTTCGAATCGCTCCAAGTCCGGAAGCATTCGGACGAGACAACCCTCAATTCTATTATACAAGGTGTCAGAGACAGGCTATTTCTTGCATCCCTAGACAAGAGTCTGCCCACTACTTTGGCTAAATTCATGGCTCGGTTGGATAAATATGCAGATGCTGAAGAAACCCGAATCCTACGCGAAGCCGCTCAAAACGCAAAAACCCCAGCCATAGAGCCAGCCAAAAAAGAAGTTGACTCGGCCAGTGGTAAGAAGCGGAAGGATAACCGGTCCTGCGATGAACGTATGTCGGGAAAATGGCCCGACCATGAGTTTTTGACGTACACTCCACTCAACAAGCTGCAAGAGCAGGTATTGATGGAGATCAAGGGCGAAGGATTCGTCAACTGGCCAGACAAACTCCGGAGTAATCCGCATCGACGAAGTAAGAGTAAGTACTGCCATTTCCATCATGATCATGGACATAACACAAGTGACTGCATAATCTAAAGCAAGAGATTGAGAGACTCATTCGAGAGGGCCACCTCGGCGAACACGTTGACGTAGGAGCCAGAACCACGAAAGAATGCCTGAATGATAACCGACCTACTGAGGATATCCGAACTATTATCAGTGATCATTTAGGCGGATGCGACTCAAATAACGATAAAAAAAACCATGTGAGGAATGTTGGTCGACATGAGTCCGAAATTATGGTTCTAGCTCGACCCCCAAAGGAAAGAAAGCTTGAGAAACACAATGTAGCATTCACCGAGGTAGACATAAGGGGCATTCATCATCCGCATGACGATGCCCTAGTCATCATTGTCACTATCGCCAACTATCGAGTCTTCAGGGTGCTCGCCGACATAGGCTCATTTGTGGTCGTGCTGTTTATGCAAGCGTTCGACAAGATGGGTACCTAACGATCGGCTCTGAGGCCCGTAAGGACTCCGTTGATCGGATTCTTGAGCAGATAGATTCTTCCCGAGGGAGCAATTTAGCTCTAGCTCACTGTCGAGGATGAGCTGAATCAAGCTACTGTTATGGTCGACTTTCTGATAGTTGATCAATCTTCGGTCTATAATACAATCCTCGGTCGACCTTCTCTCTGTCTCATCTGAGCCATCATCTTAATCTATCACTTGTCTATGAAGTTTCCAACTGAAAGTGGCGTCGGGGTTGTAAAAGGAGACCAACACAATGCTCGACGATGTTACGCTACCGCTCTACGAGCACCCGTGGAGATTACGACGATCGATACCTTTATTGTCACTGACAAAGGCCTTTATTATTACTGAGTGATGTCGTTCGGATTGAAAAACGCTGGAGCGACCTATCAAAGGTTGGTCAACAAAATGTTCACCCGACTCATAGGATGAACAATGAAGGTCTATATCGATGACATGCTCGTCAAGAGACTCAAAACGACTGACCATGTAGCCGACCTAGAGGAAATGTTCCTCATCCTACGAAAATATAAGATGAAGCTTGACCCAAGCAAATGCACGTTTAGCGTAGGCTCGGGAAAATTCCTCAGATTCTTGGTTAGCCAACAGGGAATTGAAGATAATCCGGAGAAAATTAAGGCTTTACTCGACATGGAGTTCCCAAAGACGATCAAAGATATTCAACGGTTGACTGGAAGGATAGCGGCCCTGAATCGCTTCGTGTCCCGAGCTACTGACAGATGTCTCCCATTCTTCAAACAGATAAAGGGCCTGCAGATTGTCGATTGGACCGAGGAATGCGAGAATGCCCTCCAGCAACTCGAAGAATATTTAGGATCGCCGCCATTGCTTTCTAAGCCCGAGCCAGGCGAGCCTCTACTGATCTACCTGGCAATATCCGACGCAGCCGTAAGCTCGGCCCTGATCCACGAGCATGAAGGCAAACAATTCTCCGTCTACTACATTAGCAAGGCTCTCGTCCCGGCAGAGACGAGGTATCCAACTTTAGAAAAAGTGGCCTTGGCACTGGTCATATCATCCCGACGCGTACCGCCATACTTTCAGGTTCACTCGATCATCGTCATGACTGACCAGCCTCTACGCCAGATACTACCGAAACCGGAGGCCTCAGGATGACTCACAAAATGGGCGATCGAACTCAGTGAGTTCAGCATCAATTATAAGCCTAGGGTAGAAATTAAGGGACAAGCCGTGTCAGACTTCATCATCGAAGTCACAGTGCAAACAGAAATCTCTTCTACTGACCTAGGGGCATCGTCCGATCAATCCCCTCCCTCCCATCCCGTTTGGTCTCTATACATGTATGACTCATCTAACTCTAAGGCAAGCGGTGCAGGGGTAGTTTTGGAGACTCCTGATCACATGGTCATTCAATATGCCTTAAGACTTGGATTTTAAGCCTCCAACAATACAATAGAATACGAAGCTCTGCTCTTAGGACTCTAGCTAGCAGTCAACTTAGGAGTGACTCGTTTAAATGTGTACAGCGACTCCCAACTAGTCATCATCCAGATAGTCTATATATATCAGGCTAGGAAGGAGAGTTTAAAAGCCTATCTTACGAAAGCCAGAGAGATGATCGCCGAATTCCACCAATGTTCTTTTACCCGGATCCCGAGGGCCGAGAACGCCAAAGATGACCTTTTAGCGAAGCTCGCTTCAGCTGACGAAGATGACATCTCCAGATCTGTTCCTATTGAATTCATGGTCGAGCCAAGCGTTGGGGGAACCGAACCCTCGACCCTGTTCCCCATCGATTCCGAGTCGTCTTGGGTCGATCTAATCGTCAGATATCTCAAGACAGGCGTATTCCCCAAAGATCGCGTTGTGGCTCGATGATTGAAGAACCGCGCAACCCTCTACACCAAGCTCAATGGAGTGTTGTACAAGAAAGGGTACTACGCGCCCCTCCTGTGATGACTAAGGTCGAGTGAAGCTGACTATGCCTTGCGTGAAATTCATAAAAGCATTTGTGGTAATCACTCGGGAGGCCGATCCCTGACGCACAAGGTTATTTGGCAAGGTTATTATTGGCCGACCATTCAGCAGGATGCTCGAAAACTCATTCAGAGTTGCGATAAATACCAAAGGTTTACCGCCATCCCTCGACAACCACCTGAATTGCTGACACCAATGGCTGGTCCTTGGCCTTTTGCCCAATGGGGAATTGACATCATTGGACCGTTCCCTTTAGGGGAGGGTCAGACTAAGTTTGTCATCGTCGCTGTATACTACTTCACCAAGTGGGCCGAGGCCGAGCCCTTGGCCAAGATAACTGAGCAGAAGATCATAGACTTCGTTTGGAAAAACATTATCTGTCGGTTTGGAATACCTCGGACCATTGTTTCTGACAACGGGAGGCAGTTTGACAACAAGCATTACCAGGAAATGTGTCAGAACCTTGGAATCAGGAATGTTTACTCATCCCCGCGTCATCCGCAGGAGAATGGGCAAGTTGAATCCATTAATAAGGTTATAAAATTGTACCTTCAGGCTAAGCTAGACTGAGCCAAAGGGGCGTGGGCTGAAGAGCTTCCTAAAGTTATATGGGCATATTGAACTACGGCTCGAACCGCGACAGGAGAAACTCCATTCTCATTAGCGTATGGATCGGAAGCAATTATCCCCGTGGAGATCAGCCTACCTACTGCCCAAGTAAGTTCGTTCAACGAGCAAGATAACGAGGAGCTACTGACTCTCAACCTCAACCTTTTGGATGAAATCAGAGAGTTGGCTCGACTTCAAACAACCACCTATCAACGATTGGTGTCCCGATCCTACAACGCCCGAGTCAAAATCAGGCGATTCCGAGCGGGGGACTTAGTCCTCTGGAAAACTTTTTAGAATACCAAGGAAAGTGGTGCGGGAACGCTGTGACCCAATTGGGAGGGCCCTTACATAATCACAAATACTGTCCGGCCAGGTACCTATTGACTGGAAGACCTAACAGGGCAGCTCCTGCCTCATCCTTGGAGTGCCGAGCATCTCAAGATATAGTATCCTTAGCTCAGTCAAAGGGCAATCTAGACTTGACTTGATTACTTTTAAACACTTAGAAGAATCATGGAAAAAATGTATAATGCACAAGTAGCAAAAAATATATATTTATTGATCAGTAAAGTGTTACATTAGTCGGTTCATTATTTACAATTGTATCGGATTGACAAGGCAATAAATGCTCGATGCTCGGATATCGGTAAAAGATGACGCTCGCTGCTGTTGACATGCTCGGTCCCGAAGCTTGGTGTTCTTGAAGTGCCTGAAGCGGATGTGGGGAGAAAAATGGAATTTTACTTCGCCTCACTAACCTCAAGGTTTGGCCTCGCCCGGTGCGCTAGGAGCTAACCCAAGAGATGTTGATGGAGGTGCATCAGGGGCTGATGGAGCTGCGTCAGGAACAGTAGCAGAGGCGTCATAAGTGTATGCCTCGGGGTCTACCATCTCCTCGCCACCGGACCTTGACTTGCCCTCGTCAAAGCCAGACAGATCTTGATGGGGGAAAGCTTCTTTCATCACCTTGATACACTCTGCGTAGCCCTCTCGATAAACAAGGGTTCGTTCCTACTCATAGGCTGAAGATGAAAGATACTATTCTACCGCCTCAACCTTCGCAGCCGTGAGAGTGGCCTTAGTCCCCTTCGGGAACTCCTGAAGCTTCTTGTAAGCCGAGGCTCATTCCGTGGCAGCCTGCTCAAAGGCCAACCTGACCTCTTCCAGTCACGAGGTCACACGGTCCCTTTCCGTCGTGGTCGACTCAAGAGCAGCCTTTGCCTTCTAGAGCTGGCCCTCACAAAGACAGCCCGAGACTCAACAAATGACTGTCGAGCCTCTGCTTCCAACCACCAAGCCTCAGCATCTGACACCTAGCTTCCCCGTCCCCAGCTTGCCTAGCTAAGGCAGATACCTCAGCATGGGCCTTCAACATGCAAAGGCCGAACTGCACAAGGAGAAAAGTTCTTTTAAAGTTAAAGAAAAGAGAGTCTGAAGCAAAAACGACTAAGGAAAGTGGCGATGTTACCTCGAGCAATAGCGTCCCGATCCTGCTGAGCGTGTTGTCCATGGAAGACGACTCCAAAAGGTCGAAAAACTCTCCCACGAACATCTGCCGACTCACCCACGGAAGGATCTCTTCAACCTTCTGGCGGAAGGTTATCCTCTCTTCCTCAGCTGCTCCTACCTTGCACGGCTCCCTCTCCTCTATCCTCGGAGTAACGGGTGCCTCAACCGGCTCTGGCTCGAGAGCTTCTCGAGGCTGTTCAAAGGCCGGCGTTACCGCCTCCGACCCTACCACTTCTGTCACCTCCGCCACCTCCGTACCTTCCTCGACCTCAATAATAGCCGAGGGAGCAGGAGGAGAGGTCCTCGCTAGGCCCTTAGAGACTGTCTTATGCCTCTTCGAGGCTCGTGAGCCTGAACGGGGTGGGGGGCGAACCTGAGATGGGGGACGAAGAGTGGGCCAAGCCTCAGACATGTTTGCGTTTGAAAAATAAGCGTCAGTACAGTCATCAATACAGTAAAAGAACTAAGTCTGTCATCGATCATAGCGGAGTCAAAGCCTCACTTGAAAAGAACCTCTGGTTGGAGAAGCCTCTTATAAGATCTCCTTTCTGAACTCAAGGCTTGAAAATTCTGAATCCGAGTCAGCGAGCCTGAGTTAAGCTTTGGAGGATGCTTCGGTATTACTGAAAGAGAGAAGTCACATCATAAATTTAGTAAAGATACAACTAAGTAAAAGCAATAAATCACATTAACTCTACATGCCGCGCAAAAAGCTCGAGGGACGAAAGGGAGGATAAGCCCTGTTTCGGTCGACTCCTATCTACCGAGGGCCCAAAACCACCTATCCCTCCAGTGCTTGTTCAATGAAGGAGGGTCGATTATTAAAGGCCCGCTAGTATTCCGCCAAGAGCAGAAAAAGAACTAGCCAGGATGCTGAGTGTGCGCCCGCACTTGGTATAAGTGGAGAAACTCATTCACACTTAGCTCAGGTTGCTGCATCTCGGCCCAGAGCACCGCACAACCAAACAAGTCTCTCCACCCGTTCGGCACAACCTGTCTCGGAGCTATGCCAAGACTGCCGAGCAGATCTCAAGCAATCTTCTGAAGCGGCAATCGGAGACCGCATTGCAGTGCAACATGGAAAATTGCAACTATCAGGGGGGAGGTTGGTCGAGTAGCTCTCCCGGCCAAGGGAGAGTCAAAATGACAGAGTTTGAAATGTGGTATCAGGACCAGATTTTAGACAGCTCCTCTGCTGTCATCACTGAAGGCACGGGCCCTTTAACCCGTCCTTCAGTCTCAACTTCCTCTTCACCACCCTCAGGATCGGAACGACTAGAGGAGCCTTCAACGGCCGTACGCTAAGGGGGTGAGTCCAACTCCTCCACTGACACTACCGGCCTCTCTGTCAAAGGGTCCATTACCCTCTGTGAATGGCAGAATAGGATGTCTGCCTCTCTAGCAACCTCCACCAATAGTGATGGTGATTCTGAAGCCGCTCAAAAACCGCTCGCTTCACCCTCACCGCTATATTCTCCCTCCCTAGGGCTTGCAGGGCCTGAGATTATTAAAAGAAAATAGAGGAAGAAGGAGCTCACCAGGAGAAATCCAAAGAGTGTTGGAAACAGACAGCAAAGCAAAGGGATACTGTGCTGGAGTTCGCAAGAGGAAACAAGGAGATAAGGGGAGAGAATCGAAAGAGGGCGCGAAAGTGGCGAAAGCCTGTTTATGGCGACCCCTGTATATAGGACTGCCACATGTCTCCAACATTAAATGAGGAGCCGAAATGACGTTCCCTCGGGCACCCCCGCTTTACACGTGGTAGCACCCCATACGTTCCCATCAAGTACTCCGCCGCGTGTCCGACCTTCATACGTCCTAGCGCCGAAACGATGGCCGCTCTGCTCATGCGGCCTCGATAAACAAATCGATGTGTGGTCCATAAGATGATGTGTCTCGAAAGTCGTGTGAACCGCCTTATAATCAATAAATGCTTCATCATGAACTTGGTCTCGATACAACCCGACTCAGTTCCGAAATACTCCCTGACCGCCTTAAGGCGATTCACGGAGTAGGGGACTCACTATTGGGGGAAAAGTATGACAAGTCCTTGAGTCGGTTGAGGGTCAGAAGAGTCAATGAAGCAATGGCTCGGACTCGTTGGGCACTGAGTTTGAATAAAGCCCATAGCCCCCAAATGCTGAGTGGAGAGCGTAGCTCAGATCGTGAGGCACCTAGCCCGATTGTAGCCTGAATGTCCTGAGCCAGAAAGCGAAACCTCTTAGAGAGGGAGTGCACCTCAAGGCTCAAATCAAAAGCCTCACAGAGGAAAGCCCAAGCCAACCTAAGTTCAGTTGGCCCTAGAGTCGCCCAAGCTTAATTCCGATTCAAAGATGGAGTCGACCAATAGAGTGGGTGGAGATTAGCCGTAAAACCTATCTCAGCACGACCGTGCTAAAGAGAAAGAGTCGGCGGAGCTACACTACTCTATATCCAGAAGTTACCGAATAAAACTCTGGATCTTCATTCGAGATTTTCGGAGGATAAACTAAAATCCCCGAAAATCTAAGAATATTAAGGATTACGGATCCCAAAAGGTTGAGATCTACGCTAATTGCGGAAACCCTATGGGATATGACACCATTATAAAAATAGAGACCTTCACAGTAAAAGGTATGCAAAAACTCTCGCCCTAAAACCTTTATTCAAAAACCCAGTTTCTGACTTAAGCATCGGAGGGTCCCCTAGTAAGGCCAGGGTCACCTTTCTCCCTTTTTCCTGTGCAGGTCTAAGGTGCAGGTCCAAGCAAAGCATCACATAAAAGGGGCGACCCGAAAACAACATCAACAAAAATCATTATTCTCACGGTTTCTATGGTATGGTCCACTTGAGCTTTGGATATGCTTTGAGTTTGGGCTCAACCCCCAAAATTGAGCTGAAAAAAAATAGATGGACAGTGTGGATACACCACATACATTCATAGTGGGGCCAACAAAGTTTACTCAGTACAATAAAAGAGTACCGAATAACTCAGTAGGCAATCCAATTTCATACCAAGATATGAAAAGTCCTCATATCTGCCAATCAAACTGTTATATAACAAACATGCCCGATAATATCCAAATTTTACCGATCGTTTGATCAAATGTCACCATAGAAGACAATGATCCATTGAGGAAATCCCTTCACTCTCCCAACTGGACCTGTAATGCACAATAGCTTAACCAGAATAAGCTTCATGATAGGTGGGCAAAACATGCCAACCAAGTTGTCACTACGTATTTTGAAGGAATTTTTACAGTCGCAATATAGACATAAATGGGGTAGTAAATTTTAGCTCTTGATCAATGAAGTTAGGATGCCTAGTACGTGGGATGATCTTCTAGGGCAACAGTTTTGTCCATGAATATCTCTCTTCTAGGGCAATAGTTTTAATCCAATAATGGCATAAAACAATTTAGTCAGCTTTCAAAATCATGAAAATTAATTGATTTATATACTATCATAAAAGATGAGACCATCACCTGCAATACCAACAGATAGTGACCACATTATAAGTTCATTCAACCGTGAAAAAAAGGATACTCATGAAAATTACACATGCCTATATTTGCATGATTAATGACTACCACCTATTCCAAGGTCATAGAAAGTTAGACACATTCACAAAAAGGAAACAACTAAACATGTCTACAGAGTGCCATCATCCAGATAGATATCTACATGTCATGTCCATACACATTCTGCATATGCCCAAGAGGTAAGCTGTGGTCCAGATCCTGATAAAGGATCAATGTGCCCAAAAAATTAGTCTAAAGGATCACAGTAGTAACAGTTTATGCTCTTGTAATTGAAACGTATAACATAAAAATCCTATAGAGTACACCAACTACCAAGAAAGAGTTTTAAGTCTTTTTCTTACATGGGACGACCAGCTGCTATCTGTCAGGCCACCTCTACACCAAACCATGTCACATGGTCAGTGTAGTGTATGCACCAACTAACATGTGGAGCCACTCCAACCTTCACTGCTCCACAAAATGTTAAGAAACAATGCAACATCATTTTTGTCCTTCCACAAAATGTTCAACGCAGACAGATCATTGACGTGACATTGGAGGACTCGTGGTCGGACCTTCCTTCATATTTAAGGTTAGGCTCCTTACTATATGTGTGTAACATTTCAGGGATTATTTCAGGAGTCTATTGATTTTTCTATGATTTGTAAATTAAATTTCAATAACTAATCTAAATATATGTGAACGGACCACATACGGGACGTATTATGGAATTTTAGTCTTTTAGAGGATATTTTTTCCGAATGACCCAAGTAACCTTGTTTGCGAATTCTAGTTTATAGACTTAATCTTTCGCTAATTTGAATGTGAAAGTGACTTAATAATCTCATATATTAAAATACATCCCATCACATCATGTAGTGGGTCATTCCATTATGGTAATCTAACCATTGAAGCATCACATCTATTCACACACACGACCACCTGACAAAGTAAACTGATCACATTGTCCTTAAACATTTCCTAAGTTCTTCCTACCATTGAAATCCCGATCTAATCATTACATTTTGATAAATTTTCATTTTTATGCTCTTAGTATCTTTTAGGGCTTATATGCTTTGAACTTTATAAGTTCATGGATATATACTTGACCATTTGAGATTTCGTCCGAGCACATCCTCCATCCACCATTGATTCAGCATCTTGTTTGTTTTCTTGACCATTAGACGACTTGATTACAATAAACCAATTGCAAGATTATTATATTCACTCATAAAATCATAGATACGAAACTTCTTTCCATTCATCTTGTTCATTAACTAAGTATATGCTTAACTTAACGTATAATTTTCATCTCCTCATTTTTCTGCCATACAAATATATAAATGGTGTATAACTCTATAGAACATGCCGCCCCCTTATATCTTATATATATATATATATATATATATATATATATATATATATATATTATATATATATATATATATATATATACAAGCCGATAAAAAACCCTTCCTATAGTAATGTAGTAATCACATAAGGATCCTAATCATCCATTTACTTTTCTACATACTTAATCCTAAAACCATCTACCTTAGAGTAAAGGTCAAGATCCTATTGACCGTTTAACCGAACACTAACTTAGATCTTTTATAAGCATTGATTTCTATCGAAATAATTTCCATTAAATGTACACACATAAGTTATATGATATCAATCCATTGCCTAGTAGTAATAATTATAATGGATCACATGCCTTTTTCCATGTCACCCTTACACCTTCTCAACTGTTAATCGGTCCATGAATCTAAACCATTCTTTACCTATACCTCGTTGGCTACTTAATCATCAATTCACTTCACATTTATAAATTCACCCCACCGCCCGTGTTATAAATTCATGATATCTATGAAATGGCTCATCAAAATATAATTTTCATAATACACTGCATAAACCATATATTTTATATAAAACTTATCGATATAGTTTCTTACTTGATAGATTTTTATTTCTAATTTTGGATTACTTGGAGATTAAGAAAGTTAAAAATTGAAAGTAGTTAAAAAAGAAAAGTGTAAAGAAAAAAAAAAGAAGAAACTTTCTCCACACATGTGCGGAAAGAAAGTTGCTTAAGTCTATAAATAGGGGAGGCTAAAACTCTAGCCATTATTGTTCCGTTGGCATGATTTTCTTCACACTCTAGCCTCTTATTTTTAATTCTAGTTTTAGATCTATAATTCTTTCTTAAATCTTGATTCTATTTTGGATCTACATTTATTTATTGTTCTTGAATTTTCTTTTCTTTTTTTATTTTGATTTTCTTTTCTTGTTCTTTAATTTCAAGAACCCAAGATTTTAGGTAAGGGATTTCTTATACACCTTTCTTATTCTATCCTTTTAAGTACTTACTATTAAAATTAGATTTTACACTCATCCTGAAAAGTCATTTGGTCTTAGGAATAGCCTTGGGTTTAACCCTTTTGCCTTAGGCTCCAACTATTGTTCTTTCTGTATAACTCTTTTACTTTAGAAATAGTTCTTTTTTAGGATCAGTTCTTTTCCTTGGATTAACTCTTTCTCCCTTGAGAATAGCCATTTTAATCCATCTTCCCTTTTTTTTTTTTTGTAATTCTTTTACAAAAATAACATTTGGATCCCAGTATTAGGGTTGAAAGTCGGGCGGGTTGGGTCGGGTTGCTGCTCAACCCTAGCCCAACCCAAGGTTCCTATAACTCATGGGCTCGGTCGGGTTGGTCGGGTTTATACATGTTAATATTTCGTTATTATATTAGTGACGCAGGGGAGGACGTGAGGTCGAGCACCGTCTTCCTCAAGAGGATAACTATTCCGAATCCACGGAACTTCTCTGGACTCCTCACAGAGACTTCTCGAATCCACGAGAGAGAGCAGAAAAAGAAATAAATTCTAAATAAATTTGAAATAGCTTAATGAATAATTAATAATTCTCTAATGCGTCTCCTTACACCATTAATAAAGAAAAATAAACTAAAATTCGTAATTACCAAAAATAGCAAATTCTAACTCTAATAAAAATCCTAATTCTAATAAACCTCTTCTAAGGTCTAATTTCTAAAAATAAAAATTGTAAATAAACTTTCTCTAGAAGAGTCCTAGTATAACTAAAAGTTATTTCCAAAAGGAAAGAAAATCTAAAACTCTAAAAATATTTTAAAAATTTGGAATTACTAAAAATAGTAAAATTTTCCTAAAAATTCGTTTTTGAGCTGAAAGCGCGCGTTTTCTGACGAAACGGACAGACGCGACCCACTTTGTGGGTCGGTTCACCTCGGATGGCCCGTTTCAGTAAAGATTGATAGGTTGTGCTCCCCGTAACGATACCCGGATCAAAAGTTATGGTCAATTTACGGTCCATCTTCTTTTGGCCCAATCATGCTAGGAACGTATCTATGACACGTTCTACATCAGACTCCTCCACTTGAAAAAAACTCGTCCTCGAGTTACGCAAGAGACTTGACACATGAGTCTGAGATAACTTCCGATGTCGATGTTCATTAGCTCTTTTTTTGTACTTGGCATTAAGCTCTTGAGTTGACACAATATATGCACTCATGCTTTCCTTGATTTGACTAATATCGATTAGTTCCTTCACATCTGCCTTCAAGATCTCATATTTTTTCTGATAATGTGGACAATTAGGCGGACTTGCCCCTGAGATGGGATCAACGTGATTTTGTATATCTCGTATGGGAGGTAATTTATTAGGGAGTTCATCGAGCACAACCCTCTTGAACTCCTGCGATACTGGTTCCAAATCCTCTAAGATATTCACAGGCTCCACAATTTTTTTCTTTTCAACTAATGAATATATATTTCCTGTTTCCTCATATTGTTTAATAAAGGCCTATTCAGTGATGAGATATTGTTCCTCCACTTTAGAAGTGTTGGGTTGGTTCTCCATTCCTATAGAGGTCACATGTTCGCCACTGATGAATCCTGTGGTCTGTTGCAACTCTGTTTTGATGAAGTCGTTTCTCGCGGACCAATAATAGGATTTTTCTGCATAACCTTTTACTGATCGACTATCTTGATAATAATTTTGGTTTTGTTGGAATAATACCTGATCGTAATCTCGAGGGAGGAATCGCATGCACAATAACTTCTTCATTCGCGACCACGTGCGAATTGGCGCCTTCATCTGTCTCGTTCGCTCGAGTTGAAGTTGTTCCCACCAATCTGAAGCTCTGCCCGTCAACTTGTAGGCCACGAGTTTAACTTTCTTCTCTTCTACAATGTTCATGTAGTCGAAGAAACGTTCGACTTCAAGCAACCAATCGTGAAAGTCTTGGAAGTAGAGTTGGCCATTAAAATTAGGAAGATCGACTTTCATCTTAAATTCTTGAATCATCTTATGGTTCATTGATAGCATCGCCCTACGATCAGTATAATTACGAATTCCAGCAATTGCTGGTGGTGGATCACCACCATGAACACGGAGTTGCCTTAGGTTTTCCGCCAAGAGATCCGCTATGTTGTCGATGGAAGCCTGCAGCCTTTGCATGGCTTGCCGATTCTCTTGTTGCGCTACTTCAAAAGTTGTCGCCGTTAAAGGTAAATTCCCTGGAGCACCGCCCATGGGATTGTTGCCCAACCCATCGTTAGAAGACATTGATCCGAGGAGAAACCTCGCTTTGATACCAAACTGACGCAGGGGAGGACGTGAGGTCGAGCACCGTCTTCCTCAAGAGGATAACTATTCCGAATCCATGGAACTTCTCTGGACTCCTCACAGAGACTTCTCGAATCCACGAGAAAAGAGAGCAGAAAAATAGAAATAAATTCTAAATAAATTTGAAATAGCTTAATGAATAATTAATAATTCTCTAATGCGTCTCCTTACACCATTAATAAAGAAAAATAAACTAAAATTCGTAATTACCAAAAATAGCAAAATTCTAACTCTAATAAAAATCCTAATTCTAATAAAACTCTTCTAAGGTCTAATTTCTAAAAATAAAAATTGCAAATAAACTTTCTCTAGAAGAGTCCTAGTATAACTAAAAGTTATTTCCAAAAGGAAAGAAAATCTAAAACTCTAAAAATATTTTAAAAATTCGGAATTACTAAAAATAGTAAAATTTTCCTAAAAATTCGTTTTTGAGCTGAAAGCGCACGTTTTCTGACGAAACGGACAGACGCGACCCACTTTGTGGGTCGGTTCACCTCGGATGGCCCGTTTCAGTAAAGATTGATAGGTTGTGCTCCCCGTAACGATACCCGGATCAAAAGTTATGGTCAATTTACGGTCCATCTTCTTTTGGCCCAACCATGCTAGGAACGTATCTATGACACGTTCTACATCAATTAGTCTTTTATATTTTCAATACACGTCTTACTTTTTGTACTTATGATTTTATTAATTATATGTAGTTATTCATAGTAAAGAATTTCATTTTTTCAAAACAACAAGCTTAAATATAAGACAATTAATCTTTTAAAAGTTGTATTGTGTAGCACACAATCTATTTGGGAGAGAAATCCAGCATATCTTGTTAGTTTTAGTCATCGAAAATGACGTGGAATTGTGCCTTCAACACAGACGATCAACACTCAATTATAATTTTTAAGTAACTTATATATCGATTGGGTTTGGGTTGGGTCAAGAAACCCGAGCTCGACCCAGGTTTTATCGGGTTAGTGTTTGTATAGCTCAAGCCCGAGATCGAACCTGATGCATCCTACCCAAGCCCAACCCAATGTTGGGTCGGTCAGGTTGAACCTGCCCAACTTTTAGCCCTACCTAGTATATTCTTGGAATACTAGAAGCCAATATCCCTAATCAGGTCCTAAGGATTTAAAGGCCCTGTTTGGGAAACGGGATTAGAAGGGATTAGGTGGGATTGGATTAAAAAAAAACATCATTATTACCCATGGCAGGGATTGTCCCCTGATTCCATGGGATTAGATTAATGCTCTGCTTTGTTGGTAATACGGTGGTACATTGAATGGATATACCCACCATCATTTGAAATTACCAGAATAACACACATGTATTATATCTAAACCGTTCATTTGTTTTGTAACCTAATTTTATGGCATGGGCCGAAAAATGAGGTAGATCCAAAACTTATGTGGCCCCAAAGAAGTTTTCAACGGTAAGTATTCAATCCCCATTGCTTTCAGTGGTGGGTCCACTTGAGCTTTAGAATTACTTGATTTTTGGCCCATGCTCTAAAATAATCTCAAAAAATGGGTGGACGGTGTGGATATAGCCCACACATCAGAGTGGGACCTACACAACTTGCTAGCATTGAGTGAAATTGGCACAGGAACCAATACAATTCCATCCGATCTAATTCCAAGCTTTTCCAAACATGGAGTGGAATTGGCACGAACCAGATGAATCCAATCCCACCTAATCCCTTCTAATCCCATTGCCCAAACAGGGCCTAACCTTAATTTTGCTAGAAATTCACACTAGAAACATCACCCATTAAAAAAATTTGGGTTTTGGTGTAATTTTTTTTTTTTTTTAATTACAACATGAATTTGTATTATTTTCAAATTTTCATCATTACAGTGTAAATTTAATAGACCTCTGTGTAATTTTATAGAGGTTTTTTTTTTCACAAAATTAGAATTTCTAAATTACAACAAATCCCCCTATACTAAATTATAATTTATAGAATACATAGGGTTATAGACGTAAATTTTTAGAATTATAAATTTAATTTGTTATGCACTAAAAATGGAGCCCGTGAAGCCCTTGACTCTCCTCTTAAGGTGTGACTCGAGGGATATATTTTTGTATGATTGGTTTGGTAGTGTTCCCCCTTAACCATAATATACAACATTATAAACAAGATGTGAGAGTAACTCAAAATAAGATTATATTTCATTTCCAATTATATAAAACTATTTAGTTATATTGTTACGTGTAAGAAAAGACTAAGCTGAATGGGATGACATTTCTCTTCTTGCTCAACTAACTCAGTTAGCTAAGATTCTCTAAAAAAGATATACAACAACTGGAATGAGCTTTATAAGCTCAGCGGGTACATCTCTAGTCACGAGGGAAGATAAACTACAATGCACAATATAAACAAGATGTATAAGCATGTAACCACAGGTATAGAATACTAAATCAGTAAGAATATAATCACTAATGCATTGTAAATATGGATGCGATGAGTATGAAATTTACATCCAACATAACAATCTCTATCATAACATGATAAACTATAACGTGTACTCACAAGTATCAACTATTAAAATTAATAAAGTGGAATCATGGATGCAATGCAAGTGTGAATGCGATGAGTATGAAAGCCACCTCTAACATAACCAGCTCCATCATAACCATATACTGTAAATTAGATGCAAACAACATGGACATGCTTTCGTACTAGAACTTTATCCCCTTCAGATATACCCTTCACCTATTCTCGACAATAGGGCATCCTACTCGGACCTGACAATGAGTAGTACCCATACTCTACCTGCCTTCGGCAGCAGGGCTCCTCCGTGGAAACTAATGTGTTAGTGCACTGAGTTGTGCATCTTGTTTCCACGTCCATCAATCTCGGCGTGATTCACTCATTCAACGGGATATTATGATCGTGGAGATATTATCCATAATCTTTGGACCGTGCAGCGTATCGTGTCTTAATGGTGCGTATCCGCAGGTGAGATATTCGGTCACGTCCGCGTCTGGGTAGTTTCGGCATTCGGAATGTCCACATCTGGCCTCAGCCTCAACCTCAGCCTCACCCGTCCCGAGGTCGAGTGCTAGTAGTCAGAACTGGTCGAATCCCCTTTGCTTCGGCTTTGGACCTCGGACTAAGATGACTAGGACTAGTATGTAGATTGACCTTTTTATCGTCGAGTTATTAAATGAGGATAGCGGATCAGAGTCGAGATGTGCTGAGAAAGGACTCGACCCTGCTTATCCTTCATACATTCCCGAGGTCTTCCCTCCGATCTTAGAGGTCCGTAGCTAGCTTGACTTGTCGAGTTGGATTTCCCCACAACAGAAAATAAATCTAAATATCAAATATCCATCAAAAGGTTTATCACTTAGCCTAGGTAAGAAATTAGTCAAACATGACTAACATTTCAAATAAAAATAAAAAAGGAAAACTAGAAAACAAACTAAAACCAAAAGATTAAAGAAGAATAATGGTTCCAAAGAAGTTCCACCACTCCTTACTCTCTCTCCCAAGACCTAAATATGTTTAGGAATGTGTGAAAGACTCCTTTAAATAGGTTTAAAAATCTAACTTTCGTAGCCATCTAGAAAATTTGAAAATTGACTTAAATTACGTAACTCCTCATGACGTCGACTGGTCAAACACACCAATCAAATATATATGAAACTGTCCAATAACTAGCTTTTGAATTTCCTCTCCATTTCGACCTGTCGACCATATCTGTCAAGTGGTTGAAAATCCCAAATTTTGTTAAGAGGATTGTTGTTGTATTTCGACACTACTCGATCCATCTCCCCGACAGGTTGACCATATTTGACTGGTTGAACCTGCTGTCGATCGATCTAATCTTTGTAGATTTCTTTTGTTCCTTTGCAACTCGATGTTTAGTTGTTCTTAAATTTATTTCCTTTGATCATTGACACTTTAAATCATCATTATTAATCTCCAAACCTCCAATCCTTTATCATTAATTCTTTTGATCTTTAATTCTTTTTCTTTAAGCAAATATTCATCCTTAGTTCCCGAAGTACCTCACATGCAAAAGATGTATACAATTAGATCACTTAAACCTTTGAATACAAGAGAACTAGAATAATTGAGATGATAAATATATACTATTTAAGTGTTATCAGAAGCCTGGAACATACTGAAAGTCACCCACGATGGAACTAATAAAGGAAAGAGATTGAAGCTTCAGGTCTTAATAACTTAATTCGAAAACAGTAAAATGAAAGAGTGAAACTTTCATAAAATTTTATTCTAAACTTAATGACATTTGCAATTCCATGTGGGGTTTAAGAGAGAGGATTTCGAAATGTTATATATGTAGGAAAATACTTAGATATATTCTGAATAAGTTCACTCTCATGACAACATCGATAGAAGAGTGCAGGAATATATGTGAGATGAATGTATAAGAACTTTTTAGGTTCCTTACAAACATTTAAACTATACTTTAAGGCCCCCTCTAGAGCAAAGAAGCTAACCGTCTTTAAAACATCTCATATGTATTCATATAGGTATAAAATTGTTAAATTTGAAAGTGATAGTGATGATAAGGATGAGGATGGGGACTTCGAAAGAAAATTCAAAAAACTCCTCAAATTGAATAGAGAGAAGATTTGTGACAAGATGGACAAGAATTTTAAGAATCATAAAAGTAAATCTGTTAAACAACCTAGGCAAGTCTAATGTTACAACTGTGAGAGTTATGAACATATTGCCACCAATTTTCCTAGCAAACTAAGATCCAAAAGTAAGTCTATGATAGAAATATGTGATGATACAAAGGAGTTGAAATCTAATTTAAGAGACTCCTCTAGTGTTGAAAACCTTAGTCACTTACGTGTCTTAACGGCCTACACCACAATATCCCTCCTTAGAGATTTGGAAGACCATAACACCATGGATATGCGACTTTAGAAGGTCCCTATGAGCTTAAATGTAAAATTAAAGTATTAAGCCTCAATTATGTGAGTCTACAGGAAAATGTGAAGATTTTAGCCTCATTTTGTGCTTAATTGGTATATTTAAGGATTATAGCCCTAATTGTTTTGATAGTTTAAGCTTTAAAGTTGCGTAATTTTTGTATTATATGTTTTTAGCTTAGATTATCATAGGTCATTACTAATTCGATTGGCATACCTTTTGAATGACCATATTAAGGATGCTCCATGTTTTAATGTTTATATGAACCCTTTACTCCTTTGTTAATATGTGTCTTATAATTGGTAAATCTATTACTTATAGAGTTGTTACATCCTATGTTTTTATTGGTATTTCTATTGGAGTTAATTTTTTGTCAAATACTAACAAAAATGAGAGAAGATCAAGTCCAATCAAAACAAATGTATTCTATTTTTTAAGGTTTGTTTATTGTTATAGGGATTGATGAAGATAGGGGGAGCAATTATGAGAGAGCATTGCTAGTGTTGCATGTCTTGTTTGTATCAAATTATAAGTCATTTATATTTGATATGAAATATTTTGTATTGTTTTGAAATGTTATTGGTATAAATTGTGACATTGTCTAGGTTAGGTTTTTGTCACATAATTGACAAAAGGGGTGATTGTTAGTGCACTGATTTATATATCTTGTTTATTAATTACATGAGTTCATATGTCATGTAGTCGGTTGAGTCCTTGAAAGTTGAAGACCGAAGACACAAGAGAACATAAATATCAAGGAGTAAAGAACAAGTATATGAGGTGCCTTGGTGACCCTAACCTTAACTCAAAATAACTATTGAACCTCTAGATAATCTCAACCTTATATATAAACCTTGCAAATCATCCCTTAGCCTTAAAACCTTAATTGAAATATGATAAATTAGGCTATCCACAAAAACCCAAACCAAACTGTTCATCTTTAATATCGTGACTTTAATCATCCGATCCACCAATAATTTGGCCCACAATACTCAATTTAGTTATCCACTGTTTGATCACAACAATCGAGCCATCGAATTTTAAAGCCAATCGTTGAAACTCCTTTAGATATTAAAAAGACGAAAACCTTTCTACAGTTCAAGTTTAGCGGACTACTAACGAATGGTTTAGAGATAGTTCAGTTTATCTGTGTGTTTCTGGAATGAGTTAAGACATGAGACTTCTCATATATGATGATTAGTATTTGGCTTAGTTAAGTTCATAACGCAACCTATCCGCAATTAACGAAAATGGGTATTATGTCCTAATTGTCCAAAATCTGCCAATTCTAGGGGTGAATAGGGTACTAAATCAGGTCCATATGATCTTTGAATAGTAACACTTGTAGACGTATTAAGGCTTAGTACGAAAATTTTATAGGGCGTTATATGGTCATTATCTCAGGCTAACTCCCTGGAACAATTGATCGGAGCATTAAGCAATATGAATGCAAGTTTGCAATAACTAACCAAGCAGTCTAGAGCTCAGGTCGAGACTTTCAACCGTATCATGGGATTTCTCAATGAGAGAGAGGTACGTCAATACAATATGGAGGTACCCATTTTCGAAAACTTTCCATAAGAATCATCGATTCCACCTCCCTAAAATGTTAGGTTAGATTAAGGCCAAGTTGTCTGGAACATACCACCTCAGGTTGGTGTCAAGAGAAACAGATGTAATGATTGACCTCACAATCAGAATAAATATGAAGCAAATACTAGTGTATCCTTTGAGGGACATTTTACGCCAAACAATGAAACACTTAGGGGGCAAGGTCTTTTTGTACAACCACCTCAGATGGTTAACCAACTTAACCATATGAACCTAGGAACATAGGGCAACTATTTTACCTTCGTAAATTGGCCGTGAAGAACTAATCAATCTAATATAAGAGGTTATTGACCAACAACATGGTCGTTCAACAAATCGACCAACATATCGTAAGCCTTACTTGGATTGGGTCGATCGACTCACGGGGGTGCCAAGAGGCTCAAAATACCATATTTCACTTTATTCTCTATAGAAATGGGCTAGTCCACTGTCGAACACATTAGGCGTTTTACCTTGCGGTGTGGCAAAATTTTAAATAATAAATATGTAAAACTGAAATGCTTTCCAAATTCATTAACTAATACTGCTTTCTCATGGTATATCAATTTACTGTCAAATTCGGTACACACTTGGTAAGATATTGAATAAATGTTTAACACAGTTCTTTTTAACGAAAGCCAAAATAACTTTGGTTGACTTATCACACTTAAGGAAATTACCTAACGAATTGGCAAAAAGTTGTACTGCTTGGTTCAAGAGAGTAAGAAACATATGCAGTCTTTGTGCTAGAGATTCATTTTGTCAAACTAGCCATGGAAGGGTTAGATATTGAACTTCGAAAGAATTAATTTTGAAAATCTGATTTACTTATCTACTAAAGCGATCAAATATGAATGGCTACTATCGGAATAAAATCAGCAGAAGAACATATCCCCTGGGACATATTATCGTGACCTGAATTATAAAATTGTGATGAATGAATTTAAAAAATAAAAATAAAAATAAAAAAATAAAAATAAAAAAAAAAAAACCGTCTTATCCACACGGCCGTGATAAAAACAGATAATGAATCTATTGCTTAAAGTTCAAATGCTGCCAAAAAACTTTCAAAGCATGGTAGGCATTTCTTTTTTGATATAACCAGGACCAATGAAATTTTCAATCTGTTTTAGCCCAAATGTTTATCAAATCAAATTATCAACTGGGCAAAAAATCTAAAATTGATAATGACCTGAATTTGGTCTAGGCTAGGCTAGGTTAAGCCTGACTCCAACCCGACACTTCAGAATCAAGGCCGGAGTACAAGGCAAAGAGCAGCATCGGCCGTTTTGGTCAACCCGAGTGCAACCACCTAACCTAAGAGTTAATAAAATCTATATTTTCCCTTGAATTTTCCCTGCAAGGGGCTTACACATGCCAATAATAATAATATTTCTAAGAATGAAACCAACGCTCGGTATTGAAAATAAAGATAGATGGTTGCTTAATTAATGTTTAGAACGACAACGCCCACCATTAAAAGCTTATTGGGAGTCACAAAAGTTTTATCCAATGGCCAGTGGTCAGTGTTCTTAGGACCCCACCATGATATATGTGTTCCATCCATGCTGTCCACCCATTCTTTCAAGTCATTTTATGGTATGAGCCCAAAAATAAAGTTGATCCAAATCTCAAGTAGACTGCCTAGTGTTGAATGAACGGCCACCGTTAAAAGCTTCTTAGGGTCACAAAACTTTTGGATCAAGCTTTTTATTATATATATATATATATATATATATATATATATATATATATATATATATATATATATATATATCCCTTCTTCTGAGATTTAAATTTATCTTATTTTTCTAAATCAAGTCCTAAAATTATCTTTCAAAATGGATGGACGGTTCGAATAAAACACATATATCATGGTAGTTTCACGGAGCACCGACCATTAGCCACCAGACAAGTGGCAGCGTCACTAGCCAAAACGTATCCCCTGTAGCCAAGACTGTCATTGGGTCGGTCGGCGAACGAAGGGTCTACCGCCATCCTTATCGAAATCCGACGAGTCCCAGGCTATATGTCCATATCAATGTTTTATCTCCGGGATATAACCAGGGCGCGCAGGCGTGAACGGATTGGTTACTCCCCTGCCATCAGCCAATGGCTGATGATCGGTGCTATGTGGCCCACCATAATGTATGTTGTTTCATTCATGTCGTCCAACTATTTTTTTAAGATTATTTTACGATATAAGATTAAAATTAAAGTATATCCCAATCTCAAATAGACGACATCAAGGAAACAGTGTTGAATGAACGTTGACCATTAAAAACTTTTGGAGGCCATAAAGTTTTGGATCAAGGTGATCTTTGTTTTTTCCCTTCATCTAAGGTCTGTATGACCTAATCAACATATTGGATGTCTAATAAACAGTACATTGCGCCTGGAGAGGATTTTAATGGTGGATATCCAATGGCTATTGTTTTCCTGTGGTGTGGTCCACCTGAGATTTATATCCCTCTCATTTTTTGTATAAAGCCCTAAAATTATCTTTAAAAATGGATTAACGGAATGGATGAAACACATAAATCATAGTGGGGCCCACAAAACACCGACCATCAGCCACCGGGCTGGTGGCTGGGGGAGTAGCCAATCCATTTCCCGCGCGAGCGCCTCTGACCGGCGATGAGCTGAGCCGCAACATGTTGACGTGAAGCCGATGTATAAAGCACGTGTGAACCTCTGGTCATTACTTCCTTGTCGTTTGTCCAGTTCATCGTGGCCCACTTTATAGCATGGGCTACCTCGACCGAGGTAATGCTCTGGAAGATGTCCCTGTCTCACATCCCTCTCACTCATTAGCTGTCTACACCCTACTGCCAGTGCGACTCGATTGCGTGGAGTTATCGGATTGTTATTTTAGTTGCACACGCGCCAACATAACACACATGTGAGTATCAGGCAGTACATGATTAGTGAATATCGTGAAAGTGACCGGTTGTGAAGAAATATGCTAAGTCAGATAATCGGATGCAGAACGGACCAAATCTAATGGCACTGCTTGGATTTTCGAGGTTACATATGAGTCCGAGACAATGTCATGCAAACGCCAAGAGGTGGAGAAAATAAGACGAATTAAGTTAGCTCGGTTGACGAGCTAGCAATGTCGGCATAGGTTGACTAAGGCCTAAAAGTTATAAGCCACACGATCGACAGTAAAAATCGACTCACCATTAAGCCGGTTGCACTGTCAGTTATGAGATAGGAAAGGACGACAGTCACAAACCGAGACTGTTCCACCCGACAGAAAGCAAAAAGCTTATCTCCGTAGAGTCAGCCGAGTCTCATTTGTTATTTGAGTCGGAATCGGTTGAACCGAATAAAGAAAAGCCGGTGTAAATGAAAACAGTCTCGGATATCTCGCAAAAGGATCCTCGATCTCAATGGTCTCGAGATGAGATGGAAACCAAAAGTGGGCAAAAATCAAATCTCCATGATATCAGGAAGAGAATCCCTGCACGGGAGGACTCTCCCACACCTATAAATAAGGAACCTCCATTTCGGTGAAAGGTACGCAACTCAATACTCCAAAAACGCCTTCTCCTTAGCCTAAGAAGCTGACTTAAGCATCGAAAGTTCCCCGGGCTAGAGCCAGGGTCTCTATTTTGTTTCTCTCTTGTGCAGGCGACGAGCACGAGGGGAAGGCGCATCATAAATTTGCATCAATAGTTTGGCGTCGTCTGTGGAAATCTAGTACGAAAAGCCATTTTTTACATTCCAATTTAAAATTGGAAATTTGTTCTTATGGTGATGACTAGAATGACGGTTCAAGAAGAAGAACCAAATGAGGTCGCGGTCACAAGGCCAGCGGGTGCAAGCATAGTCCTGGTAGTTCAAAATCCATCCAATAACCGTCAGGGTTCTGCGGCACGACGAGCGACATCTGTTGCAACCAATAACTAGCGGAACCGCAACAGTGGACGGTTAGATCGGGAGGTTCAGGAGATTCGGTCCGATATGAATGTGATGAAGCAGATGCTGGAACAGATGTACCATCAACAGATGCAGCCGCCTCAGCAAAGGCAGGTAGCACATGTCCCCCCACCAGCAGCCGATCCTCAACCTACTGCTCCGTGATCATTCCATCAACCGAGTCAGCCCCAAGGTTCTCCCGAGCTAGTGCCGGCTCACTCAGCTACAGCCGTCTTGCCCCCTACCGATCTCCGACACGAGATAGATCGAAGGAGACATAGTCGCCCTTGAAGGTACGGCGGGCAGTAATGAGCCTTGGAAAGCTGACATCCAGGACTTCAAAAATGAAGTACTGGAAGAAATGGCGAAAGAGATGGCGGACATGAAACAAGGTCGGAATGTACATCCGACCAAGTCCGAGGCAAAAGCATCCCCTTTTGTAGACGAAATAATGTAAGCCCGGTTACCAGAAAGGTTTCGACTACCCCAAATCACTCCTTTCACTGAAAAAACCGACCCAACGGAGCATATTGAATGCTTCAAAACCTACATGGAACTGCACGACGGCTCGGATGTCTTGATGTGTCGAGCCTTCTCTCTTACGTTGATCGACGTAACTCGACTTTGGTTCAAACAGTTGAAACCAAGGTCTATTAGTTCATTCGTCGAGCTCAGCGATGTCTTCCTCACCAACTTCATTGGTGGGAAAAAGAAACTGAAGCCGCCCGCACACCTGAACAATATAATTCGGAACAGGGAGATGTACTAAAAGATTACATCAAGCGTTTCAATTTCGAGTCTCTTCAGGTTCGAAAACATTCAGAAGAAACAACACTCAACGCACTTATGCAAGGAGTCAAAGACAAACCATTCCTGGCATCTCTGGATAAGAACTCGCCAGAGACGCTAGCGGAGTTTATGGCTCGGTCGGACAAATATGCGGATGCCGAAGAAACGTGAATCATGCGTGAGACAGCCCAGAATGCAAAATCCTCGGTCAAAGAGTCGGCCAGAAAAGAAGCCGACTCGACTGGAGGAAAGAAGCGTAAGGATAATCAAGCACGCGATGAACGAAAGTCGGGCAAATGACCCGACCAAAAGTTTTCCACATATACCTCCCTGAATAAGCCTCAGGAGCAGGTGTTGATGGAAATCAAAAGTGAAGGCTTCGTCAACTGGCCCAGCAAACTTCGAGGCAATCCCAATCGGCGGAGTAAAGACAAATATTTTCATTATCATCGTGATCATGTGCACAACACAAGTGATTGCTATCACTTAAAGGAGGAAATCGAACGACTCATAAGAGAGGGCCAACTCAAAGAACATGTGGTGAGAGTCGGAGATGTGGAAGAACATCCGAGTGAAAATTGACCTATAGAAGAGATCCGGACTATTCACGGTGGTCCTCGAGGCGGAGGCAATTCAAATAATGCTAGAAAAAATCACGCTAGGAGCATTAGTCAGCCTGCGTCCGAAGTTCTCATACTGTCTCGGCCCTTGAAAGAAAAGAAGCGAGAAAAGTACTGTATCTCGTTCACTGAGGAAGACGCCCAATGTATTCATCATCCCCATGATGATGCACTAGTTGTCACCCTCACTATCGTCAACCAAAAAGTGTTCCACATACTCGTAGATACGGGTTCATCTGTGGATGTATTGTTCGCTCAAGCGTTTGACAAAATGGGAGTTGAACGATCGGCATTGCATCCGGTTTGGACCCCATTGATCGAGTTTTCTGGCTAGTTGGTACTCCCTGAGGGGATCGCCTCATTGCTGCTAACTGTTGGGAATTTTTCGCATCAGACGACAATAATGGTCGACTTCCTGGTCGTCGACCAATCATCAGTTTACAATGTCATACTCGACCGAGCTTCTCTAAGTCTCCTACAAGCAGTGGTGTCAACATACCATCTTTCCATGAAATTCCTGACTGAATCGGGAGTAGTAGTGAAAGGAGATCAGCAAGACGCTCGTCGCTGCTATGCTACAACAGTAGAAGCTCCGACCGAGATATCTATGATCGAGTCGCTGGATCCTCGAGTCGGAACTCATGAGAGAGGACAACCGGTGGAAGATCTTGTATCGGTACATTTGGACGAGACCGACGAAACGAAGATGGTACAAATTGGTTCATCTCTGAAGTCACCTCTCAAAGACAACATGATAACACTGCTCTGACGGTACACTAATGTGTTCGCATGGAGCCATGAAGATATGCCTGGAATCGAACCCTCGGTAATGACTCACCGACTCAACATCGATCCAACCTACCGACCAATCCGACAGAAAAGACGTCCTCTCGGACTTGAGAGGTATGCTATCATCGAAGAGGAAGTCGGCAAGCTTCTCAAGGCCAATTTCATAGAAGAGATATACTATCCAGAATAGATAACTAATGTCGTACTTGTGAAAAAAGCCAATGGGAAGTGGAGTGTCTGTATTGACTATACGGACCTAAACAAAGCCTGCCCCAAGGACAGCTTCCCTCTTCTAAGGATTAATTAGTTAGTAGATGGTACAACAGGGCATGAGTTACTTAGTTTTATGGATGCTTATTCCGAGTACAATCAAATTGTAATGCATCAATCTGATAAGTCTAAGACTACCTTTGTCACCGACAAAGGTTTTTATTATTATCATGTGATGTCATTTGGTTTGAAAAACGCTAGAGCAACTTATCAAAGGTTGGTGAACAAAATGTTCGCTCAGCAGATCGGCCGAAACATGGAAGTGTACATTGACGACATGCTCGTAAAAAGTATACATGCAGCCGATCATATAGCCGACCTAGAAGAAATGTTTCTGATCTTATGGAAATACCAAATGAAGTTAAACCCGAGCAAATGCGCTTTCGGTGTAAGCTCGGGAAAGTTCCTCGGATTCCTAGTCAGTGAATGAGGAATCGAGGCAAATCCTGAGAAAATCAAAGCATTACTTGACATGGAGTCTCCAAAGACGATTAAAGACATACAAAGGGTGACCGGATGAATAGCCGCAGTCAACCGCTTCCTATCAAGAGCCACCGACAAATGCCTCCCCTTCTTCAAACAATTGAAGGGACGACAGACGATGGAATGGATGAAAGAGTGTGAAGCAGCGTTCCAACAGCTGAAGTCTTACCTCGGGTCTCCACCTCTTTTGTCAAAACCCGAGTTAGGAGAGGCTTTATTGTTATATCTCGCCGTCTCAGATGCAACAGTTAGTTCGGCCTTTATACGTGAGCATGATGGGAAGCAATTGCCGGTCTATTATGTCAGCAAAGCATTATTACCAGCAGAGACAAGATATTCCCCCTTTGTAAAGGTAGCCCTGGTATTGGTAGTTTATTCGCGATAATTTTGACCATACTTTCAAGCTCATACCATCATCGTCATGACCGACTTTCCATTGCATCAGATCCTTTAGAAACCGGAAGCTTCGGGCCGACTTACGAAAATGGCTATTGAGTTAAGCAAATTCGATATACAGTACAGACCGAGAGTCGTCATTAAAGAACAAGTTGTGGCTGAATTCATTGTCGAAGTAACTCCACAAACGGACCTAGTAATTGAGCCTGTCTCGGCAATCGAAACATCAACATCCGCTTCTCTTGACCCATCACTCTGCTCGATCCCCTGGAAACTCTTCGTTGACGGTTCTTCTAACTCTAAGGCAAGCGAGGATGGGGTAGTCTTAGAAACTCCTGATCAAACCTACATGTAGTAGCCTTATGACTTAGATTCCAAGCCTCAAACAACATAGCAAAATACGAAGTTTTATTACTCGACCTTTGACTCGCGGCAAGCTTGGGCGTAACTCATTTTAATGTCTTTAGCGATTCATAGTTGGTCGTCAACCAGGTCACTGGTGTTTATCTGACTCGGAAAGAACAACTGCAGACATACATAGAAAAGGTGAAAGATTTAATGAGTGAATTTCAGCAATGTGTAGTGACTCGAATCCCCAGGGCCGAAAGTACCAAAGCCAGTTTATTAGCAAAGCTCACCTCTACGGATGAGGATGACATACCCAGGTCGGTTCCAATCGAGTATGCAGCTAAGCCGAGTATCAGTGAGCCAATTAAATCGACTATACACGCTATTGATTCAGGACCCACCTGACTCGACCCTATCGTCCAGTATCTCGACAATGGAAAGTTGTCTGAAGATCGTGCCGAGGCCCGACGACTAAAGATCCGAGCATCACGTTACACCATTTTGAATGGGGTATTGTACAAGAAAGGCTTTTACGCTCCCTTACTACGGTGCCTAGACCCCCATGAAGCCGACTACGTGTTACGGGAGATACACGAACGAATATGTGGAAACCACTCAGGAGGGAGATCACTCGCTCACAAAGTCTTACGTCAGGGGTACTACTGGCCCACTTTCCAGCACGACGCTCAAAAGCTCGTTCAAAGATGAGATAAGTGATAGTGGTTCGTGGTTATCCTGAGACAGCCTCCCGAGGAATTGGATCTCATGACTGGTCCTTGGCCCTTTACGCAATGGAGAATCAACATCATCGGACCACTCCCAATGGGAAAAGGTCAGACCAAGTTCGCTGTCGTAGCTGTTGATTATTTCACAAAGTGGACCGAGGCTAAACCCTTGACAACAATAACTGAACAAAAGATCACAAATTTCGTTCGGAAGAATATTGTTTGTCGGTTCGGGATACCTCGAGTTATCATTACCGATAATGGAAGACAGTTCGACAACAAACAGTTCCGAGAGATGTGCATTATTCTCGGAATCTGAAATGTATACGCCTCGCCTCATCATCCTCAGACGAATGGACAGGTTGAAGCAGTCAATAAAATTATCAAGCAGCATCTCCACACTAAGCTCGACCGAGCTAAAGGAGCGTGGGCCGAAGAACTTCCGAAAATTTTATGGGCCTACCGAACCACCACTCGGACAGACACTGGAGAAACTCTGTTCTCTCTAGCTTATGGATCCGTGGCAGTTACCTCGGTCGAGATTGGATTGCCTTCAGCACGAGTCAGTACGTTTAATGAGAAAGACAATGAAGAAATCCTTTTTCTAGGGCTCGATCTCGTGGAAGAACAAAGAGAAATGGCTCGAATATGAATGATGGCTCGACAGAGACAGGTAGGTCAGTTCTATAACACCCGAGTTAAAATCAGGCGATTCCGATCTGGAGATGTGGTTCTCCGAAAAATGTTCATAAACATAAAGGAGGTGGGATAGGGCACATTGGGACCTAATTGGGAAGGACCATATGTTGTCTCGAGTACCATTCGACCAGAAACGTATCGGTTAGAAGACCTGAACAGACAGTTATTGCCTCATCCTTGGAATGCCGAACATTTCAAGATCTACTACCCTTAGCTCGGTATTCAAAGCATAAGAAATAATAAAGGGAAAAAACATATAAACTTAGTCATATGAATAAAACTAAGTACATTCTTTCATCAGTATGTGTTTTTACATCGGGTTATATTGTTAAAATCCATTACAATGTTGTTTCAAGAAATTAAGAAACACAAAACGAAGCAGGGATAGTTGGTTAGGGCAGCAAAAGACGTTGTCAAGCCTACCGCGAAGTCCGACATTACGCAAGTATAAGTACAAAGTCCTGGAGCTCGGCACTATGCTGGTGTGAGTGCCAAAAATGAAGCACGACACTATGCTGGTGTGAGTGCCAAAAATGAAGCTCGACTACTACCCCTCGGCCGGAGCTACTCCCGAAGTAGTCCCAGAGGCATCAGCCACTACCCTGAAGCAGTCACAGAGACACCAGCCTCGCCTCCAGCAGCAGCGCCAGCAGCGACGTCAGAAGAACCAATATCTGGATCCTCAGAACCCGAGGCAGAACCTGGGGAACCTTCATCAAATCCCGAGAGATCAAGATCGGGGAAAACATTCTTGTAACGACTCGAAAATTTTCGTACAATGGCTTGAGTACCACCTCGACCAGAAATCCCTTAGGATTAAATCCTTTAGAAATTTGACAAAGTTAGTTAAGTGCTAAACTAGATTAGCCATGAAATCCATTTGAATCGCTTTAAATATGATCTGTAAGATCCAAAACTTGCAGAATCATTGACGCTAGGTTACCCTAAAGTCTAGGATCAAACTCATTACCCGACTGCTCTCGGGAACACATTGAAACTTCGTATCAGGTCTAGACCGCACATCGGGAGTCCGAATACTACAAAGTTAAGGACTTAGGACCGCCTCGCTGGGCTTGACAACCATCTCGAAAATCAAATCCAGACAGTGTCCCACGGCTGTTCGCTCGAGTCCGGAGCGAGAAAGTGTGAAAACACTTGTTTCCTTTATAAAATAAATATCTTGAATAGTGATCTGGCACGTGTCGCTTGCGGACATTTTGTAAGCAACCTGACCGTCAGAATCTGACCCAAACACACCCTCAGATCAGGAAAAATTTCATAAACATTTACATGTACTTGGAACTTCGGATCGAGAACCGCTGACCGTTGAACTGAAACTGGTCCGCCACGCATGATCTGGGAATCCGACTGAAACGAAAACTTAGCTTTACATGGATCCTAGGTTGATGAGCTTAAGTCCGACTTTTGGCTTAAGGAGGCCCACCAGAAACCCTCCGTTGAGCTGAAACTGTGCCACTTTGGTTATAACCTAAGTATACCTTGACCTTAAGTCTATTTCAGAGAGTTTTTAGGCTATATAAGGACCTTAGAACCCCCTCTCTCACAGCCATACGAATTTGAGAAAAACTCTAGAGAGAGAAGTGAGAAAAGAGAGAGAAAGTGTGAGAGAAGTGGGAGAATCTCCCTATTACTGTTTCCTGCTCTACCCTAGATCCACCACTCCGTTCTTGCCGCTTTCCCGGCGATACCGACTTCGTTTTGAGGTAAGAAACCCTAACCCTAAATCTGTTTTGGGTGTGTGTTGGTTATAGGTTATGAAATAGCTAACCTATTTCATTCTTTAGGCTACCAAACTACCGAATACGGAAGCTTGGAAAACCTAGCTGATCCGTTGCGATTCCACAATATAAGGTGAGGACTTTAGGTGTATAGGTTACGGTTTTCAACGCTTTCAATGTCAGATAATGATAGATTCATGATCTGCATGCAATTGCACATGTATAAAGTGCTTTCTGTTTTCTGATTCGATTAAAGATGTAGATTATGGAATTTTACATATTCTAGGTATTCGTAGAAAATACCGTATACGTATAAATTTTGGGAATGTTTTGACATGATTATTCGTTGTATGATATACGATATATGGATAAAATATTATTTGGCGAAAGGATTCGCCCAAATACATGTTTTACTAATATACACTATGTATGTAGAAATACTGTATTGTAGAAAGTACCGTATACATATATATTTTAGAGATGTGTTTACCATGATTATTTGTTGTATAAATATATTATATATGCGTAAAATACTTGCTTGGCGAAAGGACTCGCCTTAATACATGTTTGCTAACATACACTAAGTATGTTGAAATAGGGTATGTTAAGTGTTTGTGAAAATGCTTGTGTAAGTAAGTGTTGGATGTTGATGCCTTAACGAGGATGTTGAGATGGGATTCTCAACTACCTTACAGACCTGTATGATTTCTCTCATGAGGTTTTTACTTAAACCGCTTACTTGTGCAATATATGTGTTGGTATTCCTATTTATGTTGTGCTTTTAATATGCTTTATAACATGCTTACTAACATGCCTGAATTACTTTGTTTATCATGCTTTACTCCACATGCTACGAATAAGGTTTGATTGGGCTTAGGGCTATGTCTATAGTCTAGACAGTCGGTACTAGATTTGAGATCGTGCTTGAGTTTCATGTCGCTACGTAAGAAGTGTTTGATAAACCCGAGTCGTACGTCAGTTGGCGACAGTGGTTAGGCCACGCGAAGTGCTTATGCACTTCATGTCATCCAATTGATTGTGCGCTCGAGCTAGTCAGACTCGTCAAGAAACCCGGTATGTCTAATGTATGTTCATCATGTTTGGTCGCTACTGCTTGAACCTAGGGTACCAAACTTACTAGTGGAATCCCGTTAACCATGGTACCTCGATCCCCTAAGACTCATGAGCCGGGTATGGTGGTATGGGACACAGTGGTCGAGCTGTCGGCCTACGCTGGGGCCACGTGCCTCCCCGTAGTGACCAGTGAACAACCAGAATCGTGAGCCGATTATGGTGTATGGGACACTATATTCGTGCTGTCGCTTACATTGATAAGGTGATGGGGAGCGGTGTAACCTTTGTGCGTAACAGCCCTGACAGCCCTTTGTAGTAACCTCGAGCATACTCTGAAATCGCGGTGAGCCTTGAGTTTTTACCGCGGTATATAGAGTATAAACTAGGCTTTTTTCTGTATAGTGATGAATCGTTAAAGAGGTGATGGGGAGTGGTGTAACCTTTGTGCGTAATAGCCCTGACA
>JAJHSJ010000015.1:26525783-26613989 GCA_021015155.1 Magnolia officinalis
AAACTTTTGTGACTCCCAATAAGCTTTTAATGGTGGCGTTGTCGTTCTAAACATTAATTAAGCAAACCATCTATCTTTATTTTCAATACCGAGCGTTGGTTCATTCTTAGAAATATTATTATTATTGGCATGTGTGTAAGCCCCTTGCAGGGAAAATTCAAGGGAAAATATAGATTTTATTAACTCTTAGGTTAGGTGGTTGCACTCGGGTTGACCAAAACGGCCGATGCTGCTCTTTGCCTTGTACTCCGGCCTTGATTCTGAAGTGTCGGGTGGAGTCAGGCTTAGCCTGCCTAGCCTAGCCTAGACCAATTCAGGTCATTATCAATTTTAGATTTTTGCCCAGTTGATAATTGATTTGATAAACATTGGGGCTATAAAACAGATTGAAAATTTCATTGGCCTGGTTATATCAAAAAAGAATGCCTACCATGCTTTGAAAGTTTTTTGGCAGCATTTGAACTTTAAGCAATAGATTCATTATCTGTTTATCACGGCCGTGTGGATAAGAGGGTTTTTTTTTTTTTTTTATTTTATTTTTTTTTTTATTTTTAAATTCATTCATCACAATTTTATAATTCAGGTCACGATAATATGTCCCAGGGGATATGTTCTTCTGCTGATTCTATCCCGATAGCAGCCATTCATATTGATCGCTTTAGTAGATAAGTAAATCAGATTTTCAAAAATTAATTCTTTGAAGTTCAATATCTAACCCTTCCATGGCCAGTTTGACAAATGAATCTCTAGCACAAAGACTGCATATGTTTCTCTCTCTTGAACCAAGCAGTACAACTTTTTGCCAATTCGTAGGTAATTTCCTTAAGTGTGATAAGTCAACCAAAGTTATTTTGGCTTTCGTTAAAAAGAACTGTGTTAAACATTTATTCAAATATTTACCAAGTGTGTACCGAATTTGACAGTAAATTGATTCTATCCATGAGAAAGCAGTATTAGTTAATGAATTTGGAAAGCATTTCAGTTTTTACATATATTATTAAAATTTTGCCACACCGCAAGGTGTAAAACGCCTAATGTGTTCGACAGTGGACTAGCCCATTTCTATAGAGAATAAAGTGAAATATGGTATTTTGAGCCTCTTGGCACCCCGTGAGTCGATCGACCCAATCCAAGTAAGGCTTACGATATGTTGGTCGATTTGTTGAACGACCATGTTGTTGGTCAATAACCTCTTATATTAGATTGATTAGTTCTTCACAGCCAATTTACGAAGGTAAAATAGTTGCCCTATGTTCCTAGGTTCATATGGTTAAATTGGTTAACCATCTGAGGTGGTTGTACAAAAAGACCTTGCCCCCTAAGTGTTTCATTGTTTAGCGTAAAATGTCCCTCAAAGGATACACTAGTATTTCCTTCATATTTATTCTGATTGTGAAGTCAATCATTACATCTGTTTCTCTTGACACCAACCTGAGGTGGTATGTTCCAGACAACTTGGCCTTAATCTAACCTAACATTTTAGGGAGGTGGAATCGATGATTCTTATGGAAAGTTTTCGAAAATGGATACCTCCATATTGTATTGACGTACCTCTCTCTCATTGAGAAATCCCATGATACGGTTGAAAGTCTCGACCTGAGCTCTAGACTGCTTGGTTAGTTATTGCAAACTTGCATTCATATTACTTAATGCTCCGATCAATTGTTCCAGGGAGTTAGCCTGGGATAATGACCATATAACGCCCTATAAAATTTTCGTACTAAGCCCTAATACGTCCATAAGTGTTACTATTCAAAGATCATATGGACCTGATTTAGTACCCTATTCACCCCTAGAATTGGCAGATTTTGGACAATTAGGACATAATACCCATTTTCGTTAATTGCGGATAGGTTGCGTTATGAACTTAACTAAGCCAAATACTAATCATCATATATGAGAAGTCTCATGTCTTAACTCATTCCAGAAACACACAGATAAACTGAACTATCTCTAAACCATTCGTTAGTAGTCCGCTAAACTTAGAACTGTAGAAAGGTTTTCGTCTTTTTAATATCTAAAGGAGTTTCAACGATTGGCTTTAAAATTCGATGGCTCGATTGTTGTGATCAAACAGTGGATTACTAAATTGAGTATTGTGGGCCAAATTATTGGTGGATCGGATGATTAAAGTCACGATATTAAAGATGAACAGTTTGGTTTGGGTTTTTGTGGATAGCCTAATTTATCATATTTCAATTAAGGTTTTAAGGCTAAGGGATGATTCGCAAGGTTTATATATAGGGTTGAGATTATCTAGAGGTTCAATAGTTATTTTGAGTTAAGGTTAGGGTCACCAAGGCACCTCATATACTTGTTCTTTACTCCTTGATATTTATGTTCTCTTGTGTCTTCGGTCTTCAACTTTCAAGGACTCAACCGACTACATGACATATGAACTCATGTAATTAATAAACAAGATATATAAATCAGTGCACTAACAATCACCCCTTTTGTCAATTATGTGACAAAAACCTAACCTAGACAATGTCACAATTTATACCAATAACATTTCAAAACAATACAAAATATTTCATATCAAATATAAATGACTTATAATTTCATACAAACAAGACATGCAACACTAGCAATGCTCTCTCATAATTGCTCTCCCTATCTTCATCAATCCCTATAACAATAAACAAACCTTAAAAAATAGAATACATTTGTTTTGATTGGACTTGATCTTCTCTCATTTTTGTTAGTATTTGACAAAAAATTAACTCCAATAGAAATACCAATAAAAACATAGGATGTAACAACTCTATAAGTAATAGATTTACCAATTATAAGACACATTAACAAAGGAGTAAAGGGTTCATATAAACATTAAAACATGGAGCATCCTTAATATGGTCATTCAAAAGGTATACCAATCGAATTAGGAATGACCTATGATAATCTAAGCTAAAAACATATAATACAAAAATTACGCAACTTTAAAGCTTAAACTATCAAAACAATTAGGGCTATAATCCTTAAATATACCAATTAAGCACAAAATGAGGCTAAAATCTTCACGTTTTCCTGTAGACTCACATAATTGAGGCTTAATACTTTAATTTTACATTTAAGCTCATAGGGACCTTCTAAAGTCGCATATCCATGGTGTTATGGTCTTCCAAATCTCTAAGGAGGGATATTGTGCTGTAGGCCATTAAGACACGTAAGTGACTAAGGCTTTCAACACTAGAGGAGTCTCTTAAATTAGATTTCAACTCCTTTGTATCATCAAATATTTCTATCATAGGCTTACTTTTGGATCTTAGTTTGCTAGGAAAATTGGTGGCAATATGTTCATAACTCTCACAGTTGTAACATTAGATTTGCCTAGGTTGTTTAACAGATTTACTTTTATGATTCGTAAAATTCTTGTCCATCTTGTCACAAATCTTCTCTCTATTCAATTTGAGGAGTTTTTTTAATTTTCTTTTGAAGTCCCCATCCTCATCCTTATCATCACTATCACTTTCAAATTTAACAATTTTATACCTATATGAATACCTATGAGATGTTTTAAAGACGGTTAACTTCTTTGCTCTAGAGGGGGCCTTAAAGTATAGTTTAAATGTTTGTAGGGAACCTAAAAAGTTCTTATACATTCATCTCACATATATTCCTGCACTCTTCTATCGATGTTGTCATGAGAGTGAACTTATTCAGAATATATCTAAGTATTTTCCTACATATATAACCTTTCGAAATCCTCTCTCTTAAACCCCACATGGAATTGCAAATGTCATTAAGTTTAGACTAAAATTTTATGAAAGTTTCACTCTTTCATTTTACTGTTTTCGAATTAAGTTATTAAGACCTGAAGCTTCAATCTCTTTCCTTTATTAGTTCCATCGTGGGTGACTTTCAGTATGTTCCAGGCTTCTGATAACACTTAAATAGTATATATTTATCATCTCAATTATTCTAGTTCTCTTGCCTTCAAAGGTTTAATTGATCTAATTGTATACATCTTTTGCATGCGAGGTACTTCGGGAACTAAGGATGAATATTTGCTTAAAGAAAAAGAATTAAAGATCAAAAGAATTAATGATAAAGGATTGGAGGTTTGGAGATTAATAATGATGATTTAAAGTGTCAATGATCAAAGGAAATAAATTTAAGAACAACTAAACATCGAGTTGCAAAGGAACAAAAGAAATCTACAAAGATTAGATCGATCGACAGCAGGTTCAACCAGTCAAATATGGTCAACCTGTCGGGGAGATGGATCGAGCAGTGTCGAAATACAACAACAATCCTCTTAACAAAATTTGGGATTTTCAACCACTTGACAAATATGGTCGACAGGTCGAAATGGAGAGGAAATTCAAAAGCTAGTTATTGGACAGTTTCATATATATTTGATTGGTGTGTTTGACCAGTCGACGTCATGAGGAGTTACGTAATTTAAGTCAATTTTCAAAATTTCTAGATGGCTACGAAAGTTAGATTTCTAAACCTATTTAAAGGAGTCTTTCACACATTCCTAAACATATTTAGGTCTTGGGAGAGAGAGTAAGGAGTGGTGGAACTTCTTTGGAACCATTATTCTTCTTTAATCTTTTGGTTTTAGTTTGTTTTCTAGTTTTCCTTTTTTATTTTTATTTGAAATGTTAGTCATGTTTGACTAATTTCTTACCTAGGCTAAGTGATAAACCTTTTGATGGATATTTGATATTTAGATTTATTTTCTGTTGTGGGGAAATCCAACTCAACAAGTCAAGCTAGCTACGGACCTCTAAGATCGGAGGGAAGACCTTGGGAATGTATGAAGGATAAGCAGGGTCGAGTCCTTTCTCGGCACATCTCGGCTCTGATCCACTATCCTCATTTAATAACTCGACGATAAAAACGTCAATCTACATACTAGTCCTAGTCTGAGGCTTAGAGCCGAGGTCATCTTAGTCCGAGGTCCAAAGCCGAAGCAAAGGGGATTCGACCAGTTCTGACTACTAGCACTCGGCCTCGGGACAGGTGAGGCTGAGGCTGAGGCTGAGGCCAGATGTGGACATTCCGAATGCCGAAACTACCCAGACGCGGACGTGACCAAATATCTCACCTGCCGAAACTACCCGCACGGTCCAAAGTTTATGGATAATATCTCCACGATCATAATATCCCGTTGAATGAGTGAATCACGCCGAGATTGATGGACGTGGAAACAAGATGCACAACTCAGTGCACTAACACATTAGTTTCCACGGAGGAGCCCTGTTGCCGAAGGCAGGTAGAGTATGGGTACTACTCATTATCAAGTCCGAGTAGGATGCCCTATTGTCGAGAATAGGTGAAGGGTATATCTGAAGGGGATAAAGTTCTAGTACGAAAGCATGTCCATGTTGTTTGCATCTAATTTACAGTATATGGTTATGATGGAGCTGGTTATGTTAGAGGTGGCTTTCATACTCATCGCATTCACACTTGCATTGCATCCATGATTCCACTTTATTAATTTTAATAGTTGATACTTGTGAGTACACGTTATAGTTTATCATGTTATAGAGATTGTTATGTTGGATGTAAATTTCATACTCATCGCATCCATATTTACAATGCATTAGTGATTATATTCTTACTGATTTAGTATTCTATACCTGTGGTTACATGCTTATACATCTTGTTTATATTGTGCATTGTAGTTTATCTTCCCTCGTGACTAGAGATGTACCCGCTAAGCTTATAAAGCTCATTCCAGTTGTTGTATATCTTTTTTATAGAATCTTAGCTAACTGAGTTAGTTGAGCAAGAAGAGAAATGGCATCCCATTCACCTTAGTCTTTTCTTACACGTAACAATATAAATAAATAGTTTTATATAATTGGAAATGAAATATAATCTTATTTTGAGTTACTCTCACATCTTGTTTATAATGTTGTATATTATGGTTAAGGGGGAACACTACCAAACCAATCATACAAAAATATATCCCTCGAGTCACACCTTAAGAGGAGAGTCAAGGGCTTCACGGGCTCCATTTTTAGTGCATAACAAATTAAATTTATAATTCTAAAAATTTACGTCTATAACCCTATGTATTCTATAAATTATAATTTAGTATAGGGGGATTTGTTGTAATTTAGAAATTCTAATTTTGTGAAAAAAAAACCTCTATAAAATTACACAGAGGTCTATTAAATTTACACTGTAATGATGAAAATTTGAAAATAATACAAATTCATGTTGTAATTTAAAAAAAAAAAAAATTTACACCAAAACCCAAATTTTTTTTAATGGGTGATGTTTCTAGTGTGAATTTCTAGCAAAATTAAGGTTAAATCCTTAGGACCTGATTAGGGATATTGGCTTCTAGTATTCCAAGAATATACTAGGTAGGGCTAAAAGTTGGGCAGGTTCAACCTGACCGACCCAACATTGGGTTGAGCTTGGGTAGGATGCATCAGGTTCGATCTCGGGCTTGGGCTATACAAACACTAACCCGATAAAACCTGGGTCGAGCTCGGGTTTCCTGACCCAACCCAAACCCAATCGATATATAAGTTACTTAAAAATTATAATTGAGTGTTGATCGTCTGTGTTGAAGGCACAATTCCACGTCATTTTCGATGACTAAAACTAACAAGATATGCTGGATTTCTCTCCCAAATAGATTGTGTGCTACACAATACAACTTTTAAAAGAGTAATTGTCTTATATTTAAGCTTGTTTGTTTTGAAAAAATGAAATTCTTTACTATGAATAACTACATATAATTAATAAAATCATAAGTACAAAAAGTAAGACGTGTATTGAAAATATAAAAGACTAATATAATAACGAAAATATTAACATGTATAAACCCGACCAACCCGACCGAGCCCATGAGTTATAGGAACCTTGGGTTGGGCTAGGGTTGAGCAGCAACCCGACCCAACCCGCCCGACTTTCAACCCAAATACTGGGATCCAAATATTATTTTTGTAAAAGAATTACAAAAAAAAAAAGGGAAGATGGATTAAAATGGCTATTCTCAAGGGAGAAAGAGTTAATCCAAGGAAAAGAACTGATCCTAAAAAGAACTATTTCTAAAGTAAAAGAGTTATACAGAAAGAACAATATTTGGAGCCTAAGGCAAAAGGTTAAACCCAAGGCTACTCCTAAGACCAAATGACTTTTCAGGATGAGTGTAAAATCTAATTTTAATAGTAAGTACTTAAAAGGATAGAATAAGAAAGGTGTATAAGAAATCCCTTACCTAAAATCTTGGGTTCTTGAAATTAAAGAACAAGAAAAGAAAATCATAAATAAAAAAAGAAAAGAAAGTTCAAGAACAATAAATAAATGTAGATCCAAAATAGATTCAAGATTTAAGAAAGAAATATAGATCTAAAACTAGAATTAAAAATAAGAGGCTAGAGTGTGAAGAAAATCATGCCAACGGAACAATAATGGCTAGAGTTTTAGCCTCACCTATTTATATACTTAAGCAACTTTCTTTCCGCACATGTGTATAGGTAAAGAATGTGAAGTGAATTGATGATTAAGTAGCCAACGAGGTATAGGTAAAGAATGGTTTAGATTCATGGACCGATTAACAGTTGAGAAGGTGTAAGGGTGACATGGATAAAGGCATGTGATCCATTATAATTATTACTACTAGGCAATGGATTGATATCATATAACTTATGTGTGTACATTTAATGGAAATTATTTCAATAGAAATCAATGCTTATATAAGATCTAAGTTAGTGTTCGGTTAAACGGTCAATAGGATCTTGACCTTTACTCTAAGGTAGATGGTTTTAGGATTAAGTTTGTAGAAAAGTAAATGGATGATTAGGATCCTTATCTGATTACTACATTACTATACGAAGGGTTTTTTATCGGCTTGTATATATATATATAAGATATAAGGGGTGGGCATGTTCTATAGAGTTATACACCATTTATATATTTGTATGGCAGAAAAATGAGGAGATGAAAATTATACGTTAAGCATATACTTAGTTAATGAACAAGATGAATGGAAAGAAGTTTCGTATATATGATTTTATGAGTGAATATAATAATCTTGCAATTGGTTTATTGTGATCAAGTCGTCTAATGGTCAAGAAAACAAACAAGATGCTAAATCAATGGTGGATGGAGGATGTGCTCGGACGAAATCTCAAATGGTCAAGTATATATCCATGAACTTATAAAGTTCAAAGCATATAAGCCCTAAAAGATACTAAGAGCATAAAAATGAAAATTTATCAAAATGTAATGATTAGATCGGGATTTCAATGGTAGGAAGAACTTAGGAAATGTTTAAGGACAATGTGATCAGTTTACTTTGTCAGGTGGTTGTGTGTGTGAATAGATGTGATGCTTCAATGGTTAGATTACCATGATGGAATGACCCACTACATGATGTGATGGGATGTATTTTAATATATGAGATTATTAAGTCACTTCCACATTCAAATTAGCGAAAGATTAAGTCTATAAACTAGAATTCGTAAACAAGGTTACTTGGGTCATTCGGAAAAAATATCCTCCAAAAGACTAAAATTCCATAATATGTCCCGTATGTGGTCCGTTCACGAATATTTAGATTAGTTATTGAAATTTAATTTACAAATCATAGAAAAATCAATAGACTCCTGAAATAATCCCTGAAATGTTACACACATATAGTAAGGAGCCTAACCTTAAATATGAAGGAAGGTCCAACCACGAGTCCTCCAATGTCACGTCAATGATCTGTCTGCGTTGAACATTTTGTGGAAGGACAAAAATGATGTTGCATTGTTTCTTAACATTTTGTGGAGCAGTGAAGGTTGGAGTGGCTCCACATGTTAGTTGGTGCATACACTACACTGACCATGTGACATGGTTTGGTGTAGAGGTGGCCTGACAGATAGCAGCTGGTCGTCCCATGTAAGAAAAAGACTTAACTCTTTTTTTTTTTTTGGTGGGGACTTTCTTGGTAGTTAGTGCACTCTATAGGATTTTTATGTTATACGCTTCAATTACAAGGGCATAAACTGTTACTACTGTGATCCTTTAGACTAATTTTTTGGGCACATTGATCCTTTATCAGGATCTGGACCACAGCTTACCTCTTGGGCATATGCAGAATGTGTATGGACATGATATGTAGAAATCTATCTGGATGATGGCACTCTGTAGACATGTTTAGTTGTTTCCTTTTTGTGAATGTGTCTAACTTTCTATGACCTTGGAATAGGTGGTAGTCATTAATCATGCAAATATAGGCATGTGTAATTTTCGTGAGTATCCTTTTTTTCACGGTTGAATGAACTTATAATGTGGTCACTATCTGTTGGTATTGCAGGTGATGGTCTCATCTTTTATGATAGTATATAAATCAATTAATTTTCATGATTTTGAAAGCTGACGAAATTGTTTTATGCCATTATTGGATTAAAACTATTGCCCTAGAAGAGAGATATTCATGGACAAAACTGTTGCCCTAGAAGATCATCCTACGTACAAGGCATCCTAACTTCATTGATCAAGAACTAAAATTTACTACCCCATTTATGTCTATATTGCGATTGTAAAAATTCCTTCAAAATACGTAGTGACAACTTGGTTGGCATGTTTTGCCCACCTATCATGAAGTTTATTCTGATTAAGCTATTGTGCATTACAGGTCCAGTTGGGAGAGTGAAGGGATTTCCTCAATGGATCATTGTCTTCTATGGTGACATTTGATCAAACGATCGGTAAATTTTGGATATTATCAGGCATGTTTGTTATATAACAGTTTGATTGGCAGATATGAGGACTTTTCATATCTTGGTATGAAATTGGATTGCCTACTGAGTTATTCGGTACTCTTTTATTGTACTGAGTAAACTTTGTTGGCCCCACTATGAATGTATGTGGTGTATCCACACTGTCCATCTATTTTTTCAGCTCAATTTTAGGGGTTGAGCCCAAACTCAAAGCATATCCAAAGCTGATCAAGTGGACCATACCATAGAAACCGTGAGAATAATGATCTCTGTTGATGTTGTTTTCGGGTCGCCCCTTTTATGTGATACTTTGCTTGAACCTGCACCTTAGACCTGCACAGGAAAAAGGGAGAAAGGTGACCCTAGCCTTACTAGGGGACCCTCCGATGCTTAAGCCAGAAACTGGGTCTTTGAATAAAGGTTTTAGGGTGAGAGTTTTTGCATACCTTTTACTATGAAGGTCTCTATTTTTATAATGGTGTCGTATCCCATAGGGTTTCCGCAATTAGCGTAGATCTCAACCTTTTGGGATCCGTAATCGTTAATATTCTTAGATTTTTGGGGATTTTAGTTTATCCTCCAAAAATCTCGAATGAAGATCCAGAGTTTTATTCAGTAACTTCTGGATATGGAGTAGTGTAGCTCGGCCGACTCTTTCTCTTTAGCACGGTCGTGCTGAGATAGGTTTTACGGCTAATATCCACCCACTCTATTGGTCGACTCCATCTTTGAATCAGAATTAAGCTTGGGCGGCACTAGGGCCAACTGAACTTAGGTCGGCTTGGGCTTTCCTCTGTGAGGCTTTTGATTTGAGCCTTGAGGTGCACTCCCTCTCTAAGAGGTTTCGCTTTCTGGCTCAGGACATTCAGGCTACAGTCGGGCTAGGTGCCTCACAATCTGAGCTATGTCTCTCCACTCAGCATTTGGGGGCTATTGGCTTTATACGGACTCAGCGCCCAACGAGTCTGAGCCATTGCTTCATTGACTCTTCTGACCCTCAAGCCGACTCAAGGACTTGTCATATTTTTCCCCCAATAGTGAGCCCCCTACTCCGTGTATCGCCTTAAGGCGGTTAGGGAGTATTTCGGAACTGAGTCGGGTTGTATCGAGGCCAAGTTCATGATGAAGCATTTATTGATTATAAGGCGGTTCACACGGCTTTCGAGACACATCATCTTATGGACCACGCATTGATTCGTTTATCAAGGCCGCACGAGCAGAGCGGCCATTGTTTCGGCGCCAGGATGTATGAAGTCGGGCACATGGCAGAGTACTTGATGGGAATGTATGGGGTGCTGCCACGTGTAAAGCGGGGGTGCCCGAGGGAATGTCATTTCGGCTCCTCATTTAATGTTGGAGACATGTGGCAGCCCTATATAAAGGGGTCGCCCTAAACAAGCTTTCGCCACTTTCGCGCCCTCTTTCGATTCTCTCCCCTTATCTCCTTGTTTCCTCTTGCGAAGTCCAGCACAGTATCCCTTTGCTTCACTGTCTATTTCCGGCACTCTTTGGATTTCTCCTGGTGAGCTCCTTCCTCCTCCCTTTATTTTCTTTTAATAATCTCAGGCCCCGCAAGCCCTAGGGAGGGAGAATATAGCGGTGAGGGTGAAGCGAGCGGTTTTTGGGCGGCTTCATAATCACCATCACTATTGGTGGAGGTTGCTAGAGAGGCAAACATCTTATTTTGCCATTCACAGAGGGTAATGGACCCTTTGGCAGAGAGGTCGGTAGTGTCAGTGGAGGAGTTGGACTCACCCCCTTAGCGTACGGCCGTTGAAGGCTCCTCTAGTCGTTCCGATCCTGAGGAGGGTGGTGAAGAGAAAGTTGAGACTAAAGGACGGGTTAAAGGGCCCATGCCTTCGGTGATGACAGCAAAGGAGCTGTCTAAAATCCGGTCCTGATACCACATTTCGAACTCTGTCATTTTGACTCTCCCTCGGTCGGGAGAGCTACTCGACCAACCTCCCCCCTGGCAGTTGCAATTTTCCATGTTGCACTGCAATGCGGTCTCCGATTGCCGCTTCAGAAGATTGCTCGAGATCTGCTCGACAGTCTTGGCATAGCTCCGGGACAGGTTATGCCGAACGGGTTGAGAGACTTGTTTGGTTATGCGGTGCTCTGGGCCGAGATGCAGCAACCCGAGCTAAGTGTGAATGAGTTTCTCCACTTGTACCAAGTGCGGGCGCACACTCAGCATCCTGGCTAGTTCTTTTTCTGCTCTTGGCGGAATACTAGCGGGTCTTTAATAACCGACCCTCTTTCATTGAACAAGCACTGGAGGGATAGGTGGTTTTGGGCCCTCGGTAGATAGGAGTCGGCCGAAACAGGGCTTATCCTCCCTTTCGTCCCTCGAACTTTTTGCGCGGCATGTAGAGTTGATGTGATTTATTGCTTTTACTTAGTTGTATCTTTACTAAATTTATGACGCGACTTCTCCCTTTCAGTAATACCGAAGCATCCTCCAAAGCTTAACTCGGGCTCGCTGACTCGGATTCAGAATTTTCGAGCCTTGAGTTCGGAAAGGAGATCTTATAAGAGGCTTCTCCAACCGGAGGTTCTTTTCAAGTGGGGCTTCGACTCCGCTATGATCGGTGAGAGACTTAGTTTTTTTTACTGTATTGATGACTGTACTGACGCTTATTTTTCAAACGCAAACATGTCTGAGGCTTGGCCCACTCTTCGTCTCCCATCTCAGGTTCGCCCCCCACCCCGTTCAGGCTCACGAGCCTCGAAGAGGCATAAGACAGTCTCTAAGGGCCTAGCGAGGACCGCTCCTCCGGCTCCCCCGGCTATTATTGAGGTCGAGGAAGGTACGAAGGTGGCGAAGGCGACAGAAGTGGTAGGGCCGGAGGCGGTAACGCCGGCCTCTGAACAGCCTCGAGAAGCTCTCGAGCTAGAGCCGGTTGAGGCACCCGTTACTCCGAGGATAGAGGAGAGGGAGCCGCGCAAGGCGGGAACAGCTGAGGAAGAGAGGAGAACCTTCCGCTAGAAGGTTTAAGAGATCCTTCCGTGGGCGAGTCGGCAGATGTTCGCGGGAGAGTTTTTCGACCTTTTGGAGTCGTCTTCCATGGACAACACGCTCGGCAGGATCGGGACGCTATTGCTAGAGGTAACATCGCTACTTCCCTTAGTCGTTTTTGCTTCAGGCTCTCTTTTCTTTAACTTTAAAAGAACTTTTCTCCTTGTGCAGTTCGCCCTTTGCATGCTGAAGGCCCATGCTGAGGTATCTGCCTTAGCTAGGCAAGCTAGGGACGCGGAAGCTAGGCTGTCAGATGCTGAGGCTTGGAAGTTGGAAGCAGAGGCTCGACAGTCATTTGCTGAGTCTCGGGTTGTCTTTGAGAAGGCCAGCTCGAGAAGGCAAAGGCTGCTCTTGAGTCGACCACGACGGAAAGGGACCGTGTGACCTCGCGATTGGAAGAGGTCAGGTTGGCCTTTGAGCAAGCTGCCACGGAACGAGCCTCGGCTTACAAGAAGCTTCAGGAGCTCCCGAAGGGGACCAAGGCCACTCTCACAACTGCGAAGGTTGAGGCGGTGGAATAGTATCTTTCATCTTCAGCCTATGAGGAGGAGCGAACCCTTGTTTATCAAGAGGGCTACGCAGAGTGTATCAAGGTGATGAAAGAAGCTTTTTCCCATCTAGATCTGTCTAGTTTTGATGAGGGCAAGTCAAGGTCCGGTGGCGAGGCGACGGTAGACCCCGAGGCATACACTTATGACGCCTCTGCTACTGCTCCTGACGCAGCTCCATCAGCCCCTGATGCACCTCCATCAACATCTCCTGGGTTAGCTCCTGGCGCACCGGGCGAGGCCGAGCCTTGAGGTTAGTGAGGCGAAGCAAAATTCCTTTTTGCTCCTCACATCTACTTCAAGCACTTCAAGAACACCAAGCTTCGGGACCGAGCATGTCAACAGCAGCGAGCATTATCTTTTACTGATATCCGAGCATCGAGCATTTATTGTCTTGTCAATCTGATACAATTGTAAACAATGAACCGACTAATGTAACACTTTACTGATCAATAAATATATATTTTTTGCTACTTATTTGTGCATTCTACATTTTTTCCATGATTCTTCTAAGTGTTTAAAAGTAATCAAGTCAAGTGTAGATTGCCCTTTGACTGAGCTAAGGATACTATATCTTGAGATGCTCGGCACTCCAAGGATGAGGCAGGAGCTGCCCTGTTAGGTCTTCTAGTCGATAGGTACCCGGCCGGACAGTATTTGTGATTATGTAAGGGCCCTCCCAATTGGGTCACAGCGTTCCCGCACCACTTTCCTTAGTATTCTGAAAAAATTTTCGAAGGACTAAGTCCCCCGCTCGGAATCGCCTGATTTTGACTCGGGCGTTGTAGGATCGGGACACCAATCGTTGATAGGTGGTTGATCGAAGTCGAGCCAACTCTCTGATTTCATCCAAAAGGTCGAGGTTGAGAGTCAGTAGCTCCTTGTTATCTTGCTCGTTGAACAAACTTACTCGGGCAATAGGTAGGCCGATCTCCACGGGGATAATTGCTTCCGAGCTATACGCTAATGAGAATGGAGTTTCTCCTGTAGCGGTTCGAGCCGTAGTTCAATATGCCCATATAACTTTAGGAAGCTCTTCAGCCCACGCTCCTTTGGCTCAGTCTAGCTTAGTCTGAAGGTACAGTTTTATAACCTTATTAATGGATTCAACTTGCCAATTTTCCTGCGGATGACGCAGGGACGAGTAAACATTCCTGATTCTGAGGTTCTGACACATTTCCCGATAATGCTTGTTGTCGAACTGCCTCTCGTTGTCAGAAACAATGGTCCGAGGTATTCTAAACCGACAAATAATGTTTTTCCAAATGAAGTCTGTGATCTTCTGCTCAGTTACCTTGGCCAGGGGCTCGGCCTCGGCCCACTTGGTGAAATAGTCTACAGCGACGATGATGAACTTAGTCTGACCCTCCCCTAAAGAGAACGGTCCAATGATGTCAATTCCCCATTGGGCAAAAGGCCAAGGACCGGCCATTCGTGTCAGCAATTCAGGTGGTTGTCGAGGGATGATGGCAAACCTTTGGTATTTATCGCAACTCTGAATGAGTTTCCGAGCATCCTGCTGAATGGTCGGCCAATAATAACCTTGCCAAATAACCTTGTGCGCCAGGGATTGGCCTCCCGAGTGATTACCACAAATGCCTTTATGAATTTCACATAAGGCATAGTCAGCTTCACTCGACCTTAGTCATCGCAGGAGGGGCGCGTAGTACCCTTTCTTGTACAACACTCCATTGAGCTTGGTGTAGAGGGCTGCACGGTTCTTCAGTCATCGAGCCTCAGCGCGATCTTCGGGGAATACGCATGTCTTGAGATATCTGATGATTAGATCGACCTAAGATGACTCAAAATCGATGGGGAACAGGGCCGAGGGTTCGGTTCCCCCAACGCTTGGCTCGACCATGAATTCAATAGGAACAGATCTGGGGATGTCATCTTCGTCAGCTGAAGCGACTAAAAGGTCATCTTTGGCGTTCTCGGCCCTCGGGATCCGGGTAAAAGAACATTGGTGGAGTTCGACGATCATCTCTCTGGCTTTCGTAAGATAGGCTTTTAACCTCTCCTTCCTAGCCTGATATATATCGACTATCTGGATGATGACTAGTTGGGAGTCGTTGTACACGTTTAAATGAGTCACTCCTAAGCTGACTGCTAGCTAGAGTCCTAGGAGCAGAGCTTCGTATTCTATTGTATTATTGGAGGCTAAAAATCCAAGTCTTAAGGCATATTGAATGACCATGTGATCAGGAGTCTCCAAAACTACCCCTGCACTGCTTGCCTTAGAGTTAGATGAATCACCTATGTATAGAGACCAAATGGGATGGGAGGGAGGGGATTGATCGGACGATGCCCCTGGGTCAGTAGAAGAGATTTCTGTTTGCACTGTGACTTCGATGATGAAGTCTGTCACGGCTTGTCCCTTAATTGCTACCCTAGGCTTATAACTGATACTGAACTCACTGAGTTCGATCACCCATTTTGTGAGTCATCCTGAGGCCTCCGGTTTCGGTAGTATCTGGCATAGGGCTGGTCAGTCATGACGATGATCGAGTGAACCTGAAAGTATGGTGGTACGCGTCGGGATGATATGACCAGTGCCAAGACCACCTTTTCTAAAGTTGGATACCTCATCTCTACCGGGACGAGAGCCTTGCTAATGTAGTAGACGGGGAATTGTTTGCCTTCATGCTCGCGGATCAGGGCCAAGCTTACGACTGCGTCGGATACTGCCAGGTAGATCAGTAGAGGCTTGCCTGGCTCGGGCTTAGAAAGCAATGGCGGCGATCCTAAATATTCTTTGAGTTACTAGAGGGCGTTCTCATATTCTTCCGTCCAATTGACAATCTGCCGGCCCTTTATCTGTTTGAAGATGGGAGACATCTATCAGTAGCCCGGGACATGAAGCAATTCAGGGCCGCTATCCTTCCAGTCAACCGTTGAATTTCTTTGATCGTCTTTGGGGACTCCATGTCGAGTAAAGCCTTAATTTTCTCCGGATTAGCTTCGATTCCCTGTTAACTAACCAAGAATCTGAGGAATTTGCCCAAGCCTACGCCAAACGCCCATTTGCTCGGATCATGCTTCATCTTATATTTTCGTAGGATGAGGAACATTTCCTCTAGGTCGGCTACATGGTCAGTCGTTTTGACGCTCTTGACGAGCATGTCATCGATATAAACCTCCATTGTTCATCCTATGAGTCGGGCGAACATTTTGTTGACCAACCTTTGATAGGTCGCTCCAGCGTTTTTCAATCCGAACGACATCACTCAGTAATAATAAAGGCCTTTGTCAGTGACAATAAAGGTATCGATCGTCGTAATCTCCGCGGGTGCTCGTAGAGCGGTAGCGTAACATCGTCGAGCGTTGTGTTGGTCTCCTTTCATAACCCCGACGCCACTTTCAGTTGAAAACTTCATAGACAAGTGATAGATTGAGATGATGGCTGAGATGAGACAGAGAGAAGGTCGACTGAGGATTGCATTATAGACCGAAGACTGATCAACTATCAGAAAGTCGACCATAACAGTAGCTTGATTCAGCTCATCCCCGGCAGTGAGCTAGAGCTAAATTGTTCCCTCGGGAAGAATCTGTCTGCCCGAGAATCCGATCAATGGAGTCCTTACAGGTCTCAGAGTCGATCGTTAGGTACCCATCTTGTCGAACGCTTGCGTAAACAGCACGACCACAAATGAGCCTATGTCAGCGAGCACCTTGAAGACTCGATAGTTGGCGATAGTGACAGTGATGACTAGGGCGTCATCGTGTGGATGATGAATGCCCCTTGCGTCTACCTCGGTGAATGCTACATTGTGTTTCTCAAGCTTTCTTTCCTTTGGGGGTCGAGCTAGAACCATAATTTCGGACTCATGTCGACCAACATTCCTCACATGGTTTCTTTTTATCATTATTTGAGTCACATCCGCCCAGATGATCACCGATAATAGTTCGGATAGCCTTAGTAGGTCGGTTATCATTCAGGCGTTCTTCCGTGGTTCTGGCTCCTACGTCAACGCATTCGCCGAGGTGGCCCTCTCGAATGAGTCTCTCAATCTCTTGCTTTAGATTATGCAGTCACTTGTGTTATGTCCATGATCGCGATGGAAATGGCAGTACTTACTCTTACTTCGTCGGTGCGGATTACTCCGGAGTTTGTCTGGTCAGTTGACGAATCCTTCGCCCTTGATCTCAATCAATACCTGTTCTTGCGGCTTGTTGAGCGGAGTGTACGTCAAAAACTCGTGGTCGGGCCATTTTCCTGACCTACGTTCATCACGGGACCGGTCATCCTTCCGCTTCTTACCACTGGCCGAGTCAACTTCTTTTTTGGCTGGCTCCATGGCTGGGGTTTTTGCGTTTTGAGCGGCTTCGCGTAGGATTCGGGTTTCTTCGGCATCTGCATATTTATCCGACCGAGCCATGAATTTAGCCAAAGTAGTGGGCGGACTCTTGTCCAGGATGCAAGAAACGGCCTGTCTCTGACACCTTGTATAATAGAATTGAGGGTTGTCTCGTCCGAATGCTTCCGGACTTGGAGCGATTCGAAATTGAAGCGTTTGATATAATCCTTAAGTAGCTCTCCCTCTTTTTGGATTATATTGTTCAGGTGCGTGGATGACTTCAACTTTTTCTTCCCACTGATGAAATTGGCGAGGAAAGCGTCAGTGAGCTCGGTGAACGAGCTAATGGAGTTTGGTTTCAATTGCTTAAACCAAAGCTAAGATACATCGACCAAAGTGAGAGAGAAGGCCCAACACATCACGGTATCCAAGGCATCGTGCAATTCCATATAAGTCCGAAAGGACTCAATGTGCTCGGTCGGATCGGTTTTGTCGGTGAAGGGCGTGATCTGAGGAAGGCAGAATCATTCTGAAAGTCAAGTTTGCATGATCTCGTCTTTGAACGGGGACGCCTTCGCCTCGGGTCCTGTCTAACTGGTATAGCGGTTTTGCTTCATGTCTGTGATCTCCTCCCGCAGTTCCTTTCGTAGATCCTGGAGCTCAGCCTTATAGGGTTCATCGCTGTCAGTCGTACCCTTAACCGGGGGCCTTCTTCGATCAATTTCGTATCGTAGATCGGTGGTAGGCAACGGGGCGGTCACGTAGATATGGGAAGGTGCAGGCTCAGCCGGACCCTGGTGTTGGCTTTGTTGAGGAACAGTTCGTGGAGCGACGGGCTGAGGATCGACGAATTTTCGTGGGACGTTTGCCCGACCATCGCCCTGTTGAGGCAGCTGGACTTGCTGTTGATGAATCTGTTCCAGCATCTGCTTCATGTAGTTCATATCGGTCCTGAGTTCCTGGACCTCCTTATCCAATCATTCGTTCCCTCGATTCCGTTGAGTGTGCCTGGTCGAAATGGAGGTTGCCTAATGGGCTACAAAACCTTATCGATTATCCGGTTGATTTTGTGCCCCTTAGGCCCCATTCGTACCAAGCAGGCCCTATGTCGCAATGGTCCAGTGACAGGGACCTCTCTGGGTTCGTTCTGGACAGTTCTTCTAGTTCTCGCCATTAGAGATTACTAAGTGCTTAGAGAAAATGACTTTTTGTATCGTTTCCCACAGACGGTGTGAAACTGTTGATGTAGTTTTCGGCTTGCCCCTTTTATGTAATACTTTGCTTGGACCTGCACCTTGGACCTTTAGAGGGAAAAGGGAGAAAGGTGACCCTGGCCTTACCAGGGTTTCCTCCGATGCTTAAGTCAGAATCTAGGTCTTTGAATAAAGGTTTTAGGGCGAGAGTTTTTGTATACCTTTTACTATGAAGGTCTCTGTATTTATAATGGTGTCATACCCCTTAGGGTTTCCGCAATTAGCGTAGATCTCAACCTTTTGGGATCCATACTCCTTGATATTCTTGGATTTTCGGGGATTTTAGTTTATCCTCCGAAAATCTCGAATGGAGATCCAGAGTTTTACTAGGTAACTTCCGGATATGGAGCAGTGTAGCTCGGCCGACTCTTTCTCTTTACCACGGTCGTGCCGAGATAGGTTTTACCGCTAATCTCTGCCCACTCTATTGGCCAACTCAATCTTTGAATCGGACTAAAGCTCGGGCGGCTCTTGAGCCAACTGATCTTAGGTCGGCTTGGGCTTTCCTCTGTAAGGCTTTAGATTTAAGCCTTGAGGTGCACTCCCTCTCTGAGAGGTTTCGTTTTCTGGCTGAAGACATTCAGGCTACATACGGACTAGGTGCCTCACGATCCGAGCTACATCTCTCCACTCAGCGTTTGGGGGCTTTGGGCTTTATTCGGACTTGGTGCCCAACGAGTTCGAACCATTACTTCATTGACTCACTCAAGGACTTGTCATATTTTTCCCCCAACAATTTCCACCATTAAACCTTGGTAGGCCACACAATGATGTTTATTTGTCATCCAAACTGTTCATTTATTTTAAAAAAAATGGATAAGGGAAAACAAAAATATAAGCAAGCTTGATCAGACGTGGATTTCCTGCTAAAGCCTCTCACGAAGTTCCTGCGCTGGAAACTTAAGTGGGGCCCACTATAATGTTGGTAAGAAATCCACCCCGTCCATCCGTTTGTTAAGATCATTTTAAGACATGGGGCCAAAAATGAAACTGATCCAAGTCTCAAGTGGGCTGAAAACGTGATGATTGAACGTCCACAGTTGAAATATTCATGAGGCCACAGAAGTTTTGAATCAGGCTAATATTTGTGTTTTTAGTTAATCCCAATAGGATTTACATTATGAACGGTATGGATGGCATGTAAACATCACTGTAGAACAATAGACGTTTCAATGGTAGGAATTTTCCTACCCACCTTTTCCTTTAGTGCGGCCCACTGGAGTCTTGTATCCTGCCCAATTTTGGTCTCAAGTCCTAAACGAGCCCACAAAATTGATGTATTGGGTAGATTTCTCACAAACATCATGGTGGCCCCACTTAGGTTTTCAGCGCAGGAACTTCATACGGGATGCTTCGACATGAAATCCGCATCCAACTTGATCCAAATTTTCCGTGGCCCCCAAGAATTTTTTAACGACAGACATTCAATTCACATGGTTTCCTGTTGTGTAGTCCATTCGAGCTTTGGATATGCTTCATTTTTTAGACCAATGTCCTTACATTATCATGTGAAATAGATAAGAGAGGATAAAATACATAAATCACTGTGGACCCTATAGAGTTTACTTATCACGCAATCAGCTTCCTCTTAATTCATTGAAGATATCAGAGGGCCCCACTTAAAGGAACATGAGCATCAGGGATTACCTCTTCACCATATTAATGCACCCTCCGATATGCAATACAACTTGTATTTATTTTTATAATTTTGCTTCTGTACATTCTATGATCGAATTGGTTAATGCATGGTCAAATTAATTTACTTTCTTAAGTCTAAAACACAACCTGTGTTAATTGAATCTTGAAAATGAAAAAGTATTACATAGTGTTTGTTGGTCAACAATCCGGTATTTACTACAGCTAGATGGATAAGTTCAACGGCAACAATTATAGGTCGCACCCTACGTACCCAATGTGTTAGAGGTCTGGAAATATATGACTTTACGCCGAATGTGAACGTTGCTCTTACCACCATACCTTCAATGACAGATAATGCAAAATGTGATGGAAAATCTTGATGCAGTTTTCTAGCAGACGATTTGCACTAGATCTTCCGAACCTGCATAGGTGTAAAAGAGGGACAAAGGAGGCCCTGGCTAGTACAGGGGACTCTCCGATGATTAAGTCATGATCGAGGTCTTATGAGTAGGGTAGGATCTTCAGAAAAGAGATACCAGTCGTGTATTAGGGTTTTTCAATGAACATACCTTGGACGTTGGGAAATGCCTCTATATTAATAGGAGAGCTAGAATACCATTTCAGAAGGATTCTCTCCTAATATCTTGGTTGTAATTCAGGATTTCCACGAGATGATTGGTTTTCGAGATTGTCGGGATCTGATATTATCCTTTGAAGACCTTGGGAGAGATCTTTTAGGACGTTAAGGGATTCCTTGAATCTTTTGGTTAGTCTTAGGTCGGAACCCAAGGCGGGTCTTGACCTGATTAATGAATCAGCCTTCACTATCTCTGTAAGCCAGTTGGGAGCATTATCGACCTATGATCGTGCTTTGACCTTACGAAAATCGTTCAGTAGCTGATCTATACTTGATCTATGATTAAGCTATGGCTGATCTATGGTCGATCCATAATCGACTTTTAGCCAATCTATGGTCGATCCGTAATTGACTTATGGCCGACCTATTAGTTAGGTCGATAATATGTAGCCATTTGAGAGGGCTCGTAAGTGAGCTCTTTGACTGTCCTTAAAGTTACATCATCCTCCTTGGAGGTTACTTTGTCTCTAGATGTAGAGGCCTCATTAGGCTTGGCGCTCAATGGGCCTGAGTTGGTTTCGTAATGCTGGTCCATTCCATAAGTCGGTCTATGGACTTGTATATTTTTCCCCAACAGTGAGTCCCCTTGCTTTTCAAAGAGTCTTGTGGAGGATCGAAAAGTAAGTTGGTCAGGACTAGATTGGGATGAACTACCATAAATGCCAGATATGGCGGCAAGCACGGAACCCGAGGCGCGTCAGCTTGTGATCATGACATGATGGCTCATAATTCGAGGTCACGTGGGGCGTCAAGCCATCTTTTCGGTGAAGGACCAATGAAAAGGTGACGCATGGCGTCGTACCCGATACCGAAGTCGAGTGGTGCATGAGGTCGCGCCACGTGTCGAATCGGGGTAACTTAAGAGGCGTCGTACAACATAGCATTGATGGGTGCTTTAAATAGCTGACACGTGGCATAACTATATAAGGTAAGCCTTAACCTTTAGGTCTTTCCCATTTCACTTCATCTTCTTCCCTCCGTACTCTGATTGCCTTGCGCGATTTTCGGCAACTGTCCCTGCTGCAATCCAGCCAGAATCTTGTTAGTCCTTGCTCCGGTGAGCCTCCTTTCATTTTTCATTAGAAATCACCATGTCTAGCTCATTGAGCTCATGGGAGGGGGTTTCCGGTGGTGAAAGTAGGGCGAGTAGTCGCCTTAGGGTAATGTCGAACCCACCTTGGTCGTTGGAAGTGATGGCGGATGCCGCTTTCCAGTTTTCGTCATCAAGGAGAGCATTGGAACGGTATCCAACACAAAGGTCGACGCCCGCTGCTAGGGCGTTGAATCTGTCTCCCAAACGTGGGACGGTGCCTGGGCCCCGGGCAGTGAATGTGGCAATGGAACAGGTCGCTAAGGCGCGCGACCTACCCAATGAGGGCGAGCCAGGAGAGCCTGAGGGTGAAGAGGACCCAAGGGGCCCGGTGCCTTCGACTCTATCCGAGGATGAGTTGGCTCGGATCAGGCTCAGATATCATGTTCCCGAGTCTATGATTCTCTGACTTCCTTCATCGGACGAACTTCCGGACTAAACTCCAGAAGGGGTTGTGGCGATCTTCTAAGTCGCGCTTCAATGCGGCTTGCGACTCCCCTATAGGGGATAACTAGGCGTCTGCTGGCTTGCCTCGGCTTAACCCTAGGACAAATGACTCCAAATAGGTGGAGGGATTTGTTCGGCTGTGCGGTCTTGTGAGCCGAACTGGACCAACCCGAACTGTCAGGGGACGAGTTCCTCCACTTATAACAGGTAAAAGTGAACACTCTTAAGCTCGATTGGTATTACTTCTCCACACGGCGGAATATCGGTGAGGCTTTAATAACTGACCCTCCATCCTCCAATAAGCACTAGAGGGATAAGTAGTTTTGGGCCTCTGGATGTTGAGAGATGAACGAGCTAGGAACGACTCCATCTCTTGTTCCTCGAGCTTTCTCCGAGCCAGGTAAGTGTTGTCGAGGTTGTTTCTTTAGTTGGTCGGCTTCCACTGCCGTCTGATCTTGTTTACATGTTTTCTTTTACAACTATTCCCAAATACCCACCATTGCTCGACAGCGGATCGATAGCTTGGATCAGGGACTTGCGGGCCATGAGTTGGGAGTGAATATCTTTAAGAGTACTTCTCCAACCAGAGCGACTCTTTCAGTCAAGCTTTGACACAGTTCTGACAGGTACGACCTTAGGTAACACCTTCAGTTGAACCTTCAAACTTTGAATTTTGCTGAAAAATTCTTCTGTCGTACTAACGCACTATTCCATGTATCGATACAGAGATGACTGAAGCTCGGCCCCTCATTCGGCCCCCCTCCAAAGTCTGTGTGCCTCCACAGGATGATTTGTTGGTGCCGAGGAGGAAGAAACAGAAGACATCCTCCAAAGGTAAGGTGAAGGTCGGCCCTTCTTGCCCGACCGTCATAGAGGTCGTGGACGAGGGCATGAAGGTAGCTGCTGCCGAGGCTCAAGAGGCTTCGGAGCCTTCCACTGGGGTTCAATCCTCGGGAAGAGAGGAAGCCGAGGAGGGGCGAGGGAGCCTCCGTCGGACTGTGGAGGGGATCCTCCCATGGGCATATCACCACAGCGTCAAGGAGGAATTCATCTGCTTGTTCGATTCTCCTATGGATGTGACCCTCGTGCGTGTAACGACAACCCTTCTCGAGGTAAGAACTCTGTCAGATATCAGGTTGCCTCATTTTTCTGATTATTCGTCCCGATCCCCTTTTTCTTTCGTAGTTCGCCCCATACATATTGAAGGTGCACGCCGAGCTTGCTCGGGCGCATAACCGGGCAGAGGAAGCTAAGGCTCGGACTTCAACTGTTGAAGTCGAGCTAAGAGCGACGAAGACAACTCTCGAAGCATCTTCTGACGAGAGGGCTGAGATGGCCGCACGGTTGCAGGAGGCTAAGGTGTTGCATGACGAATGTCATGCTCAGCTCGTCGATATGGGAGCCAAATTGAAGAGGCTGAAGACGGAGACCAAAGCCGCACTCACCATCGCACGAAGGGATGCTGTTAAGGAATTTTAGTCGTCCCAGGCATCGAGGACGAGATGGATAATCTCTTTTGTCAGGGCTATGCCGAGTGTGTGAAGGTGATGAGGGAGACCTTCCCCGAACTCGATCTCTCCACTTTTGACAAGCCGGAGTCGGGCTCTGATGGGTCGGGTGATGAAGCAGCTCCTGAGGCGGCTCCCGAAGTGGCTTCCGAGACAGCTTCCGAAGCACTGCACGAGTCTTAAAGTTAATTTTGCAAAGCAATTTTCCTTCATCCTACTCCCTTTTTTCAGCGTCAGGCACTTCAAGCACACCAAGCGCCCCGACTTCAAGAACTTCAACACATCAAGTGCCCTGGCTTTAAGCACTTCAAGTACACCGAGCACTATCTCCCTTTGTATATATTTTCTTTTAAACTCTGCTTCTAGCCCGATGTATGAACCTGTTTTTGGAATTATAGTCGATGTAATGCTGATGTAGTCAAACCATTATGGGGCTTATCAATGAAAGTGTCTCCTTTCAAAGATCTGTTTCCATCTTTTTTTCGTTGTGGGATGAACTATGTTATCAGATGTCGACTAAAATTTCTCATTAAAGTTCGCACAAGCGATATAGCTTAGACATAGATTGTTTGTAGATCTAATCTAAGTCGGACATTGGCCATGCAAATGAATTTTTTATTCCAAAACAAACTGTGACATAACAAAGGCCATATCGACCAATTCAAGGGTAGTAGATCTTCAGATGTTCATCATTCCATGGATGATGGAGTAGTTGGTCGGTCAGATTTCTAGTCGATACGTACCAGGTCGGATGGTGCTTGAAATCACATAGGGCCCTTCCCAGTTTGGGCCTAAGGTTCCCGTTCCTGCTTCTTTGGTGTTTTGGAATATCTTTCATCCCCAACTCAAAATCTTCTGACCTTGACCCGAGCATTATAAAACCGCGACACTTGTTGCTAACAAACAATGGTTCGAAGCCAAGCTTGCTCCCTTTGTTCTTCGAGAAGGTCGAGATTGAGGGACATAAGCTCATTATTGACCTATTCATCGAACGAGTTTGTTCGGGCCGTAGGTAGTCGGATCTCTACGGGAGTTACCGCCTCTGCTCCATACGTCAAGAAGAAAGGGGTTTCTCCAGTAGCTGTTTGGGCAGTAGTTCGGTAAGCCCATAAGACTTTTGGGAGTTCCTCGGCCCAAGCAACTTTAGCATTCTCGAGCTTGGTTTGGAGGTGATGTTTAATGATTTTGTTGACTGCCTCGACCTGTCCATTTGCTCGTGGATGTCATGGTGATGAGTAAATGCTACAAATTCTGAGGTTCTTGCACATCTCCTGGTATTGTCTGTTGTCGAACTGCTTTCCATTGTCGGATATGATAGTCCGACGTATCCCGAATCTACATACGATATTCTTCTAAACAAAATCTGTGATCTTTTCCTCGATTATCTTTGCAAATGGTTCTGCCTCTGCCCATTTGGTGAAGTAGTCTATAGCTACAATGGTGAACTTGGTCTGACCTTTTCCATGAGGAACGGACCGATGATGTCGATCCCCCACTAAGCGAACAGCTAAGGACTGACCATAGGAGTGAGTCTTCCGATGGCTGCCGAGGGATATTCGCAAACCTCTGAAATTTATCACATCTCTGGATGAGTTTCCGTGCATCGTGTTGAATAGTCAGCCAATAGTAACCCTGCCGGATGATCTTATGTATTAACGATCGCCTTCCAAAGTGATTCTCGCAAATTCCTTTGTGAATCTCTCTTAGGATGTATTCAACTTCTTCTAGATGGATACACCTCAGGTAAGGAAGTTAGAACCCTTTCTTATAAAGTATACCATTAAGTATGGTATACTGGGAGACTTTAATCTTCATTCATCGCGCTTTCGTTCGGTCCCCAGGTAATTCGTCAGTTTCGAGGTAACAGATGATTAGGTCCATCCACGTTGGTTCCGAGCTAATCGGGAAAATGGTCAGGATGTCTGCTTCATCGACGCTTGGTTTGGCCAAGAATTCAATGGGGATAGATCTTAGAATTTCATCCTCATCTGCTGTAGTGAGCTTTGCTAACATATCGGCTTTGGAATTCTCAATGCGCGGAATCAGGGCGACACTGCAATGTTGGAAACTGCCAATCAATTCTTTGGTTTTCCAGAGGTAGGCCTTCAGATGTTCTTTTTTGGCTTGGTAAACATCTGCTATTTGATTGACGACCAATTTTGAGTCGCTGAAGACGTCGAGATGTCGAGCCCCCATGTTCGCTGCCAGTTTTAGTCCGACGAACAAAGCTTCGTATTTTGCTGTATTATTGGAGGCTTAGAATCCAAATCGCAAGGCATATTGCATGCACGTATGGTCAGGAGTCTCTAAAACTACCCCTGCCTCGCTTGCCTTAGAGTTGGAGGAGCCATCAACGTAGAGCGTCCACCTAAGTAGGTGTCGGACGAGTCGAGGACTTGCTAGCTTACTGAACTTTCTGGAACGAGCTCTAATTTAGATAGGTCGGTATTAGGTCCAACGTCGATCAGATCTTGCTCAGGTGACTGCGTGACCTCAATGATGAAGTCGGCTACCGCTTGACCTTTAATTGCAACTCGTGGCTAATATCTGATGTCGAACTCACTTAGTTCGATCGCCCATTTGGTTAGGAGACCCGAAGCCTCGGGTTTTTATAAGACTTGACGTAATGGCTGATCAGTCAAAACAGTGACTGAGTGGGCTTGGAAATATAGTTGCAGGCATCGACAAGAAATGACTAGGGTTAGGGCCACTTTTTCCAAAGTCGAATATCTTACTTCTGTAGGGATAGGGCTTTACTAACATAATAGACCGGGAATTATTTTCGTGCTCCCGAATTAGCGCCGAGCTGATTGCTGCGTCAGACATGGCTAGGTACAGTAGCAGTGACTCCCCTAGCTCGGGCTTGGAGACCAAGGGTGGCGACCCCAGGTATTTTTTAAGCTGTTAAAAGGTTGCCTCACATTCTTCAGTCTAGTTTACCATTTTCCTCCCTTTCAACTGTTTCATGAAGGGGAGACAATTATCCGTAGCCCGGGATACGATGCGGTTAAGTGCGGCTATTCTTCCAGTTAGCCTCTGTATATCTTTAATCGTCTTTGAAAATTGCATGTCAAGTAGAGCCTTAATTTTCTCAGGATTTGCCTCGATCCCTCGCTGGCTAACCAGAAAATCGAGGAACTTTCCTGAGCTAATGCCAAAAGAGCACTTGCTCAGATTCAATTTCATTCAGTATTTACGAAGGATGAGGAACATTTCCTCGAGGTCAGCTACATGGTCTGCTGCTTTAATGCTCTTGACGAGCATGTCATCGATATAGACCTCCATTATTTGTCCTATTTGGCGGGTGAACATCTTATTGACCAACCTCTGATAGGTCGTTCCGACATTCTTCAAAACAAAAGGCATCACAAGATAACAATAAAGACCTTTGTCGGTGACAAAGGTGGTTTTAGATTTATCTCCTAGGTGCATTATAATCTCATTATACCCTGAATATGCATCCATAAAACTAAGTAGTTCATGTCCCGTGGTACTGTCGACCAACTGATCGATCCTGGGAAGGGAGAAGCTGTCTTTAGGGTGGGCTTTGTTCAGGTCTGTGTAATCTACATAGACTCACCACTTCCCATTAGCTTTCTTGACCAATATGATGTTGGCCACCCAGTCCGGGTAGTAGACTTCTTCAATGAACTTGGCTCTGAGGTGCTTGTCGACCTCTTCTTCAATCACAACATATCTTTCTGGGCCAAGAGCGTGTCGCTTCTGCCGGATCGGCCTGTAGGTCGGGTCGATGTTTAGTCGATGCGTAATAATTGAGGAAAATCCCTGTCATGTCCTCATGGGACCATGCAAACACATCAACATAGCGTCAAAGTAGGGCTACCAACTTATCTTTCAAAGGGGAGGGGGGGGGGGGGGGGGGTCAAAAATAACCCAATCTGTACGGTCCTAGACGAGTTGGACTCATCCAATGGGATCGAAACAAGATCTTCCATGGGTTGACCTCGTTCATGAGATTTTTCGCGTGGATCCAAAGATTCGATCGTCATCACCTCAGGCGTAACTCTCAGGGCCGTTGCATAGCATCGTCGAGTGTCGTGTTGGTCGTCCTTGACAATTCACATGCCTTACTCAGTTGGGAATTTCATGGACAAGTGATAGGCTAATACTACTACTCTGAGGAGATACAATGACGGTCCTCCAAGAATAGCATTATAGACAGACGATTGGTTGACCACAAGGACGTCGACCGTCATAGTGGTTTAATTTTTCCAATCTCCAGCCGAGAGCGGGAGCTAGATGGCTCCTTTCGGCATGATCTGTCCGCCTGAGAATCCGACAAGGGAGTTTTCACTGGCTGGAGCAAGGACCGACCAATACCCATTTTGTCGAAGGCTTGAACAAAAAGTATGTCTACGGAAGACCCTGTGTTGACGAGGACTCGAAATACTTTCTGATTGACTATGGTGAAAGAGATTACCAAGGCATTGTCATGAGGATGGTGGACACCTCAGGCGTCTTCCTTGGTAAAGGCTGTAGTGTACTTTTCCAGTTTTCGTTCTTTCGAGGGTCGGACGAGGACCATAATTTCTCCCTCGGGGTGACTAATGCTTCTTGCGTGCATCTTTCAAGCATTGTTTGAATCACCTCCACCTTTATGACCTCCAACAATTGTGCAGATTTTCCCAGTTGGCTGGTTATCGATCGGCTGTTCCTCAGTAGCCGTAATTCAATTTCCTCTCTGATCTACATATTTTTTTTTTTGAGATGGCCCTCTTGGATAAGCCTTTCAATTTCCTGCTTGAGGTTATAGCAGTTGCTCGTGTTATGCCCATGATCCCGATGAAAATAGCAATATTTGCTCTTGCTTATTCATCGAGATTACTTTGTAACTTATTCGGCCAATGAACAAAACGTTCATCTTTTATCTCCATCAGGACCTACTCATGGGATTTGTTGAGAGGGGTGTAAGTAGTGAACTTACTACCAGGTTGTTTGTTCGACCTACGGTCGCCCCGAGATCGATCATCTTTTTGCTTTTTGCTCGTATTGGTTGAGTCGGGCTCTTTCTTCGTCTGCTCTTTGGCCAGGGGATTTTTGCTTTAGGCAGTGTCCCACAAGATCCGGGACTCTTCGGCGTTGGTGTATTTTTGCGATCAGTTCAAGAATTCGGCGAACGTAGTAGGAGGATTCTTGTCCAGAGAAAAGAGGAATGGCTTGTCTCTTATCCCGCTCATGATGGCATTCAGCGCAGTCTCATTTGAGTGTTTTCGAACCCACAAAGCTTTCAGGTTGAAGCATTTGATGTAATTTTTTAGGAGTTCGCCCTCTTTCTGAACTACTTTCATAAGATGAGCAGGTGCTTTGAGCGTCTTCTTTCCTTTGCTGAAGTTTGTGACAAAGGCCTCACTAAGTTCGGAGAATGAACTGATGGACCTCGGCTTTAATTGTTTGAACCAGATCTGGGCAACATTGGCTAATGTTAGTGAGAAGGCTCAGCACATGACTGCGTCAGAGGCATCATGAAGTTCCATGTAAGTCCAAAAGGACTCCATGTGCTCCGTCGGGTCAGTATTCCCTATGTAGGGCGTGATCTAGGGCAGTTGAAACCTGTCCGGCAGCCGTGCCTATATTATACCGACCATGAACGAAGATTCAGTTTCTTCCATTGCGATTGTAACACCCCAAACTTTTCAATACCCGAGTATTGAAAGTTCTCGAGTATTACTATGAAATTTGACGTAATACATATATGTGTACGACATCAAACTAACTATCCTAACCTTATTCATTCCCTGACACGTATCTAACCCCTGAGAACAATCCCCACAACACATCAAGTCATCTGACCGTTAATCATGTAGTTTAATACTTGTATGTTCCACTAACTAAATCAATGAATAACTCTTCATCCATAATGATTTAGGCATAAGTTCTTTTATAAGAATTACTTAGAAACGTGCCGAATATCATGTAGATCCATTAGATTTCACAAAATTGTTAAATCAGTAATAATTATGAAAATGCCATTAACTTAGGCCTCGAATTATAGATCACATAGTTCCCACTATTCAATCAACGTGAAATCATATAACATGCCTATGAATCCAAAATTAGCCGTACACGTCAAACCTCAGCCCTTAGATCATGGTACAAGTGGCCCAAATTGACAAATAACCTGTAACCATTGATTTTGGGGCCCATATGATCTTGGACTGTCCAATGTAGGGCAGAGAGTGGCTAAGAAGCGATCTACCATTGAAACAGGGACCTCCTACTCGATTGAATACATGGTGACGGAGGCCAGACGGGACGATCTACAAGGAATCAGAAGCATTCAGATAACAGATCTTTAACACATTATTCCGTCCCAACGAAATGATCGGAACGGCAGGGATGTGAATTCCAAACCACTCGCAGGCTTCGCGCAAACCTATGCATAACAGGGTACGAAAATTTGAGTCCTACGCAAACCAGGAACTCGTTTTCACCAGGGATGAGACCTATAAAATCCCACCTTGGGAGAAGCAAGGGAACGCACAAGTTCACGCAAGAAAAGAGAAAGGAAGAAAGGAAGGGTGAAGGAAAGGAAGAGGATTTTCTACCAACAATCCAAGAAGAGGCCGGCAAGGTAAATTCAAACACCTTTGAGTATAGGTTCAAGTCGAGCTACTCTCCCACCAGCAATCCATCGGGTCTTGGATTGTCAAGGTAGGCCAGCAATACTCTTCCAGATTTCTCTTTCTTCCCTTCCAACTGATAAATTGGAAACACCCCAACTAAGTCATGAAGAGTCGACTAAGTCGGGAAGTTTTGAGTATAGATTCTGGTCAAGACGAGTTGAGGTTTATCCTCTTAATCTCATACTGTCACGATAGTAGCAGACACGTCAAGCTTGAGATGAATTTAATGAAGAATCTAATCGGTTAAAATTAATAAATCACTAGGTTAAGGATTCCTCCTTACATCACGTACTCACTCTCAAAGTAGGTAGGCAGACAACTAAAGGTGAGGGTTTTATCCTTTAAGCTTACATTAATTTAAGTTATTATATTTACCCTGCCCTTTACATGTCATCATGTTATTTTTATCTTACCTTTACATGCCTTCATGTTATTTTTATCTCACCTTTTCATGCCTTCATGTTATTGTCAATCCTCCCTGCAATTATACGTTTTACCATTAATTATTTGCCTTTGGAAATTATGGTATGATGTTAATTATGAGTGATCTTCAGTATTTTTATGTAGAGCGATGGATACAAGCGTTGCCCCCGTCTCTACCAATTTTGTTGAGTTAGCCCTTGCTACTCTTCTCTCTATTGAGATGGTTGTTGCCATTCTCCTTTTTATTAAGTCGACCATTGTCACTCCCTCTTTGTGGAGATAGCCGTTGCTACTCTCCACTCTATCTTATCAGCCTTGTGCTACCTATTTTTATGGCTCGGGCATGTGTCTTGATATTCCTAAACTCCCATAATTCAATGGATTTCTCTTCTTGGTGCAAGTACTATGTTGGAAATTCTCCCTAGCGATCGAACTAAAATTGTGGGCATAATGCGTTTTGGGTGGCGGCCGTGGGGCAACACGTAATTCCATGTTCCATAAATAGTGGTGCACAAATTTATGTAAGTAATTTGCAATGCGTGTTACATCACTTTTGGGATTGGATGTAAAAATTAGTAGCTTCATGAACACATCGTGTCACGTAATTCATCTAGTCATGCGTTGTGTTCGTCTTGGGACAACCTCGTAAAACCATGTTAAACGTGGGACACGCTGGCGAATCTCTGTCAAGGCAAGTCGGATAACTCTAACCATATTCCACATTGTGGTGATCGCTAAGGATAATGAACCACATATACTTTGCTAGGCATGCATCTCATGTAGATTGCTTGTGCATATTGATACCTCTTGTAGTTGTAGAGTATGGGACGTATCAGAACCTTTATATTATCTTTATGAACCTCTTGAATTATTGTTAATCTTAAAGGATAGCCATCACTATGAGTAAGGCATTGACCCTCTCCAACCGTACAGATGATGCAAGTGATGAACAGGCCGAGGACCCAGAAGATTTCTCGATAGAAGATTTTGCTGAATAGATAGATAATAGTTTAAGATTTATTTGTGTTTCCGCTACACAACTCAGATACTTTAATAAGCTCCCATTGTGTGAGCATTTGATATTTCATTTAATTTATAGAATGATAAATGCAGTTAATTTAATCTTATGGAGAGATTGCCAATACAAATGTGACTAGATGTGATCTAAATAAGAAAAACTCCTAGGTAAGCCTAGAGACATCCACCTCTTATAGCGTTAACACCCGATTTCCTCGGGCACGAGTATAAACTCTTGCTGTGCAAATTCGGGATGTTACAGCGGTTGTATTGGTTTAATAAGTTTGCTTCATATCGACAATTTACTTTTGCAAACTTTGGAGTTCGACCCTCCATGGTTCATCGCTATCAGTGGTTGCTTCGGTCGGGGATCAGCTGCAACTCCTCTAATCTATTTCATGACGTAGGTCGGAAGCATGCAACGGGATAGTCCCAGAGATATGGGATGGGACATGTTAATCAGTAACATGTTATTGGCTCGGTTGTGGGGCGGCCTACTGGTAGAAAGCCGAAGAGGGTTCGTATATGGTTGGACATCGCTCGACTATCCTTCCCTACCTCTGCACCTGTTGAGGTTGCATCTGCTCCAGTAACTGTTTCATGTAACCCAGGTCAGCCCTAATATTTCCAACCTCCCTTTCAAAGGCGTTCCGTCGGCCATTCCTTCCACGATTCTGTTGACTGCATCTGCTTGAACCTGAAGTGGCCTGATGTTACAGGGAGCCCTAGTAACTCTCCTGCTGTTCAGGTCGTCCCAAAGATCGCAAAGCATGCTCCGGCACGGGCAGAGTCATAATTGGAATTGCCACCAAATGGGATTGGGCTTTCTTCTTTCCCTTGGCATTGCTGAATTTAAGAGGCTCACTAGTAGAGTTGGGACAGCTTAAACACGTCAAAATACCACAGACGGCGCCAAACTGTTGATGTAATTTTCTGGTAGACCCTTTACAGTAGACCTTCCTGGACCTGCACAGGTATAAAAGAGGGACAAAGGAGGACCTGGCTAGTACAGGGGACTCTCCGATGCTTAAGTCAGGATCGAGGTCTTATGAGTAGGGTAGGATCTCTAGAAAACAGATACCAGTCGTGTATTATTTTCAGTGAACGTACCTTGGACGGTGGCAAATGCTTCTATATTAATATGAGAGCCAGAATACTATTTCAGGAGGATTCTCTCCTGATATCTTGGCTGTAATCTAGGATTTCCACGAGATGATTGGTTTCTGAGATTGTCGGGATCTGATATTATCCTTTGAAGATCTTGTAAGTGCTATGTTTTCTAGCTCCTATGATTGTCAAATTTTGTAGTGCCAAAACCTCTTGGAATCTGTGCCTTGTGTAGCGCATATACATATTCAAGACTATGTTTCTCATGTACAAGAACAATGGTCATTACCTCAAGAACTTCTAGTGCAAGATTACATGTTTACAAGATCACATGTTCATGTTCAAGCTCAACACCAAGTGTGAATTTAATCTTTTAAGCTTCAACAGTTCAAGTATTCAAAGCTTCGTCCAAGTCGAGACAAAGTTCTTTACTTTGAACCACAAGCTCAAGCTTCGATGTTAGTCATATTCAAGCTTTAAACATCTCAAGCTCAAGCTTCATCATATGTCAAGATTTCAAGCTTCGTGAACTTCAAAGAGCGACTATCAATTGAAGTAAGAGAAGACTCAATATTCATACATCACTAACAAGGTATGAAAGACCATAGATTGACCTTAGGGTAGGTCATTTTGAATACATAATTCAATTGGCTCATTTTATAAGCGCATAGTCTGTTTTTCAACTAGTCCTAGGCTATGTTCGACTAGTCCTAGCACTGGTTCGACCAGTCCAAGAAATCTTCGACCAGTCCTAAGTTTGTTTATATTTTTTGAAATTTTTTGTAAGAACCTCGACCAGTCCTAGAGACTGCTCGACCGGTCGTATGAACAGTGCTCGACCCATGTTCGACCAGTCCTACAGGCTCGACTCAAAGTCCAACAACTAAATTGAGTCCCGCACGACTAGTCGTGGACAGGACTCGACCGGTCGTGGAGGCCACTCGACCGGTCAAGTAGGTCCTTCGACCAGTCGTGGAACGGTCTGATCTTATCGCGCTTAAAATTTTAAAATTTTATTGGTCGTACAACTAGTCGTGGCGACCTCAGGACCAGTCGAAGATGCGATTTCTGCACTTATAAATAGAACACAAATTTCAGAGTTTGGTATCCAATTCAAGCAAAATCAATACATCAATATGAGAAATAAGTTAGTGATATTCTTAAGCTATTTAGTTCTTATTTTATATTCTCTTTAATTAGCTTTTTGCATTTGATTTTGTATTCTGCATTCCAATTTTATTTTAAAGAGGGATTGATATATTCCCATTTCTTTGAATCAAAATCAAATCAAACTAGCCCAAGGTGATTTAATTTAAAATCAATTTAGAACTTAGAACCTATTCATATGTGAGTGTGAACATTGAACACCTACATTGATCTTCTACTCTGAATTGGTTCTTCTAGGCTGCAACAAAATAAGAATATCCAGATAAGTATTTTACAGTTTTTTAAAATTTATTCTTTTGGTTTCACTGAGATTGTGCCAGAAAAATCTCTTTATTTTGGTTTGTCTGAGGTGATCCAGAAAACTCAGAGTGTGGGGTTTTTGAATTTTGTAAGCCCACTTGAAAGACAATTGTGAGGGTTTTAGGTGAACCTTGAAAAACCTATTTTCATAGTGAACGCTAATATCCACTGTGTGAGGGTATTATGAGTGGAGTAGTTGTGTGGCTATTTTTCTAAACAGTTGGTATACACACAAGCGAACCACTATAATTTCTGGTCTTGTGGTGATTCATTATTTATTTCTTTTTATGGATGTTGTCCGTTTTTGCATTTGTGGAGAATGTTGTCATTTCTTTTATGCAAGTGTGAGAATGTTGTAATAGCTTAGTTATTTCCTTTGCTATTTATTTCTTCTATATCCTCTTTAGTTTGAGTTTTTGATACTCACCCACGTTCTACTAAGGTCGTCCTGCCATAAACCTTTGGTTTTTGGTGTCAGGTTGTCCTTAGAACCAAGTTTGTATCAGCCTCTCAATACTAGATTTTTAAGGTTGTTTTACATTTCCGAATTGTGGATTGTTTAAGTGCTATTGTAACACCCCGTATTTTTTAGTACTCAGGTGTCAACGTGTAACGTAATTTAGTATAAATAAAAACCTAGATTTTGCGAACATTTACCTTCTTTCCAGCCTAAATCTGACCATCAAAGTAATCCCCATCCTTAAATCAAAATGTTCATCCTCGTGGTCAAAGTGACCCACACTATATGTGGGATAACCTAAGCGATGATTGCACAAAATCTAATCATCTATGCGAAGGGATTAGTCATTATGCGTCTTTCCTTAGTCACAAGGCCCCAAATCAATGGGTTTAGCCATCAGATGGCCATTAGACACGTGAGATTGGGTTATTAAATGGAAAATTCAGAACATTTGATACTTAAACCAACCATCAAAATTGTCCAATGTGAACTAGAAATGGTCCTGATCTTAGATCCTCTCAACAAATCATAACCCAAAATCACCGGATTCCCTATTCTTTTTCCTGTGTTATTTAAATATGGGAATCAATCATTCACTCGTACTGTCAGGTCATTAAATTAAGAGATCAACAGATATATTCTACCCATGTTAATCTGAGGGCACTCAAAAACATCGATGATCAGTTTTGAGGAAGATCTGACCGTTGGATTGTAGGAAACCATCAAAAATTGCACTAGAACTGTTAAGTGCGGGGCATCCAAGTTTAGGATCTGCTCCATCCTTGATCTGGGGGTCTTTTTGGAACCTCCAAAGAAAACGGATGGAGTGGATTTCCCACAAGCATTACAGTGGACCCCACCTTAGTTGCGTGTACATCGGTGTACGCATGCACTTGCAGCACACCATACCAGCCAACTGGTCAATCGAGCATTTGACCCGAGAATTTGCAAAATGGGAGAAATCCTCCTCTGTTTCCCGCCGACGGTGGATTTGAAATAGGGCCCACTGATTGAGTCGCGATCAACGATCGGAACCATCCATCATGATCAGATCAGTAGGCCAAACAAAACCCAACTCATGTTGCACGTTGAAGTGCGTGTGTCCTCGAATGAATCCTGACCCAAAGAGGAGTCGCGCGTGGTATTTCGTTAGAGTAGAAATCCCGTTTCTACCTCGCCAAGCTAGAGATTCGTTCCTCTCTCATCATCTCAGACTTCCATGTAGATAGATCTCAGCCGTCCATTCAGAGGCTTTTATGCTTAGGAAAACCCTAGCTTCCAGGCGAAAAGCAACAGCCGCAGCAATCCTTCCTGTTTTGTTTCAAAATCAAGCTGGAAACTTCCACCTTCGAACCCACCACACAATGCCAATGGAGCTTCGTTTTCATGCTTCTACAAGCATCACATGAAAGGCTTAGACCTTCCAGCAGCCTCATTTCGAAGAAAGGTGGGCTGCAAACGAATCTGTCATTTCAGCCGACCCTCTCCTCCATCGTTCTTCCACACCGAGTGGGACCGAGTCTGTATGAACTCAACGTCCATTGCTGGACATTTCCAGCTAGAAGAGAAGAGGAAAAAGAGAGAAAGAATCTGGAAGAAGGAAGAAAGGAAGAAGAAAAAGAGAAAGGAAGGTTAGGCCCGCCGTTTCTTCCTCCGACATTGTCGACCTGAACCAAGTTATGAGCCATTTCGAGTCGCAGTCGAGTGCAGCCAAGTCCAGAGTCTGTCTGGATGAACGGTGAGAGCGAGAGAGAAGTTGTGGAGCAGAAAGGCAGAAGAAGTAGAAGGAAGGGAGAGAAGGACAGGATCGAAAGAGGGAGTGCATGTTGCTGCTCGTCATGCTACACAACCCGACTCGCTGACGAGTGGTTGAGTCGGTCTAGGTCTGCTGGATGGGTTTGGCAGAGAAGAGGAAAATAGGGAGAGGAAGAGTGGAAGATGAAGGAGTAATGAGAAAGAGAGAAAGAGAGATACCTGATTGCTGCCAAATCGGTTCGCTGAAATCGAGTTGGATCTATGTTGCAGCACCATGCCTCACGTGGCCAACTCAGCTCGATAAGAACTGAGTAAGACCAATGTAGGGGTGCATTGCTGGACATTTTCCAACAAAGGGAAAAGAAAGTAGAAGAGAAACAGAACGAGGAAGGAAAGAAGAAAGAGAAAAGAAGAGGACGTGTGCGCTAAACTCAACTCAGTCCAACCGGGTTGACTCAGTAACCACTCGAACACACCAACTCAACCTGATTTGCAGCCGACTGAGTCGATCCATTGAATGTGAGGCTATCTTCACTACAATTGCATTTAAATTGGGCTTGTTAGTCCTTAAACCTTCATTGATATATGAAGATTTTCATGTTTAGGTATTTTTGTGAAAATTTAAGTTTAACATTAGTGATCTTGGAAATTATGGGAATTTAACTCAGTCCCCTTGAATAGACTTGATTATTATTAAAATATTCAAATTCTTGTGTAGGTTGCCTTATTCAAAGCCGAAGTGATTCGGGATTTTATTAAGATGAAACAACTAGTAGAGGTGAGTTATCTCAAATTTGTGCATCTCGAATTAGTCTTAACTAATCTATAGGTTTTTATAGCTAGACCTTAAGTTAGAAACTTGAGATCTACACCATTAAACAATATTTGTATCTAACCCGATAAATGAAGTATTGTAGCAATCTAACCACACCATATGTACCCATTTGTTAGTGAAGCTGATCTTAAAGATTACATACGAATATTTAACAATGTTGGAAACCAAGTCAACCATTGAAAGGTGAGGATCACCCTTCAAGCTTTTCTACATCTTGATAATTAGTGTAGCTTGCTTATTTCGTCTCTTGCTTATAATAATACTTAGTGAAATTGTTGATAAATGCAAGTTTCTAATTGAGTAGTTCTTGATAACGACTGATGGTTAGATTTATATCCAAATGTGAACATGCGATAGATCTCAACCATTCTTCTTTACATGTGTAATTACTTTTGACAATGTGTTTGGCTTGTTTTGCCACTTGCGATTACTTTATGGTGTTTGTGGAAGTCCTTGAACTAGTGGCCTTTTTGTCAAATAGATTAAATAGAATTTCTTGGTCGTGGACTTACCACCTTGCGTGTCATTTGTGCCTACATGGCTTTTGAGGAGTAATCCTTTTTATCGCACCATTAGGTGAAATATTTGGCTCTTGCGGCTTTTATGGAATAACTGCCCCACGTGGCTTTAATGGATTATTTTATACAACCTTGTGATGGTAAGTTCCACTTGTTGGACTACAATTGGCCACTAGTTGAAGGGGTTACCCTTAAAACATCATATTTATTAGTCTCATGAGCCAGGGATGGTGGAATGGGACACTATGCCTAAGCTGTCGACCTATGCTGGGTGACCAACCCCCCATAGTGACCTTTGAGCTTTCTTAAAATGATTGTTTGAAATTGAAATAATAATGGTTGGGCTAATCATGCATTTTCATGGCATATATTACGGTCTTTTCCAGGTGGTTAGTTCTCCTTGGGTGTACCTTTGTGTACTTTTCCGGGTGACTAATTCTCCTTGAGCGATCTATGTATTTGGTCTTTTCCGGGTGGTTAATTCTCCTTGGGCGTACCCTTGTGTACTTTTCCGGGTGACTAGTCCTCCTTGGGTGATCTTTATATTATTATGGTCCTTTCCGGGTGGTTAGCTCTCCTTGAGTGTACCTTTGTGTACTTTTCTGGGTGACTAGTCCTCCTTGGGCGATCTATATATCATAGTCTTTTTCGGGTAGCTAGTTCTCCTTGGGCGTACCTTTGAGTATTTTTCCGGGTGGCTAGGTCTCCTTGGGCGACTTTTTACCAGCTAGATGTGCATCCCCAGGTCTGTGAGCATGTGCATGCATCTATGCATATAAATAAAATTATTTTGCGTGATTTATTTAATGAATGCGTATCTGATGAACCTTATCTGATTCCCATGATAATCATTGTGTAATATTTATTATATACTGTCTCTGATAACTATGCTTAATTATCTTGATGGTACGATAAATCTTGGGGGTTATACCTCACTGGATAGCCATTGACGCTATCGAACCGTACTCAGTGTGCAGGAGACACAAGTAATGCGTACGTTGGGGTTCAGGTGGAATGGGAGGAGCTAAATGATCTTGCGACTCTCCATTCCTAATTTTATTTGTATTTTGTTATGTCTGTAAAACTTAAGACAATTGGTTTGTATAAGTTTTTGGGTAACCACTTAAAAACCTTGGTTATGTATATTTGGACTCCCTCTTATACTTGAATTGTTTTTATTCCGTTTGAATGGTTAACTCTGATAAAGAAAAAAAATGTACGTGAAATTTGAGATATTTTAAAGGTTAACGCACGGGTTTTTGGAAAACGAGTAGTGTACTCGGGTTCCGGGAACCGGGGTGTTACAGCTATCTTTATTTAATTCCGTAGTTTATTTTTTTAATTTGGCATTGTCCTATTCACCCCCCCCCCCCCCCCCCCCCCCCCCCCCCTCTAGGATTCTTAGCTCAGCCTTTTCAAGTGGAATCAGAGCCTAATAGCTCGTTTTAATTATTATTTCTTTTGAATTAATTTCCTGAGCTAATCGATCTGAGCTATTTGAGATGTCAAATTTTGATAGCCTTTAAGTCACTAGGCCTCCACCATTTGATGGCTCTAATTATGCCTATTGGAAAGCCAAGATGAGAATTTTCTTAAAATCCATTGATAAGAGTGTTTGGCAAGCCATAGTAACTGACTGGACCCCTCCTACCACTGAAGTGACTGGTATCGATGGATCCAAAACTATGAGAGTCACACCTTATTTCTCTTAGACCACTCTTCAGAAAAGTGAGAGTAGTGCCAATGCAAAAGTACTAAATGCAATCACTTGCGCACTATCACCGGATGAATTCAAAAGAATTATATCCTGTGATATTGTAAAGCAAGCCTGGGATACTTTAGAAATGACACACGAGGGAACAACAATTGTCAAGAAATCTAAAGTCCAAATCCTCACAACCAAATTTGAGGAAATACGTATGGAAGAAAGTGAAACTTTCATTGACTTTTATACTAGATTAAATGACATTGTCAACTCTATGTGGGGTCTCAGTGATAAAATCCCAGAAAGTAAAGTTTGTGCAAAGATACTACTTTCACTACCTGAACGGTTCAATTCAAAGGTGACTGCGATCAAAGAACTTCGTGATATGGATAATATGAGGGTAGAAGAATTAGTTGGCTCATTACAGACTTATGAGTTAACTTTTAAAACTCCTAAAGGTAAATAAATCGCCCTTAAATCTTCTAAATATTTTTCTCAAGAAAACAGTAGTAATTCTGATTTAGAAAATTCTGAAGATGTTATGGCCCTTTTAGCTAAAAAGTTTTATAAGATTTTCAAAAGTGAAAAGAGGGTAGATTTTCAAAAATCTAATGATAAGAAAAGATCTAAATCTAAAACTTGGAAATCTTTAAAACACAATCAATGTTACAACTGCCATGAATATGGGCATCTAGTAAACAAGTGTCCTAAAAAGGACAAATAAAAAAAGAAAGGTATGTTGGCTACTTGGGAGGAATCTTCCTTCTCATAAGATTCTGAAATTGAGTCGGGTAATGAAGTTAAAGCCCTTATGACTCTAGCCAAGTTCACTTTTTCAGATAATGATGATTCAACTAGAGAAGACAATCTGAATAGTGATCATGAAAATGAAGAAGACCTTTAAGATGCTTATAATGCCCTATACAAGGAAAGTTGTAAAATTGTGGTAAAACTAAAACTTTAGAAAGAAAAGTTTTCTAAACTTAAAGAAAATTTTGATAGTCTTGTTTTAGAAAAATCACACATTTCAGATTGTTTTGAAAAAACTAAGTGCGACTTAGATTTCAAAAATTCCCAAGTTGAAAACTTAAAATCTGAAAATGAAAAACTAAAACTTGAAGTCTCTTCACTTTTAAGTTTAAAAGACACATGGAAGTATGCCCAAGGAGATCTTAAGTTAGAAAAACTCTTATCCGGATCCAGAAAATATGGGGATCGATCTGGATTGGGCTATGACAAAAGTATTCCTCCCAAACATAAGAATACTCCACCTAAATTTGTGAAAGGGGAGTATTCAAACTCAAAAGGGAATAGCCTGAATCAAAATCATTTTCAAAATGCTAAGTCTTTTCAAACCTTAAAACCTAGAAGTAACCAGATCAACTACAAAAATCAGAATCATAATCCTTTAGCTGAGAAAATTGTTGATTTACTTAAGGAGCTCTTAAAATCTAACTCATTGGGTCAGTCTTATAACAACTACAAACATAAGAAGACCAACTATACTCCTAAACCCAAGACGGTAATGAAATGGGTTCCTAAGGCTACTTACTTGGTTGCCCATACTGCTTTCAAAGCTACAAGCCATTCAAAATGGTACCTAGACAGTGGATGCTCCAGACACATGACAGGCGACAAAGGTCTGTTCACCAATCTTAAAGATATGACTGATGGTTCAGGCACATTCGGTGATGGTAGCAACTGCAGGATTGTTGGCCAAGGTATGGTTCAACTTTTTAACCTCCCTTTATTTGAGAATGTTTTATATGTAGAAGGGTTAAAACATAACTTATTAAGCATCTCTCAAATATGCGATAATAATCATAGTATAAAATTTACTAATCAAGGATGTGAAATTTTAAATAAAAATGGTTCTATAATATTAACTGGTCATAAAACTTCTGAAAACTACTACATCGTAACTGATTCTAGCTCATCTAATCTATCGTGTTACATGGTCCATACCGATGAGATTGAGTTATGGCATAAATGCCTCGGACATGTACACTACTGCAACTTGTATAGATTGAGCAAAAGAGAGTTAGTAAGAGGCTTACCCAAAATACATAAAATAGATAAGATATGTGGCGAATGCCAGATTGGCAAACAAACTAGGAATACTCACAAAAAGGTGAACTCCAATGCCACATCTAAACTGCTCGAACTTCTCCACATGGACCTTATTGGACTAACCAGAATAGAGAGTCGAAGTGGCAAGACGTACACACTGGTAATTGTTGATGAGTTTACCAGATATACATGGGTTGTCTTCTTAAGGGATAAATCAGAAACTCTCGATGAAATAAAAGGAATCCTTAAACGTGTTCAAACGAAAAAAGGTTCTCAAGTCTGTAAGATCTGTAGTGATCATGGATCAAAATTTGAGAATAGCAGTTTTCAGAAATTTTGCAATGATCAGAGAATATCACATGAATTCTCAGCGCCCAAAATACCACAATAAAATGGTATATTAGAAAGAAAAAATAAAGTGCTTCAAGAAATGGCTAATGTAATGTTAAATAGTATGAAGCTCCCTAAAAATCTTTAGGCCGAAACCGTAAATACTGCTTGTTATATAATTAACCGTGTTTATACTAGAAAATCAAAATGGTAAAACGGCTTATGAAATATGGTTTGATAAGAAGCCTACTATCAAATACTTTCAAGTTTTTGGCAGCAAGTGCTACATTTTACGTGATCAAGAAAATCTGGGTAAGTTTGACACCAAAAGTGATGAAGGAATATTTTTAGGGTATGCTCTAAATAGTCGAGCATATCGGGTTCTTAATAAGAGGACCAGTGTTATTCAAGAGTCCATTAATGTAGTTATTGATGATCACTTGAATACACCTGTCTCAAGTTCAGAAAATGACAAAGTTCTTCTAATTGATAAACTAGACTCTTCATCAAGTCAACAGAACACTGAACTGAGGACTGTTAAAGATCATCCAACTAATCAGATTCTTAGAAACCCTCTCACTAGTGTGCACACTTGTAAACAACTGGAAGATATGTGTAATTACGTGTGCTTTATATCTCAAATAGAACCAGCTAACGTAAAAAAGCTCTTACTAACGAAAATTGGATTATTGCGATACAAGAAGAGCTTAATCAATTTGTTGGAAATGATATTTGGTACTTAATTCCTAGACCTAAAGATAAACATATTATTGAAACAAAGTGGATTTTCAAAAATAAGTCTGATGAACTTGGTAATATTATTAGGAACAATGCTAGGCTGGTTGTACAGGGGTACAGTCAAATTGAAGGCATCGATTATGATGAAACCTTTTCCCCAGTAGCTCATCTTGAATCAATCAGACTATTTATATCCATTGCATGCTTTAGAAAGCTCAATATATACCAAATGGATGTAAAAAAGTGTTTTCTTAAATGGCGATTTGCATGAAGAAGTGTATGTTGAACAACCAACGGGTTTTGAAGACCCTAAGAATACTAATCATGTCTACCGCCTCAAAAAGGTACTCTATGGTTTGAAACAAGCTCCTAGGGCATGGTACAAAATGTTGACTAAGTTTTTACTAAGTCATAACTTTATAATGGGAAGTGTTGATAAGACTTTGTTTGTAAATAAACATAATGATCACATTTTAATAGTGCAAATTTATGTTGATGATATTATTTAGGGATCTACCTGTGCTAACATGATTGTTGAGTTTGCAGATCTTATGAAGTCTAAGTTTGAAATGAGCATGGTTGGGGTATTGAATTATTTCCTATGGTTGCAAGTAAAACAACAACCTGATGGAATCTTTATCTATCAAACCAAATATGCTCTGAACTTAGTTAAAAAGTTTGGATTTGAGAATGGGAAAATTTTTGATACTCTTATAAGTACTTCCTTAAAACTCTCAAAGGACTCTACAGGTAAGAGTGTGGATCCTAAATTGTATCGCAGTATGATAAGTAGTTTGCTGTATTTAACTGCAAGCCGACCTGATATTGCATTTAGCGTAGGAATTTGTGTTAGATATCAATCTGACCCTAAAGAGTCACATTTAATTGCTGTTAAATGGATTATGCAATATGTTGCAAGTTCAGCAAGTCTAGTTCTTTAGTATCCACATGATACTAGTGTGCAATTAGCTGGTTACACAAATGCTGATTGGGCTAGTAATATTGATGATAGAAAATCAACCAGTGGTGATTGTTTCTATGTAGGGAACTGTTTAGTTTCTTGGTTAGGTCAGAAACAAAGTTTCGTATCGCTCTCAACTACTAAGGCTGAATACATTGCAATAGGTAATACATGTACTCAGCTTGTGTGGATGAAAAGAATGTTAAACGATTACGAAATTGCCCAAGATACTATGGTTTTATATTGTGATAATTCAAGCACAATTAATATCTCTAAAAATCCAATCCAGCATTCACGAACCAAGCATATTGACATTAGATATCACTACATTCGTGAATTACTGGAAGACAAAACAATTTCTTTGGAATACATTCCGACTGAGACTCAACTTACTGACATATTCACAAAACCGCTCGATAAAAGTAGGTTTTCTAAATTGAAATTTGATCTTGGTATGTGAAATTTGAATTGTTTATTCATGCATTCGTGTATCATAATTTATATATTTGTTATTTTAAATAATTAAAATTTTAAATTTTATGAAAAATGCATATTTTGGGCTATGCATGACCAGTCGAGTACATACTTGACCAGTCGTGGCACGACCAGTCGAGCATGTACTCGACCAGCCGTGTAGCGCGGGTTTGTGCTTTATTTGGGGGAAAAATCATTTTTTCCTCATTTTGGGCTTCTTCTCCAACGGCTCCTAGGTCGACTGGTCGAACCCATCTCCTATTTCTTTAAGGTTAGTGCTTTGTTTGTGTTTTCCTTGTAGATTCAAGTTCATAGCACTCCCTTTTTATCATTAGTGTTGTTTATTTCGAGATTCATAGTTGTTTTTGGGGTTTTCTTCTTAAAAATATGATCTAGTGAAAACCCTCTCTACTTCTTTTGTAATCTCTTCTTTCCTTGTTATCTTTGATACAAATGGAAGGTAAAACAAAAAAGAAAGGGTCTCGTGGTCCCTCTACATCCAGTTCGGCTCCTATAACAGTGCGCCACCTTTGTTCACCCGAAGATGATCCATCATATGTATGGGATATTAGGTTGTGCAATATTATTGTTGAATGACCTGTCAATGTTGATCATCTAGCTCCTTTTGATATTCTTCCCCTCCTTCAATCTATAGGATGGGATAACATACTGCATTGGGGTGAGCTGGCATACCGCTCCATTGCACAAGCTATGTATGCATGTATTACAGATTTTTCAACTGAAAATCTAACATTCACTATCTCCACTAGAGAAGGTCCAATTGAAGTGGATAGGCATCTTATTTCTGGCCTACTGGATTTACCTGTCCATGATGAGGGTATTTCCATTAGCACTTTAGTAGCTAAACCATCTGAAACTGAAAAATGTATGCTTACTTGTAACACCCCATAATTTCTATACTCGGGTATTACTATAAAGATCTAAATAATTCTATACATGAGTGACGACCCTCAAAATTTACCGTAAAATTCAACTTGAAGATGGAACCAACCACTCCACCCATCGACACTATGAACTATCTTAAGCCGGTGACGAAATCCTAGCCATAAGGCAGATCATATCTCCCTTTAAACATGCCTTGGACCACTAATATACACACTGAAGTAGAGAACCAACATTTCAATTGATATAGGCAACACCTACCAAGGATAGACATCCAAATATGACCCTTACAAAAATAAGGATGGACTAATCTTCAACCCAAAACAATTAACAAACCTTGTAAGTGGATTAGACAACTCAGATCCCACCTACGAGCGAATGGGACCCAAATAATCCACGTTCACTGATGACAAACATCTGAAATGAGGAACACGTAACCCTTAGAACTTACAACCCTTAACCTATAACCATTACTGGGTCTTCCAAGTCAAATGGACGGCCTAGATCGACTCAGACCATAAACATGGACCCCATTTTTGTATTGTCATAACAACTCATATTCAACCCTAAATCCTAACCTAATAATAGAACCTACACCACTAACAATCACTAATAGTGAACATCTAAACCTTGAACTCAACTAATATTCAACTGTAGACAAATAGTCAACTGACTGAAATAATCTAATGGTGTAGATCTCTCTATTCATCATGTGGGCCCCGCTTTTGAGCCACGTTTGTACACAGATCCGTGTGCACCCACAGTGCATGGGAAGGTGTAATTGGTCAACACGGAGTTGACCCGATAAAAATCTGAAAAATGGAAGTTCTCCCTTTTTTCCCGCCTAACGCAAATTCAAAATAGACCGCCCATCTATAGATCGAGATGACCCACCATCAGACCCCATATCGAAGATCCGAGTCGTCCATCATACTCAGAAGGGACCACTGACCCAAACCATGGTGGAAACCACCAGCGATAGTCACACCTGCGATCACGAGCTAGGGAAAAACACGACTGGCGCACGTAACTTCTAACACGGAGGAGAAAAACCACGTCATCCTGCTCTGCTGGCAGTTTCACTCACCTCAGTAACGATCGGAGCCACGTCTGCATGCTCCGTAGAAGCTGAGTCATCCGATTTCTGAAAATATCTACCCCCAGCCAAAAGGCGGAGAGAATATTTCTGTTTTGGGCTAGGAAAAATCCCAACCGTTTCACGCCATCTAGAAGGTTCTCTTGAAGGATCTCGGACGTTGAAGTTAGGGCTGTTGAGAGCCTAACAGCAAGGCAAGAAGTTGATGAGAAATTGGCGAGAAAATGGGACGGTACAAACAACTTCCGTATGGCTAACCTAATCTAACCCATGACTCTTCCTTCACTATTAGATGGACTCCACACACCTTTTACGATATATCAGGACCGTCCAAATGACTTAGATCATCGGATTAACCAATCGTTGCAAATTTTCCATGATTATGGAGTCATCTTCTCCAATTCAAATGGAAAACCTACCTTCTTAAAACGAACCCACTCACAAATCCAAGCCGCTCATCATGCGGCCCACCCCATTTAAGTTCATCAAGGATGATTATATAGACCCATGCGCACGTACAGTCGATTAAGAGAACCCTGATGATGGGTTTCTCGGCATCTCTTTCGTTAAAAATGCACTAATCCTTATTATTAGCCTTGGAAATATCTAGAAAAGGAAACGGCTATAAATAGCTGGGTTTTAGGGCGAATCCCAAGGAAAGATAAGGAAAGAAGGAAAAAAATAGAGAGTGAGAATTGGGTGCGTTTCAGCTGCCGCTTTAGGTGGAGATAACTCGGTCCGAGTTGCTGCACGTTCGGACGAGTTCGGATCCACACTCCCCTTCAACAGAAAGAGAAGAAAAGAAGAGAAAGAGAAGAGGAAAGAGAGAAAGAAGAAGGGAGAAAGGGAGAAGGAATGCGGCTGGTGTGAGTTTCAGACGTTCGTCCATAGCCAGTCCGTCTCACTGAGGGTGTCGCTCGAGTCCTCAATCCAACACGCCAGGCCTTGTTTCACCCAGCTATTATCCCCATCCTCAACAAGTAACGAAACCAAAACCCATCCTGTTTTAAAACCATGCCAAACCAGTCCGTATCCAACCCAATCTTCTGCTATGGCAGGTAGTTTCACCTCGAAACGGTGGCCGAGATCGAGCCTAGAAGATGAGTTCCTGAGTTTCGACGAACTCGGGGCTTAACGCACCACATCCGGACCCTTCCAGCAACCAAAAACTGTCCTTGGTCAGGTACCCACACCCATCCTTCCTATGTTACTTTCGGATTCAACTCACTCGGCCAATTGTGTTCCCAGTTCCCAGTCACCTCAACTCGGTCACAAGTTGAGTGACTCAGTCGCACATTCCAGGGTGAAATCCTTGATCTGCCACCGTGGCCTTGGTCGGTCTGTCTGGAGCTTGAACTCGCACTTCGAGCCGAGCCATGGTTCGCCACAACCAGCTTGTAGATGGGCTCTATTATCCTTTCATCTTTACCTTAAGAAACAGGACTGAGTTGACTCAGTGATAGTGTGTGGAAATGGTGCATCCAGGGAGGCGTTCAACTAGCTACAATAGGGGTTAATCAAACCCCATCCACCCTTCAATGGCTGAAAATAATCACCATTCGAGTATAGAAACCAACACCTAATCGATTATGAGTTGACTCGTCCAATCCCCAACCGAGTCAACTCAGTCGTGACTCACTCGAGTCTTGTAATGTATTATTCAGGGTTGTTTACAACTGAAATCCTTGAAGGATACTTTCCTTCAATCTATTTCAAATCAAATAAGTAAAAGCAATCTCGAATCACCCATAGTTCATGCATGTACAAGAATAGTAGTTGATTCTCATTACTTTGATTCAAGAACCCACCTTATAGGAGAGATCAAATCAAGAGGAACATTCATTCAAGGTGAGGAATGTCCCACATTGCTTCGTTCATTTCATTGAACTCTAAACTAGTTTTGAGCCTAATGTGTAGGAATGTTTAAGTTGTGATTTCATTCCATTGTTCATAAATCAACTATGAGTGAATGCCTAGAATTATTACTCTTGCTCATTTAAGGACTTGTATCATAGTCCATAAGACATGTTTGAGATTTCATAGTTACATATACATTCCTATCGGTTAAACATGAGGAAAGAAATCGTATTCACAATCATATTATAAATAGTAGAATTTCCCATTACACTCTACATATGCTAAATCCATTCTTCTTGAATCTAATGTGTTCTAAAGTTTAGAATAATATGTATAGTGAACAATTTCTTCTACTTTTGTTTTCTGTGATAAACATGAATGTATAATTCATTTCCTATTTCACAGAACCTATATTTATAAGATCTAGACTTAGTCTTGTGTTTTATATAGTATTTTAGAAATTGCTTGACTTTGGGTATAGTACTACTAGTGGTGATAAGAATCATGATATTGCAATACTCTAAATGAGATTATGTATGATGTTACCTTCCATAAGGAATGTTGGATGAGTTCCCTAACTACATTCCATATGTCACATTCATGGGCCCCATTGGTCCTAGAAAGGCTATTTGGAATTATATTGAACTTACATTAGAGTGCCTGACATCCTATTATAAGACCACGAGCTTGGCTATATTCATGAAGGTGACTTTGTTAATATCATGGAGTGTACTTGAGTATCATGGTGCATGACATCCACGCATGACATATGAGCTTTTTCGAGTGCTCAATGTAAGTCACACCCTGTACAATTTACTGAAGGTGCAATCCCTTCAGTGGACTCATAGAACATGTGCAATTGTGTCACTTTGGGTGCTCTCCATTTATATGAGGTTTTTTCAGGATTTTGAATACCTCCTCGGGCATACCCCGAGTACTTTTTCAGGAGATCATTCTTGAGCGCACTCACCTTCATGGCCTTTTTTAGGTAGTCTACCTACCACGGGCGGTCTTTTATTTGACAGCTGGATGTGCATCCCCAGATCTGTGACTTGAGCATACATTCATACATCCATACATTTACATTTAAATTCACATTATCCTCAATAGGATTGAATTTGTCTGGTTTAAACTATTTTGGAATGATATGATATGCATGAATCTTTGTGGGAAATTTCCACTGAGTTTTCACTCACCCAATCGTGTGGTTGCACCAAATAGACACAGGTATGATGAACAGGTGGAGACCACTATGACGAGATTCCAGGGACGACTGAGGTGGAGTTGGCGAGGAAGAGCTCTATGTGGATGTTTTTGAGCTATTGGAGCTCAACCGATACTTTAGGATTTACTTACTTTCATATTCCAGACTATCTGTTTTGTTTGAGTTGTAAAAATATTTCCCCTGTTGTGGGATTTCATTTGATCTCATGTACATGTATTAAACTTCCTTTCGTTACTCTTGATATGGCTTATGTAGTGATTGTTTTACTTCATGCTTTAAAATTTATTCTTAATTAGATGTACAATGGTCCATTTTATAACGTAATGCTTGGGTTCTCAATGAGGATCGACTATCCTAGGGTTTTGAGAACCAGGGTGTTACATTACTAAAGATTTATCCATATAGATGCGAAATAGAATACTGCTGGTAATGCGCTTGCCTCAAAGTATTTGTTACCCAGATACAGAGTCCTTCATAGGATATTCATTTCGAATGTCTTTCCTCATTCTGGTAACAAAACCGAACTAACTACATTTATGGTTCACATTCTTCATTCCATCATCTCTAGTACATCTATATGTCTTCCTTGATTTGTCATTGCATCATTCAATTCTGTCTCCATCCAGGACACAGTGACATCCCTTTCACCTATCTTAAGACTGTGTTGGCCACCCATAGTTTAGTGGCAATGCCTGTTGGGGAAGCTCCAATTCACCACCTACCATTCAATAACTCCAATATTAACAAGATGAATTTGAGGTTGGCCCCAGGCCAAGTTAATGTGGGAGCTAGTGGAGTTGATGTCATAGATGCAGAAGAAGGTGATTTACCTCCAGATGACATCAACATGGATCATATTTTTGATGAGATCGAATCTGATTCGGCAGATGATCCTGATTATCAGCCATCTGACTTTCATGCGCGGTTGCGCTCACTCGAGGAGAAGCTAAAAAATATGAATGTGTCCCATGATATGCAATTCAAATATATGCGCAAGTATCTGAAGCGCATTAACAAGGGACTTCATCAGATTGACCCTTCCATACATGTTCCTTCGTCAGGTTCTGATTAGTTTTTGTTTATGTGGTTTGTAATAACTCTTATGATACTTGGTTTTTGGTTTGGATGTTTTGAGGATTAAACTTTGTTGTACTTGATTAAACTTGGTTGAACATGCTTGCTTATAACTTTGGTTATCTTAATTATCTAAATCATATACTTTCTTCTTCCTCATTACTCTTCTTATTCATCTTTATTGATCTACTTCCTGTTCGATGTATTGATTCCTTCCTTTGTCATATTGTGACAAAATGGGGGAGAATTTTATCATGCTTATGCTTGTGATATGTGGGATGTGGCATGTGGCATGTGGATTATGGATAAGTAATTCCTTTTATTATATTTTTTTTTTTGGTAAGGGGGAGTAAGTAAGGGGGAGTATTGTTGGGGGAGTTGATGCTAATGTGAATTATGTTGACTTGTTTATAACTGGTGCATGATTCTGTGACCAGGTTGTAACTAGGTTTATATTGATAGTTGGTACATGATTCTTATTTGAGCATATTATGCCTATTTTTAATAAAGTGTGTTTTGTAACTAATTTGACAAAGGGGGAGATTGTAAATGTTATGTTTTCTAGCTCCTATGATTGTCAAATTTTGTAGTGTCAAAACCTCTTGGAATCTGTGCCTTGTGTAGCGCATCTACATATTCAAGATTGTGCTTCTCATGTACAAGAACAATGGTGCAATGTCTCGAAAAAATCTGTACAAAGACCCGAGTATCACCTCAGACAGAAATCACTGAGGACTGAATTCTTTAGAATTTAGGTGAAGTTCAATTAAGTACTAAACTGATTTAATCGGTGGATTAGCTTGAACCACTATCTATACAGATGGTAAGACCCAAAACCATTAGAATCCCTAACTCAACATTACCTAAAAACCTAGGAGCTATCTCAAAACCCAGTTGCTCTCGGGAGCACATTAAAACTCCGTATCGGACCTGGACCGCGCGTCGAAAGTCCGATGACCACAAAACTATAAGGTTACGACCACCTTACTGGGCTTGATAACCATCGCAGGAATCGAGCCCAAATAGTGTCCCAAAATGCACAACTTGAGCCCTGAGCAAAGTGTGTGAGAAACACGAATATCTTTAGAAAGTGAATCAAAACTTAAGTGATTTGGACTGTTCGCTTGCGGGCGAAATTGAAGTCTTCAAACTGTTAGATTCTGACCAAACTTTACCCATGAATCAGGGAAATTTTCCTACTCTTATCCGTATACTTGTGGCCCTGATCGAGTTACAACGATCGTTGAAGAGATACAGGTCCGTCACGGTTGATCGACCTATCCAAATGCGCTGAAATCGCATCCTGGCCTAGATCCATTGCTAGGGGACTTACCCTGTGCCGTATACGAACAATGGAGCTCCAGATGAGTCCTGTTGGCCCGAAACAGTCGCCTTTTGGCTATAACCTAAGTATACCATGGCCCTGAGGCCATTTACATCACTATTGAGCCTATATAAGGCCCTTAAACCACCCCTTCTCTCCCTCATACGAATTTTCTAAAAACCCTAGGAGAGAGAGAGAGAGAGAGAGAGAGAGAGAGAAAGGAGAGAAAAGAGGAAGGGAGGAAGAAGGATACTTGGAGATTGTTGGTGGGATCCTTTCCCACAACTCCACACACCGAATCGCCTCTCTACTACGCTACTCAACTTGTTTCGACTGTGATTTGGGTAAGAAATCCTAACTCTAATCTCATTTTAGGAATCCAAATAAAGGAATCAACTAAATAGCTAACCTATTTCGTGATTTAGGTAGTTGTTGTGCCGTAGACGGGAACGTAGTGAACGAACCGAGTTCGTAATGGGCGTACCGACGAAAGGTGCGGACTATAAACGTTTAGTTTATGGTTTTCAAGGTTTTCAATGTCAGCAATGATTTATGTCTAACTTGATTGCTGCCATATGATCTTAGTTATGATGTATTTGATAGATTATACATGTGTGTGAACTATGTGAATATATTATGCGTTTCATGTATTTGTTGAAATGTTCGAATGAATATGAAATCATGATTTGTACTTGCTCTGACTATTAACCTAGAATACATGATTGTTGTATGTATGACAACTCCTTTTGTGAAAGGATTTGCCATAATATATGCTTTAACTAATTTAGTTCATGTATGAAGTAATGTGTAGGCCAAGTGTTTGATAAAATGTATGAATGAGTAATTGTTTGATGAATTGCATTTATTAAGGGTGCTGATATGAGATTCTCAACTACCTTAGCTATATGTGTAAATTCCTTCATGTAACTTTAATTACAACTAAGTGATTTATGTAGAAAATGCATATTATAATAACATGTTTTATGTGTTTGATAAAATGCTCAAACAAGATTCGTGTTTGAATTGTTTGTTAAATGCTATTATGATTATCACATGTTACTACCTATTACGTTTGAGTGTGATTGGGACTAGTACGTAGTCTTGGCAATCGGTAACAGCTTCCAATCGAGTGGCTAAACTAGTCTCGCCACAAGGGATACGTTCGATAAATCTGAGTCGTACAGTGATTATCAATAGTGGTTAGGCCACATGGAGTGCTTATGTGCTCCATGTCAATTGATTTAGCGTGTGCTCGTACAAATCGAACTTGTCAAATAACTTGATTGGCTTAATGTGTGTTTATCATGTATGGACGTTACTGCTTGAATCTAAGGTACCGCTTACCGATGTGACAACCCATTTCAACCATCGTATCATAATCCGCTAAGACTCATGAGCCGGGAATGGTGGTGTATGGGACACCGTGGTCGAGCTGTCGGCCTACGCTGGGGTGATGAGACTCCCCATAGTGACCAGTGAGTAACCCAAACTCATGAGCAGAATATGGTGGTGTATGGGACACTGTATTCGAGCTATTGCCCTACATTAAGGTGATGAGCCTCCCATAGTGACCTCGAGTATAATCAATTGAACTTACATGTCTATTACTTACATTAGGGGTAATGCCTTACAACTTGCCTATCATATGTGATTAACTAGGACTGACGACCCTAGATAGATCTTTGTTTTGGTTAATGATATAAAGGGAGGTACTTTAGCTTTCTGAATCTGTTGTATGAATAAACTTAATTAAGAACTGGGCTAACACGACCATGCATCACATTGCATATGCTTTGGCGAGGAAGCGCATGTTTAGGGAGTTTGTCATGCACGACCGTGAGATGAAGTCTCTGTGGGAGTGCAGGAGAGGGCATGCATCATTATAGCATGCCATTTCTGCATTAATAAGAGTACTTAAGATATGATTGTTGTACTGCTTTATCATTACAGCTTGACTGAATTGATAACATGTTAACCTTTACCTTACAGTACCACTAAGTTGATCACTCCCACTCTGGGACGGTGTTTTAAAACACCAACCAGACCCTAATTTAGATGCAGGTTATGGCGAGGCTTACGCGATGGAGCCGGACTTCTTTGATGAGGAGGAGTTCTCCTACGTGCAGCTCTCTGGCAGGTCTGTGTAGACCTAGAGCTGCATCGCCAGGATTACAGGGCTATGGGATAGTTGGACACTTTATGGTTTACTATTTTGTAAATTTTGGAAACAATACATGTAAACATTCAGCCCAGTTACATCATCATACTCTGAAGGCAGATAACTGCTTACTTATTCCAATACATATATTTTAATCTTCCACTTGCCAAATTACATTATCTCTGGAGTATGATATGTTATTTTAATGTAGTCCCACTCATGTTTAATGCACTAATATGGATAACATTTAAACATCATTATCTATGTTGCATAAGTGATGCGTTGGATCTCGGGAGTTGGGCTTTGCATGACCCTCAAAATTCGGGGCGTAATAAATTGTCATTACCTCAAGAACTTCTAGTGCAAGATTACATGTTTGCAAGATCACATGTCCTCCCATGCCGGTCTTCCTCTTCATCTTCTTTCTCCGTGATTCCTTCCCTTTCTCTCCATCTTGATTCTTCTTCCTTCTTCTGCTACAGGTCCAGCGGAAATACTGGACGACCGGGACCGACCCGATCCGTACACATTAGTACGGTTTGGTGAGGTGCAAAGGCAGCACCTCTTCCTTTCTTCTTCTCCTTTTTCCTCTCATCTTCTTCTCTTTCTTCTTTTTGTTGAGATGTCTAAGAGGAGCTGGACTCAAGCACACACAATTCCCTAATCTGCCCTGAACCCGACAGAAGCAGTGAAGAAGAAGGTGGCTCCAATGGCGGATTGAAGTTCGATGGACCTTTCCTCATTCTACCCTTATGGACGACTCTGAATCGATCCTACAGTGCTTCTGGACTATATATTTCAAAGCTCTAGATCCCTTTCCCTAGTGGGTTCGAGCCTTGAAGGTATTTAGGTGATATCCTCTTGTGGCAGCCACAAGAGGAGAAGAATGACTCTCCTCTCATAGCTTAGGGTTTCAGCCCTTAAAAGTGTAAGTATTAAATGTATGAGATGCTCTGCAATGGACGGTTCGGATGATGTTTGCCTAAAACAATTTCGGAAAGCACTAGAAACCGAATCTTTACATTTTTAGAATGGTTATGCTAGCTGGCTCACTGTTAGAGATGGATGAACGGTCAGCAATCCCCCTTATCAACGGCTAGGATGAGAGAAAACTCTCTCCTGGATTTCCAGCGTGGAGGAAGGATGCGATTTCCATTTTGGAATATGCCGAGCGCACCTCTACTTGCATTGAATATCGTGCTCACGCACGCATGCTCCCACACGTGAAATTTATGGGGTTTTGATTGGCCACACGTTAGGAGCATGATGGACGGTTTGGATCCCTTAGGGGTTCATCGATGGAGGGCCGCAAGCATCCCAACGGACGTTGTCCATTAGTGTATTCTGCTGGCAGAAATGACAGAAAGAGAGAGAAATTCCCTCTTTTTCAAGTAGTATCGGGTCAATACTACATTGACCAAACCATTAGTCTGGTACACCGCGCGTGTACACATCTTGTGTATGCACATCACCTATGGTGGGGTCCACAGTGATGCATGGTACGATCTATACCATCAATCGCATGTTTCTCGTCCTATTCGGGCATCTGTCCATTTATCAGGCAATTCTAGAGATTAGGTGGGCTATACTTTCAACTTTTAAGTCCTAGGTGTGGATTTGTTTATTCATGCTTCGAAAACTAAGGTGGATGGTCGGATTGATCCTAATTCAGTCTAGAATGGTTCCATAATCAAGAGCTAGTTGAGGTGCATTTAAATAGTCAATTTCGCATAGTTCTTTAGTCATTTAATTCGCAAACTATGGTGCATTTCTCCATCTAACCATTTGATCAAGTTATTTCGAGCAAATGTGTATTCTTGTAGTTGTATGCTCAAATACAATATTTGCTCCAGTAAGCAATGGCCAGGTGGCCGGATCTAAGGATGAAATTTACTTCAACTGATCAACAAAATGCTAGGACAAAGGTGAATGTCTATTTATTTGGATTTGTGTTTATAATAATCCAAGTCTTCTTGGTAATACCCGAGTATTGAAAGTAAGGGTTGTTACTTGGGCCATCCACGTGGACCCACATGATATATCCGTTACATCCACCACCGTCTAGCAATGGACGGTGGGGTCTCATAATGTAAGTGTTATATCCTCAACGTCCAGAGGACGTGGGACACTACCATGAGGTTTATCTACACCGTCTAGCTTGTTGGACGGTGAAACCCACCTGCTGCAATCATGTCAGAAAGTTCCGTGGGATTCCACCACAATGTATGGGCTGTAATCAACTCTGTCCATCGGACAGGCCCACTTTGATATATGTGTTATATCCAAACCGTCCATCCGAATGGTGTAGATGGTGCAGACCGTCGATGTGGCCCATTTAATGTATATAAGGCTTATTGGTGCGACCCATTGATGCAGCCCACTTGTTGTATTTGAGGCTCATGGGTTGCGGCCCATTATGATGTACCAGGGCCCCTAGGTCGTGGCCATTGTGATGTATTTTCGGCCCATATGGCGTGGCCATTGTGATGTTTTTGTAGCCCAATTAATGAGGCCAATTATGATGTACATTAGGCCCATGGGTTGTGGCCCGTGTGGTGTATCTGAGGCCCATGTACAAGGCCTACCTGTTGTGTATATGAGGCCCATGAGTGAGGCCCATTGTGATGTGTTTGAGGCCCATGTGATGCGACCCATTGAGATACATTTTCGGCCCATATGTCGTGGCCCATTTTGATGTATTTTCGGCCCATATGTCGTGGCCCATTTTGATGTATTTCTGGTCCATATGACGAGGCCCATTGTGATGTATTCCGGCCCATTGTGATGTATATTAAGCCCTTGTGTGGGGCCATGGGCCCACTTTATGTTTGACTTTATACGGGCCACTCCTTGGGAGCAATGATTGGTTAAATGTCCACATTAATGGGTAATGATGGTTAAATGTCCACATTGTGACCTTCCCTTAGGGCCTTTGTTAGGTCGATTATCGAGGCCGATTGTCGAGGCTGATTCCGATTGACGAGACCGATTCCAATTATCGAGGTCGATTCCAATTGTCGAGGTCGATTCTAATTGACGAGGCTGATTCCGATTATCGAGGCCGATTCCGATTGTCGAGGCCGATTCTGATTGTCGAGGCCAATTTTGATTATCGAGGCCAATTGCCTAGGCCAACTCTAATTGTCGTGGCAGATTACCGATTCTGATTATCGAGGCCGATTATCGATCGATTCCGATTGTCGTGGCCGATTGCCGATTAGTGATCAAGGTCGATTATCGTGACCGATTGCTGATTTCGATTGTCGTGGCCGATTGTTGATTCAATTATTGAGGCCGATTCCGATTGTCGAGGCCGATTTCGATTGTCGAGGCCGATTCTGATTATCGAGGCGATTGCTAAGGCCGATTCTGATTACCAATTCTGATTGTTGAGGACAATTCCGATTGTCGAGGCCGATTATCAAGTTGATTGTATAGGCTGGTCATCGATGCCGATTGTCGATACCGATTATGAGTATGTGACAGCATAACATCATGTACATGCCCATACGCATCATCTGCATGTTTATTATGAGATGTGGTTGACTATTGCATATGTCATTGGGCAGGTTGTTATGAGACTCCCTCATAGGTGGAGATTGTCTCACATGAGTGCATGTATGCGGAAGATTGATGCATGATTGGATTGTATAACTCATGCATCTTACATTGTGTGTTGTGATTATTGTATGCCCTAGCGACATCAAGGCCGTAGCCTCTACAGGCATATCGTGGATGGCCAGATGGGAGACCAAAAATCTGTTACTGGCATCAGGCAACTATACATGGCCCTGGGTGAAAATCCCTAAACCCTCTTGGTACCAAAGGACGCCCCAACATCTAGACCGAGTGGATATATATGAGCATATGAGGGCCGTATACCAATAGGTCACGTCTCTCACTTTGTCGTGGTCGGTTGGGAAGGGGTATGGCCTTACTCGCCTAAGGGAGTAGGCATAGCTAGGCTGAGTCTGACCAGCTTGAGGAATGGGTCCGCTATTGACCTGATATTGGTAGGAGAATAGTGAGGTCTCTTCCACTTATCCAGTTGTGCGCTTGATGGGGCGGCAGGTGGCATAGAGTGTACTAGACCCCGGTGATGATCCCAGAGATGTACAGTACTGTAACATCTCGAAAAAATCAGTACGAGGACCCGAGTACCACCTAAGGACCGTATCCTATTGTAATTTAGGAAGAAATTAGTTAAGTACTAAACTAAATAATCGGTGGATTAAGCTCGGACCACCATTTCCACAAATGAGAAGACCTAAAACCATTAATACCACTGACTCAATGTCACTTAAAGACCTAGGAAAAATTCCAAGAGCCTGTTGTTCTTGGGTGTACATAGAAACTCTGTATCGGACCTAGACCGCACGTCGACGGTCCGATAACCAGGAAACTATAGGATTATGTCTGTCCTACTGGGCTTGACAACCATCGCAGGAATCAAGCTCAGATACTGTCCAGAAATGCACAACTTGAGCCCCGAGTGAAGTGTATGAGAAATGCGAATATCTTTAGAAAATGTAATGAAACTTAAGTGAATTGGGTCATTCGCTCACACGCGAAATTGAGGATTTCGGACCATCAGTTTCTGACCTATAATGCCCCGAAAATTGGGGGTCGAGGAAAGCTCAACTCCCTAGTTCCAACGCATCACTTATGCAACATAGATAATGATGATTAAATGTTGTCCATATTAGTGCATTAAACATGAGTGAGATTATACTAAATCAGCATATCATACTCCAAAGATAATTAAGTTAAGCAAGCGGAAGACTAAGATAGGTATATAATGTATATAAGTGTTTCTCAATCCCCAGAGTATGAGTATGTTACCAGGTTGAATATATACATGTATTATCCAAAATTTACAAAGTACAAAAATGTAAATGTCCAACTAATCCTTATAGCCCCTGAAATCCTGTTGATTAGTACATGGTGTACATAGACCCGCCTGATAGCTGGACATAGGAGAATTCCTCCGCCTGGTCTATGAAATCCCAATCAGCAGCGTAGACATCGTCGCCACCTGCATCTACAGCAGAGTCTGGTTGATGTTTTAAAACACCGTCCCAGAGTGAGAGTGAGTGATCAACTCAGTGGTACTATAAGGCAAAGGTTAACATGTTATCAATTCAATTAAATAGTAATGATAAAATGGTACAACAGTCATGTCCTAAGTACTCTTGTTAGTGCAGAAATGATATGTTGTAATGATGCATGCCCGCGCCTGCGCTCCCTCAGCGACATCATCTCACGATCGTGCATGGTAAACTCCCTAAACGTGTGCTTCCTCGCCAAAGCACAGGCAATGCGGTGCATGATCGTGTTAGCCAAGTAATTATTTAGGCGTATTCATATAGCAGATTCGGGAAGCTAAGGTACCTCCCTTTATACCATTTACCCAAACGATGATCCATCTTGGGTCGTCAATCCTACTTAATAACATACGATAGGCAAGTTATAGGGCAAAATCACCCCTGATTGAAAAGCAGTGGATAGGCAAGTTCAGGTCACTACGGAAAAGCTCGTTACCTCAGCGTAGGCCTAATTTATACTCGAGGTCACTATGGGAGGCTTGTCACCTGAACATAGGCCGACAGCTCGAATACAGTGTCCCATACACCACCATATTCGGTTCACGAGTTTGGGTTGGTCACTAGTCACTACGGGGAGGTTCGTCACCCCAACATAGGTCGATAACTTGACCACAGTGTCCCATACACCACCATGCCCGACTCATGAGTCATAGCGGATTGTGGTACCTTGGTTAAAACAGGCTTTACATTGGTAAGTGGTACCTTAGATTCAAGCAGTAGCGTCCATACATGGTAAACACACAATAGGCCAATCGGGTTATTTGACAAGTTCGATTGGTACGAGCGCACACTGAATTAATCTCTATTATGTGTATCGTTTGAACAAAGTTCTCTATGGTCTCAAACAAGCTCCACGCGCTTGGTATGAGCAATTGATAAAATTTCTTTTGGACCATAAATTTCACAGAGGAAGTGTAGATAAAACATTGTTCACTCAAACAACAAAGGGCTCACTGCTTATTGCACAAATTTATGTCGACGATATAGTCTTCGGTTCAACGTGTGAAGATGTTGCTCTCAAATTTTCCAACCTCATGAAATCTGAATTTGAAATGAGTATGGTTGGTGAATTAAACTTCTTCCTAGGATTATAGGTTAAGCAGCTATATGATGGTATCTTCATCTGTCAAACCAAGTATGCAAACGATTTGGTGAAAAGGTTTGGTCTCGAATCTGGTCGCTCTTATCACACTCCCATGAGCACCACACTCAAACTTTCCAAAGATATAAATGGCAAGAGTGTGGATCAACATCTCTACCAAAGTATGATAGGCAGCCTACTATATCTCACTGTTAGTCATCCTGATATCTTCTTTAGTGTGGGAGTATGTGCTCGATATCAGGTAGATCCTAAGGAATCTCACCTAACAGCCGTTAAGAGGATCATTAAATACATAGCAGAAACTACCTCCTTTGGACTGTGGTATCCATTTGAAACATCCACCATCATCGTTGGATACTCTGATGCCGACTGGGCAGGAAATTTGGATGATCAAAAATCAATAAGCGGAGGATGCTTTTATGTTGGAAACTGTCTAGTCTCCTGGCAGAGTAAGAAGCAAAACTCAATATCATTATCCACTGCTGAGGCTGAATACATTGTCGTTGGAAGTTGCTGTGCACAACTCTTTTGGATGAAACAGATGTTATTGGACTATGGGATCGAACAACCCACGATGAGTCTTTTCTGTGATAACATAAGCACAATCAACATTTCAAAGAATCTTGTCCAACATTCTCGGACCAAGCACATTGACATTCGTCATCATTTTATCCAAGAACTTGTTGAAAACAAGATTATTACATTGGACTATGTTTCCATAGAAAAGTAGCTCGCAGATATCCTCACCAAACCTCTTGATATAAATAGGTTTAGTGACCTTCAAAAATCCATTGGAGTATGCACTCATTAAAAAATTATCCCAGTGAACATAAGCCACATAAGTAAATCTTCACACTGAGACATTCATGGTTAAGTGTCAGGCACAAGTCTAAACCTCTTATATTAACCATGTCAGTTTTGGGATGCCAGATTATAACATTCTCGATATTATCTGAACTGTGTCGATATCATCGAAATTTACAGTTCGATGATATTGATATTTGACATCAATGCAATCGACGGTTCTTGGGAATGCAACGCTTTAACTTCCAGTCTTTCCCAACAGATGGACTACATTCAATAGATATTTGTTTTTCCAACAACCAGCAGCATAATTCTTGATAAAAGTCATGATGATGCTATCGATAACTGATCGATGTAATCGATGAACCTGCTATATTAAGAGAAGACTGCATTCGACTTCAAACTCATTCCTTCGCTTCTCTCACCCTTACCAGTCTCTCATATCTATAAATCATGATCAAGGGGAAAGGTAAGTCTTCTCTTCACTCTTTGTAATCAAAGAACATGCAATCAGAATCCAGTAGGCATCAACCTATGAAAGACAGTCCATTCACCATTGTTGAACGTCTAGTGCTCAATAGTGCCATAGAGCCTTTTGGAGTGGACCTACTTTTGGAAGTAATTGGTTGGCAGAATATTTTAAATCTTGGAGGATCATATCAACTGGGTGTGATCCAAGAATTCTTCAACCACTGTCGTGTCATGAGTAATGATCCCCCCAGCATTCATTGTGGCTCACCTTCTAGATCTCGATTTCACTAGAATCCCAGTGACACACAAGAATCTCAATAGTTTGGGTGTGTGGGGAGAAATAACTCGTGCATTGTGTCAAGCCACTACTGTTCCGTGAAATGATGAAAATTTGTTGCACATAAACTTCTTGGACCCACTTTCAAAATTCTTCATAGCATTTTTGGGTCTAATGTATATCCCTGTGATGTCAAAGGTAATCATCTCCCTTCGTTTGTGATAAACATGCTATACGATGTATATCAACAAAACCAAGTGTGTCTGTCGACCCTCCTACTCAAGCAAGTCATTCGTGTCATCCAAGGAAATCATAGGGAGACACTGACCTTTCCAATGCTCATATGCAAACTAGCACATCATGCGGGGCTTCCTGCCAAATCTGATGTTGTGTATCCTTAAGCATGGTTTAATAGAAATGCAGTTCTGGAGGCCCAACGGTTGTGTCTCTCTTCGTCTCTCCCCAGGCATAGCCTTCCCATATCACGGGCTATCCAACATGCTCAACCATCGTTTCGGCCTACACATGGTGGGTCTAATCGCACACCGATGGTTAGCCCAGAGTCGATCAGAAAATGTCATTCTCATCATCTAGAACGAAACCTACTGAACGGGATGGCTGGGATGGAGGAACGTCTTTACAATTGTGAGAGGCGACTCACCGTGATTGAAGAGAAGGTCGACGCTCTCCAACAAACCAGCCAGCAGGTAGTAGATTTGCTCACACATGGCGATCCTCGGGGACGGTAGGAGCTGACTGGGAAAAGTTCTATGTTGCTGCGGTTTTTCATAGTTTTTTTTTTTTTTTTTGGGTGCCCATGGATAGGGGCTATTTTTTTAAACTGTTAATCTACTACCAATCTGAGGCAGTATAGGTTTTGGATATTTTGTATATGGCTGAATGTAATTATCATATTTACTGTCGTAATTAAGTTTCAGATCCCCTAGTTTATCTGATATGGAATGCATGTGATGTTTTTACTGATTATTCTCTCTGCTTTTATCAATGTTTTATCTAATCTGATATGCATCCATACTGTCTGAAAATGATGTATGCTTAAAACTGGTTTAATCTTTATACATCTATATCTGTTGGTTCTCCCAAATATTTCAAATATTTCAAACTTCAGTCAATATCAACTGCTATATCTTTGTCAATGACTGACAAAAAGGAGGAGAACAATTCAAACTCTCCGAACGAAAAATTGTATATCTGCTTGAATGGTGTTGCAGGTGTTAGGGGGAGCAGTTGCCTCATGATAAGGGGAGTTTGCAGTCAGGGGGAGCAGATACTAGGTTGTGTACATGTTTGAACTAGAAATTGTAAAATTGTGTAAAATGCATGTACACACAATTTACAATGTGTTTGTCTAGATACAGTTCTAGGGTGTTTTGGTATTTTGTCACGTAATTGAAAAAGGGGGAGATTGAAAGTGCCCTGGTTTGTTAATTAGCGTGAGTGCTGAGTCAGTTAGACTGTAGAACCTAATAGGAAGATCAACTCAAGCATCTACCTCAACTAGGATGTGTGCAAGCTCACCACAGGTAAATCTAACCCTCACATCCCATGTCCCAAAACACCAAGTAAATAAAACCCTTAAAACAAATAGAACATCATAGAGTTTTTAAGTTAAGAAAACTTTTTTCAAAATAAGAAAATTCTCTAAGTTTTCTTGCTTTGTCAATTTTATCGATACACATCTCGATATGATCGACCTGCGCTATCGATGTCCTCGATACTTAAACGATATCATCGATATGAGGATAAAATACGTCCAGCAACCACATACTCATCTGGACAAAATTACCGATGCATGGATATACTATCAATATCATTGATATTCAAATCTCGAGCCCAGCGAAGGTGTATCGATAACATCGACGGGCAGATCTGCAGCGCCCCTGTTTTTCCTTAAGAATATCATATGTGCATCGATATATCGAAGCCTCCTCGATACCATCGAAATTCAAATCTCGATGATATCGGAAGGCTCTCAATGATATCGGTCATGGGCGCCAAGTTCTTCTAGCAAAATATTTCCGAATTGTTTATCTACGATCGAGGGTCACTCGATAGAATCGATATTCAAATATCGAAGATATCGTTGCTATATTGATTGCATCAAACAGGGACAGAAACTGTCCAGCAACCTTAATGGAAAATCTTTTAGATTTATCTATGCATCGACACAGCTATCGATATCATCAACATTCAAATTCCGATGATCTCGAAGGTCCCTCGATCATTCTTGTAAACCTGAAATATTTCAAGTTCAGTCTTTCTCATTTTCAAATGTCGATGAATCGACACTATAACGATTGAATCGGAGTTCGAAATACGATGACATCGACACCTGTTTCGATTTTATCGACCAGCTGGCAAGAGGTTTCAAAAGCGTATGACATTTGAGTTTGTGTCATCGAGCAAACCATCGATGCTATCGAGAGTATACGCTCGATGATATCAAACCCACTCGATGAGATTGAACTTTGTCATAAATGTGACCGTTTTATATCCATTGGAACCTTTTGCTTATATAAAGAGGACTTCTTTATTGATGCTAGTAGAGAAAGAAGAGAGTGCTTTTGAGTGTTTTGCCTTAGATCATATACCCAAATCCCTTTCTCTCAAGGAAGTTCATCCTCCAATCCACCCTCATCATTGATATTCAATAGAGTGGATTGGGAAATGAACTTCCGCATTCAAAGATCCTCCACCTACTACCTTAATGGCAAATCATTAAGCTGAGATGCCTTGAATGCATAATCGGAATCACTCTATCTTCCTTATAAGAAAACTTTTTATAGAGTAGGATTCCGTTTTAACCATGACCCTACCCGAAGCCTCGTATTGGTACATCATCTGCGTGCGGATCAAGGAAGCCGAAGATTTTTCATCAACAAGGAGGAGATATGTAACATCCCAGATTTTTGCCAACCTGGGATTAGACGTCCTTAGGCAATGGGTCGATCCTAATACCTTATTAACTTGTCAAAACTCAGTCCCAAAGGCTAAAATCGCTTGTGAACCCATTTCTTTCACAAATCCCACCCTTCACCACCTTGTTCTTTAAATTTTTCTAAGTACTTTCACCCTAGACACTATCTTAAACTAGCTAAGTAGTATAACTTGGATCACTTTATATACAAACTAGAAAGGCCCAGGTACCACCTCAGATAGAAATTACTCAGGACTAAATCCTTTAGAAATTAGGCGAGGATTAGCCAGTGTGAAACTAGAGTACATGTGAAATTAGCACCAATCACTTTTAATACGATCTGCAAGACCCAAAACTTATAGAATCATTGACGCTAGGGTACCCCAAAATCTAGGATCAATCTCATTACCCGTCTGCTCTCGGGAGCATCACAAAACTCTATATCAGATCTGGACTGCACGTCGGAAGTCCAATGAACACGAAGTTAAGGAATTAGGACCGCCTTGTTGGGCTTGACAACCATCTCGAAAATTAAATCCGGATAGTGTCCCAGTGTAATTCGCTTGAGTCCGTAACGAGGTGTGTGAAAACACTTGATTTTCTTTACAAATAAATATCTCAAATAGTAATCTGACACCTCTCGCTTGTGGATTAGTTTTAAGCAACCAGACCGTCAGAATCAGACCAAATTACACCTCGGATCAAGAGAAATTTCATAAACATATCCATGTACTCAGAATCTCCGATCGAGATCCACTGACCGTTGAACTGATACTGGTCCGCCATTTGCGATTTGGAATCCCGACTGAAATGAAAACTTAACTAAACGTAAATCCAGTGTTAGTGAGCTTAAGTCCGACCTTTGGCTCAAGGAGACCCGTCAGAAGTCCTCCGTTGAGTTGGAACAGGTCTGCTTTGGTTATAACATAAGTATACTTTGACCTGGAGTCTATTTCGGTGAGTTTTTAGGCTATATAAGGACCTTAAACCCTCTCTCATTGCAGCCATACAAATTTGAGAAAAGCCCTAGGAAGAGAGAGAGAAAGAGTGAGAGAAGTGGGAGAATCTCCCAACTGCTATTCCCTGCCACTACACAAGCTGCACCACCCCATTCTCATCGCTTTCCCGGCGAGTCCAACTTCGTTTCTAGGTAAAAAACCCTAACCCTAATCTGTTTTGGGTTTGTATAGGTTGTAGGTTATGAAATAGCTAACCTATTTCGTTCTATAGGTTACTAAACTGCCGTATACGAAAGCTTAGCAAACCTATTGGATTCGTTACGATTCTACGATAAAAGGTGCGAACTTTAGGTGTATAGGTTATGGTTTTCAACGCTTTCAATGTCAGATAATAATAGATTCATGATCTGTATGCAGTTGCACATGTACAAAGTGCTGTCTGTTTTTCGTTTCGATTAAAGATGAAGAATATGGAATTTTACATACTCTAGGTATCTGTAGAAAGTACCGTATACGTATAAATTTTGGAAATGTGTTTGCCATGATTATTTGTTGAATTAATATATTATATATGGATAAAATACTTGTTTGGCGAAAGGGTTCGCCCTAATACATGTTTTTGCTAATATACACTATGTATGTTAAAATAGTGTATTCTAAGTGTTTATGAAAATGACCGAATGAGTATAGAATTCTCATTCGTGCTCGCCATGACTAATTGTCATGGATTTCTGATTGTTGTTTGGCGATACCCCTTTGACGAAAGTATTTGCCCTAAATCACGCCACGGCCAATATACACTACTTATATTAAAATGTGTGGCCCAAGTGTTTGTGGAAATGACTGAATGAATATGGAACTTGGATTCCTGCTTGCCATGACTATCTGTCATGGGTGTACGCGTGTTATGATTGGGGCAACTCCCTAGTGAAAGGATTTGGCCTAATGCCTATGTGATCAACATATGTCATGTATGTTGATGTATGTATTTTAAAGTGTTTGTTGAAATGTCTGAATGAGTAATAGTTAGTAAATTGAAATGTTTAAGGGTGTTGAGATATGATTCTCAACTTCTTTAACTATGTGTATGATTTCTTTAAATATCTGTGTGATTAGGAATTGAATATGTACAAACTAATGCCTATATTGTACTTCATAACATGCTCAATTGATTGTATGATTTTATCTATGTAATGCATATGTTTAAATTCATGTTTACGTTGTATGATCCGTCATGGGTGATGGGGGAGTGGAGCAACGAGTGCGTGCAACAGCCCTGACAACCCTAAACGGATAATATCAGTCTTTACTTGTATGATTTGAATTTTGATCCATTATTGCTTTAAATATCTGAAATTGAATGTGATTGGGGCTATTGTATAATCCAGGCAGTCGGTAACGGGATCGAATTCGTGGCTGAGTTTCAGTTGCCACGTGAGATGTGTTCTACGAATCCGAGTTGTACTTCGGTTGGCGATAGTGGTTGGCCACACGAAGTGCTCATGCGCTTCATATCGTTCAACTTATTGTGTGCTCGAGCTAGCCGAGCTCGTCAAGCAACCCGATCTGTTTATGTATGTTCACCATGTTTGGACGCTACTGCTTGAACCTAGGGTACCAAACTTACCAGTGAAATCCCTTTTAACCATAGTACCTCGATCCGCTAAGACTCATGAGTCAGGCATGGTGGTATGGGACACCGTGGTCGACCTGTCGGCCTACGCTGGGGCACGTGCCTCCCCGTAGTAACCAGTGAGCAACCACACTCGTGAGCCGATTATGATGGCATGAGACACTATATTCGTGCTGTCGGCCTACATTGATAAGGTGATGGGGGAGTGGTGCAACGAATGCGAGCAACAACCCTGACAGCCCTTTGTAGTAACCTCGAGCATACTCTGAATTGCGGTGAGGCGACGAGTTTTGCCGCAGTATATAGAGTATGAAACTAGGCCTGTATCTGTATAGTGATGAATCGTTAAAAAGGTGATGGGGGAGTGGTGTATCCTTTGTGCGTAACAGCCCTGGCAGCCTTTGCAGCGACCTAAAAAACACACCATCGCCTGAGATTAACTAGGACTGACGACCTTAGAATGGATCATGTTTGGGAATGATACAAGGGAGGTATCTTAGTTTCCCAATCCTACTGTTTGAAATAGACTAATAACAACTCGGTAATCATGCTCATCATGCATTGCATGTGCCTGGAAGATGTGGAGCATTGAGGAATGCAAGCATGCCGCGAACGTAAGATGGTGTCGCAAGAGGGAGTGTGTGGTGAGGGATACATCATGACTGCATTCATACTTGCATTAATAAGAGTAGTTAAGAGTGTTTGATTGTACTATTTTATCATTGCTGCTTGACTGAATTGATAACATGTTAACCTATGCTTTATTGTTCCACTGAGTTAGCTACTCACTCCCACGTTACGGGACGGTGTTCCGAACACCCACCAGACTTTGTCTGATTGCAGATAGCGACGCTTCTCCTGAGGCGGAACCAGACCTTTATGACGACAATGATGCGTGTTCGTATATGCTGTGTGCTGACGGCTTCATGCGAGCCGTGTCTTAATCGACGGGATTTTAAGGATGTTGACTAGATGACACTACACATTTGGTATAATTTGAACTGTACTTGTAATTCATTAACCTGGTAACCTTATCACACTCTGGAGACTCACCACAGTTTTTATAATTTATATATCTATCATAGTCTTCCGCTTGCAATTTAACTGTCTCTGGAGTATGATATGTTGTTTTGGCTTAATCTCACTCATGTTCACTACTCTAATACAGACAACATTCAATCATCATTCATTTTGTTGCATATGTGATGCGTTGGAACTCGGGAGTTGAGTTTATGCTCGACCCCGATTTTCAGGGCGTTACAAGATCTTTGTCAATGTGCTGAATGGGACTCATCCACTAATTTATAAGTTATTAGAGTCCAGAGGACACTTGTGATCATTCCTTTTTAGGATTGGGTCTTAGGTGTTTCCCACCCTTGCAAGCCCTCGTAGGAGGCCTCCGGCGGGAGTGTACGTGGTGGGTACGTAGTGTTGACCCTTACTCTGTGGAGAGTATAAAATTTTTATTGAAGGTGAACCTGTCTAAAACCTTAGGTTCGAGGTGATCCGCGTGAAACCTCAGTTAGGGTCTTATGGAAGATCCTTGGCCAGTGTGCCTAAAAGTGGGTGCGTTGTGTTGATCCTTGCTCGTGAGAGCATAAACAGTCAGCCTCAGTGTAGGTTGTAAAGGTTGAAGGTGAACCTGATTTAAAACCTTAGGTTTGAGGTGAACCGCTGTGAAACCTTCTTAATGAAATTCGGTACACTCAAGGATTGAGTGCAGTTACCGGGAGTGGAGTAGACAAGTAGTCAAACCACTATAAAAATGATTGTGTTTGAGATTATTATTCTTCTGGTTGTGTGATTTATTTTAATATTTTCATATCTGAATATCTAAGATCACACCTCACACACATACACAGTCATATCCATCATAAACTAGCTTGCATATTGTTTACTTCTTAAATAGTTTGTGATTGGATCCTCTACTGGGCTTGGAAGCCAGTAAAGTTACTTTTGAGTAATCCTAATATGTGCTTGTTGTTAGAATTAGTGTAATAGGAATTTAAATAAACCATAAAAACTTTAAAAAGTCCTATTCACTCCCATCTAGGACATATTGTCATATTCCTACTTTAACTAAAGCGGTCTTCACCGTAATTTCATAATCAACGTTTGCACACGACTCTAAGTCATACCTCATAGATCTGAGTCGGCTTAATCCGATACTTGTACCCTTGCGACAGCGCCGTCGTTGCGGTTCCAACGCCGCTTCTTGCATACCGTTCTGATACCCTGGCAGGGAGATGTGGACCCGCGTTTATTTCGAAAAAACACCAAGCGTTGGAAATCCCAAGAGAATCTCTACATCATGTCTTATCAATTAATCAATCAATCACCTCATGTCAGGTACAAGAGAAACCCCAAAGTCAACTCTCTCCCTCTCTCTCTCTTACACACTCATACATGTCAAGTACAACTATCACCTCACATCCATCACTTACACCCATCACCTCTCTTACAACCACCCCTTCTCTCTCTCTCTCTCTCTCTCCCTCTCTCTCTCTCTCTCTCTCTCTCTCTTCACAAATTCCAAGCAATAAAAAAAGTGGACGTCTAAGCTTTCCCATGGAGAGAAAAGAGTGAGTTGTGTGGCCCACTTCCCATCCTAAAATCCATCATCCTAGCCCTTCATTTCTCATCACCTTCCATCAAAGTGAGACACAAGAAGATTGGCCTTCCATCGGACCAAGAAGATTGAACGGTGGGTGTTTCCATAGGCCTAGATTTCACGTTTTTATAATGCGCCAAGTGAGGCCTACCGATTGATGGTGTGGATCTCACTTTGGACCCTAGAAGTGGCCGATGGCCCACCTTGATCCTCATGATCATTCCATGATGGGGCCATTCTCCATGGGCCCCATCATGATGTTTATTTTCCTTGCATGGATAGGGTCATCTAGACCTTGCATTTTGGTGGAGAAAGTATCTCCACCGTTGATTTTGATCGATGGGCCCATATGTAATGGGACCCTCCTGATATATGTTGTAAATCATAGAAGGGAGGGCCCATAGTGCCGGCATCCCTCCATCATCACGTCTCTCTCTCTCTCCCTCTCTCTCTCTTCTCTCTCTCTCTCTCTCTCTCTCTCTCTCTCTCCTTTATTTTGTGTCCCATTTAATGAGTGTATGTGGTGTCCAAACCGTCCATCAAATGGACCCCACGGTCGTCCAAACCATGTGGACCCTACCATATGGCGATAAGAAAAACACAAATACCAAATTGATCTAAATCAAGTGGGCCATGTACGTGTGGGACCCACCTTGATGGACATTCACACGTCCAGCGTCCCTGGACGCTGGATGTGGTCCAGTGAACCATGAGCAGACAATGAGGTGTACTGTCAGCAAATATATATATATATATATATATATATATATATATATATATATATATATATATATATATATATATATATATGTATGTATATATATATGTATGTATGTATATTAGCATGGTTTAAACTTTTGGGGTGGGCTGCTCATGCAGGCCCCACCTTGATGTATGGTTCTAATCCATGCCGTCCATTCCATTCCCTAGCTCATTTTAGGCGTTGAGCCGAAAAATGAAGCCAATCCGATTATCAAGCGGGCCATTCCATAGAAAATAGAGGTTTTTACTGTTAAAACCCACTCTGATGTTTCTATACACTGAAACATATTGGATATTGGGCTCTTTTGGATGGTCTCGAACCGTAGAATCCAATGGGTGGAGTGGATCCACCTGATACGGGCTCCACCTATGAAAAACCTCCGAAAATTTTATTTTTTTTTTAAAAAAAAGGGTGCAGCGCCTACTACTACTGCTCGTCCACAGGACGCTGCTGCGTAGACGGGTGGGCAGGGACCGTTAGGTCCCAGCCATTGGCCCCACCGTGATGTGTGTGATGCACATCAACATCGTGCATTTGGTAAGCAACCTTCCAGCAGTGGGGCCCCTCTAAAGACCAACTGCGTGTGGGACTCAGGTGGCCCACATGGCAGGAAATAGTGTGATTGAACGTCTTCCATTGAAACCCTTTTTGGGTAACAAAAGGTTTGGATCGTTATGAAATTTGTTTTTCCTCTTCATTCCGGTCTGTGTGACCTTCTCAACGATTGGGTGGAAAATAAACGTTATGGTGGGCCCCATGTGGGACCCACTGATGAATGTATTTTATCCACGGCTTCCATTAGTGTGGCCCCCACCTTGAGACATGTGCTTTATCTATGTTGTCCATCCTTATGGGACCCACCATGATGCATGTGTCGCATCCAAACCATCCGCTATTTGGCAAGCTTGTCTTAAGTCTTGAGGCTAAAAATAAGACAGATCTAGGATCAAGTGGACCACATTATAGGAAACAGTGGGTTTGAACGTCCACCATTAAAACCCTGGGGCTACAGGGTTTGGACCAATATGATATTTATTTTTCCTCTAAATTCAGGTCTTTGTAATCTTATGAATAGACTAGATGGAAAATAAACCCTATGATGGGGCCCACTAGAATTTAAGTGTGGAAATCATATCACCACGGTTAAATATGGTACGGTCCAGTTGATCTTTTGATATGATTCATTTTTATACATATATATTGATTTCTAAAATAAGATTTTGTTCGGCCCATCTAAATTGGCCCATTCGACTTGGCCCAATTGATTCAGCCCATTTTGATTAGGCCCGATGTGATATATGAGGCCCGTTGTTGAGGCCCACCTAGATATATATAAGGCCCATGTGATGAGGCCATATTGATGTATTTGTGGCCCGTTGTTGAGGCCCACCTTGATATACATGAGGCCCATGTGATGCAACCCATTTGATATATATGAGGCCCATGGGTCGAGGCCCAATGGGATGTACATAAGGCTCATAACAATGTGTGATTCGACCATGATTTGTGTAATGATGTTTATGGCGGGCTATGCCTTGGGAGCAATGATGGTTTGACATCCACATTGTAAGAATAATGTCGGTTAAATGTCCGCATTATAACTCTCCCTAGGGCCCATCGATAGGCCCATACTTGTTGTTGTAGGCCATCTAGGCCCATCTTCGTTGTGAGGATAGTTCATCACCTTATAACATGCTTAGTGTAACTCCATGATTCATGCCCATACGCATAATATGTATGCTTGATATGAGCAGTGACTAATCATAGCATATGCCATTGGGCAGACTATTTATGGGACTCACTGATAGGAGTTACCCACATGAGCGCGTGGTACGCGCGAGATTGCTACATGACTGGATAGTGTGAATCATGCATCTCACATATGTGTGACATGATCATTGTACGCCCTAGCGACATTAAGGTTGTGGCCTCCACAGGCATATCGTGGATGGCCAGGTGGGACACCAAAAATACTTGGTTCTAATACTGTGGGCAATTAGGATATCCTTGGTTGAAAGTCTTAGAACCTCCGATGTCAGGAGACGCCCCAACGTCAAGACTAAGTGGATACATTAGCTCCCGAGTACCGAATACCAGTAGGCCGCGTCTCTCACTGTGTCGTGGTCGGTTGGGACGGGGTGTGGCCTTATCCCACTGTGTCGTGAGGGGGCTGTAAGCTAGGCTGAGTTTGACCAGCTTGCAAATGAGTTCGCTATTGACGAGCCAGGTAGGTATTGGCAAACTACTGGTCAGGCGGATAATATGGTCTCTTCCACTCGCTGGGCTGTGTGGCTAGGAAGACAGTAGTCAATGTAGACTATAATAAACCCCAGTGATTCCCCAAAGAAGAACCGTACTGATTTGTGGACTTGATATGAGGACTGACATGATATTATGACACTCCGTCATGGTTGCACATGTGGACGAGCACACGTGGGCGGACGCTGATGTGGGAAGGTGTGATATGGGCGAGGCTGAGGCCCGGGCGAACTACCACACTGGGGGAGCTACCGGTGGTTGGCAGACTACTGTGGTAACAGGCTACTGAGCAGGAGTTGTATAATCATTCATTCATTCATTCACTATCCACTAGGGCTGGTGGTGCGCAACTATTTGTTACGCGTACCTTCGCAGTGGCCAGGATTTCGGTTGGGGCGCGCGACTAACCTGAGATCAGGAGTTTACCACATTGTGTTTGACTATCCAATTTTAGGTATGGGACTAGTTTGGATAGAATTCCCTTGTGATGGACCCTGTAGCCTGCAATACTATGTATTATCATCCCGACTTCACACTCCAGCATGGTCATTCCATTCACACCACATATTACATTACATCCGCGGCATATGGCATTTTGGGTTACTGTGTTTCTGCATTTATATGGTTTAGATACGGCTAACGGTATTCGTGAACTCATCAGGAATTGTATATTACATTACATCCTCGGCATTTGAAATTGGCTCTTTATGACTCCTCATTTGCATATCTAATCTGTATTGCATACTCTGATATTGTTTGACTCATGGACTTGTCTGTATTTCCGCTTACCCTGATATCGTAGGATTCATGATCTTACCAGTATATCCGACATTGTATGATTATGACGTTGCATTTGTGTGTTGGACCTTATCTTGCGCGCACACTTTCATCACCCTCTAAGCTTTCTATAAGCTTATGCACGATAGATGCATGCAGGTGGTGTTAGGTCATAGTAGCGTTGAACTTGGAGCGTGCAGCGGACTTCTGGAGCTTTGATTTTGATACATATGTATTTCCCTTTCAGCATTATGTTCAAATGTATATATTAGTGGATATGTGGTGATGTTGTTTTGTGATTTGGTTATGCTCCATTACAAAAAAAAAAATCACACTAAAAATCCTCTTTGTACGATCCCAGGATCGAAATCTGGCACATGAGTGTCAGGAGTCGAGAATGGGGCAGTACGGAGGTTGTCGACGCCGGATTCGGCGATCAGGAATTTTGTGAACCCGTTCTCCGAGTTTGGGTCATGACAGAAGTTGGTTTTAGAGCATAACTTGGGAATACCTGAAGATAACATCACATATCTGCTGATAGCTACCCTTCACTCGATGATTGTTGAGAACTTAGAATGATTAGATCCCCGAGTTCGCATAACTTAGAGATTTTCTGATATAGCTCCTTACCATTGAGATTGTGAGGCTGCATAGTATTCCAGTTTCGATCGTTTCTAATCCGGGGTCTGAGGTTCAGTGAGGTCATCATTATCATAAAGCTGAGGAGGCATCTTGGGAGCATGAGGCTGAGATTCGTTGGCATTATCTCCATCTCTTAGGTGTTCAATTATGTTGGTATATTTTGCGATAAGATTTTCCTCCCTTTGAGAGCTCTGTATTGGTTGTATTATAGTTTAAATTTCGAGGATGAAATTTTTATTAGGTAGGGAAAGCTATAAGGCCCGTATCCTAGTCTGTACTGTTCTATACAATCCCACGTTCCTTCCCATCGATTCCGTCAATTCGCAACCTATAATCAACGTTTGCGCACGACCCTAAGTAGTACCCCGTAGAACTAAGTCGGCTTAATCCGAGACTTGTACCCTTGTGACTGCATCATCGATGCGATTTCAATGTCACATCTTGCATACTGATCTGATACCATGATGTAAGGGAGATGTAGACCCGCATTTATTTCAAAGAAGCACCGCGCGTTGTAAATTCCAAGAGAATCTCTACATGTCCACACATCAATCAATCTCATGTCAAACCCTCAACAAACAACAACCCACAGCATGCTCTCTCACCCCTCCTCACCTCTCTCTCTCTCTCTCTCTCTCTCTCTCTCTCCCTCTCACCCTCCACTACCACAACTCACATCCCATCTCCCTCACATCACTACATCCACCATCTCACACACATCCCCTCTTCTCTCTCTCTTTCTTTTCCAAAATCCAAAAATTTGAAAAAAAGTGGATGTCTAAGCTTTCCCATGGAGAGAAAAGAGTGAGGTGTGGTCCATTTCTCATCCCAAAATCCATCATCCTAGCCCTTCATTTCTCATCACCTTCCATCAAAGTGAGACACAAGAAGATTAGCCTTCCATTGGACCAAGAAGATCGAACGGTGGGTGTTTCCATAGGCCTAGATTTCATGTTTTTATGATGGGCCAAGTGAGGCCTACCGATTGATAGTGTGGATCTCACTTTGGACCTTAGATGTGGTCGATGGCCCACCTTGATCCTCATGATCATTCCATGATGGGGCCATTCTCCATGGACCCCATCATGATGTTTATTTTCCTTGCATGGATGGGGTCATCTAGACCTTGCATTTCGGTGGAGAAAGTATCTCCACCGTTGATTTTGATCGGTGGGCCCATATGTAATGGGACCTGATGTATGTTGTAAATCATGGAAGGGAGGGCCCATAGTGTCGGGGTCCCTCCATCATCACGTCTCTCTCTCTCTCTCTCTCTCTCTCTCTCTCTCTCTCTCTCTCTCTCTCTCTCTCTCTCTCTCTCTCTCTCCCTCTCTCCTTTATTTTTGTGTCCCATTTAATGAGTGTATGTGGTGTCCAAACCGTCCATCAAATGGACCCCATGGCTGTCCAAACCATGTGGGCCCTACTTATGACTATGAGAAAACACAAATACCAGATTGATCTAAATCAAGTGGGTCATGTACGTGTGGGACCCACCTTGATGGACATTCAACATCCAGCATCCTTGGACGCTGGACGTGGTCCAGTGAACCGTGAGCAGACAGTGGGGTGTACTATCAGCAACAATATATATATATATATATATATATATATATATATATATATATATATATATTATATATATATTAGCTTGGTTTAAGCTTTTAGGGTGGGGCTGCTCATGCAGGCCCCACCTTGATGTATGGTTCTAATCCACGCCGTCCATTCCATTCCCCAGCTCATTTTAAGGGTTGAGCCAAAAAATGAAGCCAATCTGATTATCAAGCGGATCATTTCATAGAAAACAGTGGTTTTTACCATTAAAACCCTCTCTGATGTTTCTATACACCAAAACATATTGGATATTGGGCTCTTTTGGACGGTCTCGAGCCATAGAATCCAATGGAAAGAATGGATCCACCTAATGCGGGCCCCACCTATGGAAAACCACTGGAAAAAAAAAGGTGCAGCCCTGCTGCTGCTGCTCATCCACAGGACGTTGCAGCAGGACGCTGCTGCGTAGGCGGGTGGGCAGGGACCATTAGGTCCCAGCCATGGGCCCCACCGTGATGTGTGTGATGCACATCAACACTGTGCATTTGGTAGGCCACCTTCCAGCAGTGGGCCCCCTCCAAAAATCAACCGCGTGTGGGACTCAAGTGGCCCACACAGCAGGAAATAGTATGATTGAACGTCTGCCATTGAAACCCTTTTTGGGTAACAGAAGCTTTGGATTAATATGAAAAAAAATTTTCCTCTTCATTCCGGTCTGTGTGACCTTCTTAACGATTGGGTGGAAAATAAACATTATGGTGGGCCCCACGTGGGACCCATTGATGAATGTATTGTATCCACAATTTCCATTAGTGTGACCCCCACCATGAGACATGTGTTTTATCTTTGTTGTCCATCCTTATGGGACCCACCATGATGCATGTGTCGCATCCAAATCGTCCGCCATTTGGCAAGCTTGTCTTCAGGCTTGAGGCTAAAAATAAGACAGATATTGGATCAAGTGGACTACATTATAGGAAACAGTGGGTTTGAATGTCCACCATTAAAACCCATGGGCTACAGGGTTTGGACCAATATGATATTTATTTTTCCTCTAAATCCAGGTCTTTATAACCTTATGAATAGACTGGATGGGAAATAAACCCTATGATGGGGCCCACTAGAATTTAATCGTGAAAATCATTATCACCACGGTTAAATATGGTATGGTCCAGTTGATCTTTTGATATGATTCATTTTTATACATATATATTGATTTCTAAAATAAGATTGTGTTCGGCCCATCTAAATTGGCCCATTCAACTCAGCCCATTCGACTTGGTCCAGGTGATTCGGCCCATTGTTTCGGCACATTTTAATTAGGCCCAATGTGATACATGAGGCTCGTTGTTAAGGCCCACCTTGATATATATAAGGCCCATGGATGAGGCCATATTGATGTATTTGTGGCCTGTTGTTGAGGCCCACCTTAATATACATGAGGCCCATGTGATGCGACCCATTTGATATATATGAGGCCCATGGGTCGAGGCCTAATGAGATGTACATAAGGCCCATTGCAATGTGTGATTCCACCATGGTTTGTGTAATGATGTTTATGGCAGGCTATGCCTTGGGAGCAATGATGGTTTGACGTCCACATTGTAAGAATAATGTTGGTTAAATGTCCGCATTATAACTCTCCTTAAGGCCCATTAATAAGCCCATACTTGTTAGGTGTAGGCCATCTAGGCCCATCTTCGTTGTAAGGATAGTTCATCACCTTATAACACGCTTAGTGTAACTCCATGATTCATGCCCATACGCATCATATGTATGCTTGATATGAGTAGTGACTGATCATAGCATATGCCATTAGGCAGACTATTTATGGGACTCACTGATAGGAGTTACCCATATGAGCGCGTGGTACGCACGAGATTACTGCATGACTGGATAATGTGACTCATGCATCTCGCATATGTGTGACATGATCATTGTACGCCCTAGCGACATCAGGGTCGTGGCCTCTACAGGCACATCGTGGATGGCCAGTTGAGAGACCAAAAATACTTGGTTCTAACACTGTGGGCAATTAAGATGTCCTTGGTTGAAAGTCTCAGAACCTCCGAGGCCAGGAGACACCCCAACGTCTAAACCGAGTGGATACATGACCGCCCGAGTGCCAAATACCAGTAGGCCGCGTCTCCAACTGTGTCGTGGTCGGTTGGGAGGGGGTGTGACCTTATCCGCCCGAGTGAGGGGGCTGTAAGTTAGGCTGAGTTTGACCACCTCGCAAATGAGTCCGTTATGGACGAGCTGGGTAGGTATTGGTAGACTACTGGTCAGGCAAATAATGTGGTCTCTTCCACTCACTGGATTGTGTGGCTAGGGAGACGGCAGTCAGTGTAGAGTGTAATAGACCGGTGATTCCCCAAAGAGGAACTGTACTGATATGTGGACTTAATATGAGGACTGACATGATATTATGACACCCCGTCACTGTTGCACATGCGGGCGGGTGCACGTGGGCAGACGTTGATGTGGGCGGGTGTGATGTGGGTGGGGCTGAGGCCTGGACGAGCTATCACACTGGGCGATCTACCGGTGGTTGGCAAGCTGCTGTGCTAGCAGGCTACTGAGTAGGAGTTGCATACTCATTCATTCATCCATTCACTATCCACTTGGGCTGGTGGTGCGCAACTATTTGTTACATGTACCTTCGCAATGGACAGGATTTCGGTTGGGGCGCACGACTAACTTGAAATCAGGAGTTTACCACATTGTGTTTGACTATCCAATTTTAGGTATGGGACTAGTTTGGATAGAATTCCATTCTGATGGACCCCGTAGCCTGTGATATACGTACTATCATCCCGACTTCACACTCTAGCATGGTCATTCCATTCGCACCACATATTGCATTACATCCGCGGCATATGGCATTTTTGGTTACTGTGTTTCTGCATTTATATGGTTTAAATACGGCTGACGGTATTCGTGAACTCATCAGGAATTATATATTACATTACTTCCTCGGCATTTGAAATTTGGCTCTTTATGACTCCTCATTTGCATAGCTGATCTATATTGCGTACTCTGATATTGTTTGACTCATGGACTTGTCTGTATTTCCGCTTACCCTAATATCGTATGGTTCATGATATTACCAGTGTTTCCAACATTGTATGATTTTGATGTTACATTTGTGTGCTGGACACTTATCTTGTGCACACACTTTCACCACCCTCTAAGCTTTCTACAAGCTTATGCCCAATAGATGCGTGCAGGTGGCGTTAGGTCACAACAGCGTTGAACTTGGAACGTGCAAGGGGCTTCTGGAGCTTTGATTTTGATACATATGTATTTCCTTGTCAGCATTGTATTCAAATATTTATATTAGTGGATATGTGGTGATGTTGTTTTGTGATTTGGTTATGCTTGTGGTTATGCTCCATTACAAAAAAAAAAAAAAAAAAAAAAAAAAAAAAAAAAAAATCACACTGAAAATCCCCTCGTAGGATCCCAGGATCGGAATCTGGGACATGAGTGCCGGGAACTGAGAATGAGGCACTATGGAGGCTGTCAGCGCTGGATTCGAAGATCAGAAATTTTATGAGCCCGTTCTCCGAGTTTAAGGCGTGACAAGTCATAAGCCTAGGAGGCGAATCTGCATGTGTCCTCTTGTCGAGGAATGGTCTGTTCGGCAAAGCGGGTCGAGGCCTTGGACCCATGGGTACACGCATACAGGATAGTTTGTCCCCATCCTGGTTAGCTCGTAGGGACATGTTCATTGGCTCAGCATAGTTAGGAATGCTAGCGCAACACATCTTTGTACGGATATCAGGCCGCAGACCATCTGAGAAATGCCGCATCTTCATCGGCTCATTTGCTAAGATCAAAGGAGCATACCTGGCCAGCTCCGTAAATTTTTTCTCATATTTCGACATGGTCATCCCTCCCTGTCGGAGGCGAAGAAACTCTCCCTCCTTTCATTATGGTAAGTGAGGGGGAAATACTTCCCATGGAAGCGAGTATCAAAAGCTTCCCATGTCCATACGTATCCAGCAGTAACTATCCGTAGGATGCTGTCCCACCATAGTCTAGCATCATTTTCGAACATATATGTAACCAACTCAACCTGCTCTGCCTCAGTGCAGTGCAGCGGCTTCAGCATCTTAGAGATGCGATCAACCCAGTACTCGGCCTCCTCGGGTCTGTGAGTGCCCGCAAAGGTAGGACGTCAGAAACGCTGAAAGCGCTCAAAAAGACTGCTGGCATTCGTATTTCCAACCGGACGCATGGGTGGTGCAGGCGGGAACATATTCATGTTCTAAGCAAGGGCCCCCGCAATAGTGGTCTAAATCTCCTGTTGTTGCTGCATCAGGAGCATCATCTGCCCTAACCTATCAAGAGGAGGGGCCACCTGAGGCATGTGTGGCGTCGACGAGGACGCACGGTTCTGTTCTGGAACCGGTAGTGCAAAAGGAGTTAGTCCATTTGTGGGGCCAGTGACCAACTGTGAATCCGGCATTGTCTCAAAGTCTAGGCCCAAGCTAGGGTCCATATGGCTATCGCTTGGGGGGAGGTGCCCCGTAAAACGATCCGCCAAGTGCGAGACGTGCAGTGCTCCGAGTGTTCTTAGGGGGCATTCCCTATATACAACATAGGGTGCAACAAGTGTAAGATTTAGCATAACAACACTCAATTTACCAAAAATTCCACACATTCCATAACAAAAGAAGCTTCATGCATTTCATTTAACCAAAATTGTCACAATACATAAGATGCAGTCTTACATGGATCATGACAGAAGATGCATGTGAGCTAATCTAACAAAGCTTTACACACTAAAACACACCAACAACTCTAACATACTACTAAGCCTATCAAGGCTATCAGATAGAAAGCAAGAAAACAAAGAAAACCCAAAGATGTCTACAACATAAGACTAGTCGTCCGACTCTGGTGATGGTGGAGGAGCACCCTTGTCCTGCATACAGCACAGGAGGGTCTTCAGAGTGTGGGACATCTTCTCGCATTTCTTCTTCAGGAAAGCTTGATTTTCTTCAAGCTTTTGCTTCAATTCGGCCTGGGTCTCTCTGACCTCCTGTCTCAGGGCAGCCTGGCTCTCCTCAATCTGAGCCAAGCAGGTTTCTAAGGCAGACCGATCACGGTGGCGCTCATGTGTAGCAGGAGGAGAGCCCCCATCAGAGTCTTAGGCCTCCTCTTCTTCTTCTTCCTTCTCTTCCTCATCACTTCCCTCTTCTATTTCATTCTCTTCCTCTTCTTCATTACTTCCTTCGTTTATTTCCTCACTTTCTTCCTCTTCACTCTCTGTCTCGCACCCATACTCATCGAGTTAGGCTTGACGCTGTCGAGGGCCAATTCTCATGTTGTTAAGTGTAGTGTCATTGATGAAGTGGATCGACGCAAGCTCATCCACGTTAAGTTTGTAGCCAAACTCACAAACAATCTTGCACACAAGTCAGCCAAATGGGAGTGAAACATCTCCCCTAACAGCGCGTGCTGTCTGGACTATCTATAGCAGGACGAACGTAGGCAGACATAGCTTGTCTCCCTGCCCAGCTCTGTATAGGAAGTCCACCATCAAACGCGTGCATTCGGTGCGACTCCACCTAGGATACATATTGTATGTGAATATGTAGTGGAGTAGGCGGAAGTCATGAGTCATCTTGGTTGATGGGAGGCAATTGCCTCCCTTCTAGTGAACCAGTCGGCCACAAAGAAACCCCGTGCGGCGATCTCTTTCTCGCACACTCTTGAGATACGATTCACTAGCATGCACCTCGCCACATGGAATCCCCATAATTCGGGCCATCACACCAACTTCGACAATGGCTTCCCGCCTTCCCACGGGGATTGTGAACTGTTGAGGCTCTAGTAATAGATCCTGTATGTGGGCGTAGAAGGCTCGGACAGTGCTTTCACACGCACGGGACTTGCCTTCAAATATGGGACCCCACCTAGAGCCCAACAGAAGGTCCATCACCGGGTATAGCCTAAATAGTCTTTCGTCAACATGTGCTTCAAAGACAACTTTACTGCCCTGAAACCTACCATGTCTGACGTCCACCGGTAGAGCTCTTTCAAGTAGAATATGGGGATCGAGATCCCGCTTCGTCCTTTGCTATCGTGTGGCGCATGTACTTGCTTCTGCGCCCACTTTCTTCCTTGGACGGGTTGGGCGGCTAGGCCCAGCTTCATCTGTGGATGCCCTTCTCTTTCCCATGAGGGAAAGGAATGTCGAAAGGGAAAAAATGGTAGCCACTAGCTCAAAAGGAGCCAAGGAAGTGAAGAAAGCTTGAAGGAGGAGGTGGGTTGGTGGTTTTTGGAGTTTATGAGACACAAAGGTGGACTGTGTGCCCAAATGAGAGGAAATAAGGGAGATAGGTGGTGGTAGGAGATGGGTTTTTAAGGGAAATGGTGGTGGGTGTATGTGTATTGAAGAAGAAGAAGAAGATGGAGTATGGAATGAAGCTTTGAGAGAGAAATTGCAAGTTTGGAGGGGCTTGAGAGCTAGGGGAGGGGTGAAATGACCAAAGGAGGGTAAAGGGACCCTAATAAGGTGGATCCACGTGCAAACAGACCCCACATGTGTGTGGAAGGGGCGGTGAGCCGCAGGACCTGTGAGCCCGTCGTGGCTCGCTGGACCCGACCGCGATGCGCCACGGTCGGCGTGGTGGCGCTGCGGTCCACTAGACCTAGGGCGGTGGCCTCCCCCTCCCGGGGTGCCGAAAATGTGTAGGGGACCCCCCGGGTCCCACCATTTTGTGCGATTTGGACCCCCGTGTCCATTTGAAACGGTTTCGGAGTCCAATTAATGCGTATTCGCGCTTTCAGATTATTTCAAATGTGGGATTCACTGAATTATCGTCCAAACTCGTCGATTGACGGTCTAAAGGGGATTGAGATCATTTCCCGTGATCTCAGACGTATACGGGGTGGGTTTCAACTGTCAGTTTCGCCCGTCGGTGAAACTTGGTATCCTATGATCATTTCTATATTTTATCGCCCCCACCTAGGCCAAAGTACGTCAATGTGCGTCGTGCTACCATAACACAGGTCCAGTTTAATCCAAATCATGCTCTGATACCAACTTGTAATGCCCCAAAAAATCGGGGGTCGAGCAAAGCTCAACTCCCGAGTTCCAATGCATCACTTATGCAACATAGATAATGATGATTAAATGTTGTCCAAATTAGTGCATTAAACATGAGTGGGATTATACTAAATCAGATATCATACTCCAGAGATAATTAAGTTAAGCAAGCGGAAGACTGAGATAGGTATATAATGTATATAAGTGTTTCTCAATCCCTAGAGTATGAGTATGTTACCAGACTAAATATATACATGTATTGATCCAAAATTTACAAAGTACAAAAATGTAAATGTCCAATTAATCCTTACAGCCCCTAAAATCCTGTCGATCAGTACATGGTCTACATAGACCCGCCTGATAGCTGGACATAGGAGAATTCCTCCTCCTCGTCTGTGAAATCCCAATCAGCAGCGTAGACATCGTCGCCACCTGCATCTACAATAGAGTCTGGTTGGTGTTTTAAAACACCGTCCCAGAGTGGGAGTGAGTGATCAACTCAGTGGTACTATAAGGTAAAGGTTAACATGTTATCAATTCAGTTAAGCAATAATTATAAAGTGGTACAATAGTCATGTCCTAAGTACTCTTATTAGTACAGAAATGATATGTTGTAATGATGCATGCCCTCGCCTGCACTCCCTCAGCGACATCATCTCATGATCGCACATGGCAAACTCCCTAAACGTGCGCTTCCTCACCAAAGCACATGCAATGCGGTGTATGATCGTGTTAGCCAAGTAATTATTTAGGCGTATTCATAAAGCAGATTCGGGAAGCTAAGGAACCTCCCTTTATATCATTTACCCAAACGATGATCCATCTAGGGTCGTCAATCCTAGTTAATCACATACGATAGGCAAGTTATAGGGCAAAATCACCCCTGATTGAAAAGCAGTGGATACGCAAGTTCAGGTCACTACGGAAAAGCTCGTCACCTCAGCGTAGGCCTACTTTATACTCGAGGTCACTACGGGATGCTCGTCACCTGAATGTAGGCCAACAACTCGAATACAGTGTCCCATACACCACCATATTCGGCTCACGAGTTTGGGTTACTCACTGGTCACTACGGGGAGGCTCGTCACCCCAGCACAGGCCGACAACTCGACTACGGTGTCCCATACACCACCATGCCCGACTCATGAGTCTTAGCGGATCGTGGTACCAGGATTGAAACGGGCTTTACATTGGTAAGTGGTACCTTAGATTCAAGCAGTAGCGTCCATACATGGTAAACACACAATAGGCCAATTGGGTTATTTGACAAGTTCGATTGGTACGAGCGCATACCGAATTAATCGACATGGAGCGCATAAGCACTCCACGTGGCCTAACCACTGTCGACAATCATCGTACGGCTCGGATTCATTGAACGTATCCAAAGTGGTGAGACTAGTTCAGCCACTCAATTGGGAACTGTTACCGATTGCCTGGACTACGTAGTAGTCCCAATCATACTCAATTGCAATAGGTAATCACATGTAATAGTCATAATAGCATTTAACAAACAATCCAAATATAATAATCAATTGAGCATTTTATCAAACACATAAAGCATGCTACTATACATAGGCATTTTTATACATAAATCACGTATGTGAAATTAAGGTTACATGAAAGAATTCATACACATAAATAAAGAAGTTGAGAATCCTATCTGAACACCCTTAATAATTACAATTCAACAAATAATTACTCATTCAGACATTTTATCAAACACTTAGCCTACACAGTACTACATACATGCCCTAACTTAGTTATAGCAAATATTATAGCAAATCCTTTCATAAAGGAGTTGTCATACATACAACTGTAATGCCTCGGAAAATCGGGGGTCATGCATACGCTCGACTCCCGAGTTCCCGGGTGTCACTTATCATGCATTTATGGTTTTTATGATTAATAAAATTTAACTGCGCAATTTAGAATTACCTGAGGCACAAAGCACAATCACACCAGTCTACTGAAATGAATGATATCTCACATATATACAGGTCCAAAAATAATAAAGGGTCGCCCAAGATGTTGCCCAACAGAACAACAAAAGAATGTTATGTCCAAAAAGAATAAAACTGAGCCAGCGGCTCAGCAAATCCAAATCCAGCCCGATCAATCCGATGGAAAGCCGCCCATCAGCTGCAAGTAGGAGAGCCTATCTTCCTCGTCCAAACTCGCCTCGCCAGGCTCCTCATGCCCTGAGTCACCTGCATCTATGAATGGGTCTGGTTGGTGTTTTAAAACACCGTCCCAGAGTGGGAGTGAGTGATCAACTCAGTGTGAACTATTTGTCTCAAGTTACAACAGGCATCAATTGTACTATGAACTTAATGAAAAGCATACAATCATCAACACCTAATAACTCTTATTTAAAATGCATGCATGAGGGATGATATAATGCATGCCCTCGCCACAACACTCCCTCAAGCAACTCCATCTAACGATCGCATATGACAACACTCCCTCAGAGCGACCTCGACTTCCGAGTCACCACCCTAACTAATGCGTGCAATGCGATCATGTTAGCCAAGTTATTAGTTAAGTCCATTCATCCAGCAGGTTGGGGATTCTGATTCACCCTATGTATCAATGCCCTAAACTTGTTGCGAGGCCAAGACCCCATCAACGCGTGAGGCCGAGACCTCACGGTCTGTGATCCCGTCGGGTTCCTCATCCCCGACTCCAAGCACATGAGGAGTGCCGAAAGGAAGGGATCGCTCGCAGTCACTACGGGGAGGCGCGCGGTACCCAGCGTAGGCCGACAGCTCAGACAAAGTGTCTCATTCCACCATGCCCGGCTCACGAGACTGTGGACCAATTGCAATCTAGTTATCAATGGGCCACATGGTATAAGGTTGTTTCAGTTTCCATACATATGTGAGCGAACAGGGTTAACAAACAGGATTGATCAGGTAGTAGGCTAGACCGCATGAGTCAGGCGAGCATGAGACGAGTGACATCGGGCACAAGAGACCCATGTAGTCAAACTTCAGCCACCCGAACACACCGCCCAAAACCCACTGGTTTAGCCCTAGAATAGTCCAACCGATGGGACAACCTAGTCTCCAACCTGGGACTATCATTTCTCCTCGTGTTCCTGACCAACCCACAGTGGGTGGTGGGGGTGATCCATAACAAGACAACTACTATAGCTATCAACCAACATATCAACATCATATTTCATACATCTCAGTCATATGAATCAATATATGCCTAGCAAGAAGTCATGAAGTAAAGTGCGTGTGAGTCGTGTGGGGTTGTGAGGAAGTTAACACTTCTCCATCTTGAGAAATCCATGCATAAGAGTGATGAAATCATACATACTATGAAGCAACAAATATGGAGAAATCAATAAGGCTTGAGCATACAAACATCCAATACACCAATCACCATATAAGGACAAGGACACAATCATGAGAGACCAAACACATACAATTTTAACATACTACAAATCCTAAGGTTCCTCTAGATACTCCTAACCTAGCATTCAAGCAACCAAAATCATTAAATATATACTAAAATTGGTGCTAGGCCACCTAAGAGCAATAGTCCACACCTTGGATTTGATGGAGGCTTGGAAACGACTTAGGAGATGTGGGTTTTGGGGTAGATCGGCCGAAATCCCTGAAACCAACCTTGCATGTGAGAAATTTCATGTCAATCCTTTCTTAATTTTCGGATCTCACGAAGAAAGAGTGAGAGGTTCTTACCTAGACGGCCAACGGACGAATTTGGGGTTGTGGCGGAGAGTTTCTTCTTGGAGGAGGGGTAGGGAGTTGAAAGGGTTGAGTTTCCTTGGCCCCACCTCGATTTAGGGTGCTTCTTAGCTCTCCTTCACTCTCTCTACTCTCTTGCTCTCTCTTTACTTCCCTAGCAATGGTGGTTGTGGTGGGATGATGAAGGTTTATGAGGGAGAGGATTTAATGGGTGGAGGGTGTAGGAAGTTATGAGGGAGAGGTTGTTGTTGGGGAATGGAGAAGAAGGGTAGGAGGGAGAGGGGAGTTTGTTGTTGGAGAATGGTGAGAGAAATGGATATGATCTAGGGTTTATTTCCCTAGAGTTGGGTCATTTGGCCCCAAGCTTCAACATCTTCCCAAAATAGCCTTATGGGACTCCTATTGGTGTTGGGGTGGCCCTACCACCCCTCTGGCCACCAAATTCGGCGTGTAGGTACCTTATGGCCCGATTACGGTCCATGCAAAAATTGAGGATGAAGGATGATCGGATATATGATCTGAGAAGACGTTTCGACCCTTAAATGGCCATGTGGGGGCCGATCTGGTGATTGGAGCAGTTCTGGTAATCCTCTGACAATGAAACCTGTAGGGTAGATGCTCCATGGCCCAATGAATGGCCATACAAAATTTGAGAAACGATCAGATGTGGGGTTTGGTCGTACGGGTCCGATTTGCGATCAACGGTCACCGTTCCATGATCAGGTCCCAGATCTGGTGGACGGGTGTAGAAAAATATATTAAACCGTCACCGTAAATTTGAATGAAATCAGACGGCTGGAACACCCAAAGTCTCAATTCTATTTACAAGTGCCAGAGATTCCAATGCTGGCATTGGCGGGGCGAATGGGGCAAGCGCCAGATGGCAACTTCTGGGTGTCCACTGGGTTCGCGGCCCACGATGGACCACAAGCCCAGTGAGGCCAAAGGCCTCCCCAGTTTGGATTTTCTGACCATTCTCGGTCGCTGTAAGGCCCGCACGGCCCGTCTTTAAGTGTAAACAGCCATCTGGCTTGGCGGCCCGCACTAGGCCCTATCACGGCTTGGTCTGGTCTATTAAAATGGGTTAATCTTTGATTAATTAACTCGTGGTATGATCTAACATTGAGTGTTAATGGTCAGTATGTGATAATATAGTTAATTAAAAAAAATCAAGGATTTTTGGAAATCCAAAATAGTGAAAATCTGGGATGTTAAGATGGTATCAGAGCCAATAGTTTGGAATCCCTTGGGCCATGGGTCATGAACTCACTAA